>CAJNDT010000295.1:0-192500 GCA_905221615.1 Symbiodinium sp. CCMP2592 | reverse complement strand
GTGGATCGAATCCGTCAATACCCTACACACCTGGCTTGACAAAAGAGGCAGTGACAAACAGAGATGGGGAATCTGAGTGCAGCGTCGCAAGTCGCATGCTACCTTTTATCTTCCCCGGCATCGCAGGGCCCGGTTTGCTGCCCAGGCCAGGTAAGCTCTTGCCCGAGACTGCATTCCTGAAGCAGCGATCAAAGCAAGAATCTTCAAAAGAGAGTCTCACGAGTACATGTGAGTAATTTCAAGAACCATGCTAATCTTGATATTTCATTCGCCATATAGGCCATATGCGCAGTGAATTTCCGGAAAACGTGGCGAAGGGCTTTCCCTGGAGCATGATGTGATGATGTTGGTGCCGCATTGACGGTTTAGCCTCGACATGTCTGAACCCCGCCAATACCTTGAGGAAACATGTTGGTCATGTCTCTGAATGCCACCAGTACATGGGGAATTCTTGTGGCCGTGCTCCTGGATCCGACCAGTAATTGGGGGAAACGGTTGGGCCGCTGGTGGTCTGGTGGTCGTCCTGGCCGTCGGTCACGGCGATCGTCGTGGTCCTGGTCATCCTCGTGATCGGGAGCCGCGACGATGCCCTTGGAGGGGAGCTCACGTTGGAAGCACTTTCGCTGGTGCTGAATCCCATCCCTACATTGCGGGAGGAGAAGAATCTGCTCGTAGATGGGAGGAGGCATCGCCGCCATGGTCCTGAATCCCGCCAATACAAAGGGGGAAAGAAGTTTGGCTCAGTCTCAGGGCCTGTAAAAAGGGTGTGTGGACGGGTTCCTTGTATGTACAGATGGATGGCGATGGATGGATGGATGGATGGATGGATGGATGGATGGACGGACGGATGGATGGATGGATGGATGAACGGACGGATGGATGAGATGATGCTTGGTGATATTTGCTGCTCGATTTGCTTTCGGGACATTCGCTGTCGTTCTCTGGTCTGATACTTCATCTGTCATCCGGATAACGAAGGGCCAGCCTCCCGGCATCAGCCAGGCAGGCTTCCCAGCACCGACTGTGCGTCCACAGGCAGCATCGACGCAACCGGCCAGAGAACCAAAGCGAACCTTGCGACCCACCAGGCCTGACAGCTGACAAATGCTCACAACCTGTACTAGCAGACACTCGGAAGCCCAAACGCCTGGAGCGTAATGTGCATACTTGGCCGAATTTGTCATCAACACTCGGCTTGAGGCTGGGAGCACAGAGGCCGGTGCTGGCACCACCTGTGGCCGACTGGAGCTCAGACTCTGCTGACATCTGCGCTCTGCCGTGCTAGAACTTCTGTTCTTCGTATGTCTCCGTCCGGCAGCCTCTCCCAACATGCACCAGCAGGTGTCGCTAACCAGTTGAACACCAAACTCCTCCAGAGTCGCTGAGTATCCTCGGTCACGCGCTTGGGCCAGAACCTGCAACAGTTGCACGGCACACATGGGCACGTGGGCCCCCTTCACTGATTCTTGTTCGTGTGTTCTGGCCTGCGGGCCGGCGGTGAGGACCACAGATACAAGTGGATGCTTCGTGCGTCCCTGGCACAGCTCGGCAAGGCGTCGGTGCTCTTCCAGCGAGAAATGCGGATTCCCGAGCGCGACGAGATCAACTTCGCTCGCACCATCGGCGTCGGCGTCCTGCAATATCTCTGCGTGGAGCAAGGCTGATCACGTACAGTGGGTATCTGCCGCTGGGCTGCGAGGTCTGTCCAAGCAGACTTGAGGTCGTCCTGCCCAAGTTGTATGACCTGCCACATGAGAGCCCTCCTTGTTCTTCCTGCAAGAGCAAGGATGGAGCAAGGATGCTCGCCTCCAGCTGCCTTTCCGGGAGCACGCTCTGCAAGTCGGGTGCCTGCTTGCAACAAAATGCACACAGCCAACCACAGGAGCTTGCATCTGTGACTTAACGCAGTATTAGACGACGTCTCAGAATGGTTGAACATCCAACCCTTCCTGAGGCTCAAATGAAAATCCCAGCAGATCCAGGGCTTTCCGTTCCTCGGGAGTGAGGCCCACGAGGTGGAACATCGCCGCCGAGGAGCAGGTTCCAAAGGCCGCGCTGAAGGCCTGAGGGCGAAGATCCCCCAAAGAAATGCAAAGAATAGTCAGAGTCAGAGTCAGTCAGACAGCCAACGCAGTCAACAGTCAAACGCCTTCAAGTCGTCCCGCGTCGGTGCCAAGTGCTCAAGACCCGTGATGGCCGGCACTGAGTGGGGAGATCGAAGGCCACAAAGGTATCCCAAGGTTGGATAAAATGCATCATCCAGCTGGCCTCACCGAGACACGTCACCTACCTTGCTCCCGCTTCACGGTCCCGCCGGCTAACTACTCGGTCACGCACGCACCAGGACCCTGGTGGTTCTATGGCACATGAACCCACTTTTAAATAAACTGGTGTGGGTTATAGCGTTGGTGAATGGACATAACGCATCTTCGCATAAAGAAAGGACGCTTGTGACAGAACCAACAAGCCCGTGCAGTATGTTGTGGGAAGAACAAACAATGCTGTAAGTACCAGCATTTCTGATATGTTCGCGACAGTGCCGAATGCTCGTGACAGAGCGTCTTGTTCCAGACACATCGAGCACCATCGAGCATCCTGCTGAAGTATGTTATGCAAAGAAGCAAGACTGCTGTAAGATACGAGTTTTTCAAGCGTGGGAACGGACGTTATCACCCACCCACAAACCTCCCCCCGTCAAAGAAAACCTACCACGCGACCCCCGGAACAAGATGAAAGAGCAGCGCGCCAGCAACTACTCGTTGCCCGAGGGCCTGGATCGGTAAAAGTGTTTTTTTTTTTTGCTGTCGTTGCTTTTTTGCTGTCGTGGCGGGGCGCGTTTTTTTTTTTGCTGTCGTTGCGGGGGCGCGTTTTTTTTTTTGCTGTCGTGGCGGGGGCGCGTTTCTTTTTTTGCTGTCGTCCCTGCAGGGCGCGTTTTTCTTTTTGCTGTCGTCCCTGCGGGGCGCGTTTCTGTTTTTTGCTGTCGTCCCTGCGGGGCGCGTTTTTTTTTTTGCTGTCGTCCCTGCGGGGCGCGTTTTTTTTTTTTTTTTTTTGCTGTCGTGCCTGCGGGGCGCGTTTTTTTTTTTTGCTGTCGTCCCTGCGGGGCGCCTTTTTTTTGCTGTCGTCCCTGCGGGGCACGTTTTTTTTTTTGCTGTCGTCCCTGCGGGGCGCCTTTTTTTTTGGCTGTCGTGCCTGCGGGGCGCGTTTTTTTTTCGCTGTCGTTGCGCTCCCCGGGCGCTTGTTTTTTATCGTCATTGTTATTACTACTACTATACTATTACTATACTACTACTACCACTACAACAACAACTACTACTACTACTACTACGACGACGACGACTACTACTACTACTACTACTACTAGCACTACTACTACTACTACTACTACTACTACTACTACGACTACTAGTACTGCTGCTACTACTGCTACGACAACAACAACTACTACTACTACTACTACTACTTGTTTGGCTCCTGCATGGAGCGTCGACTGACTGCATAGCAGGTGACAGTTGAGTATCGAAAGGTTGGACCTTACAGCGATGCGAAGCAAAACTACTGCTTTTGTTTCGCCGTTGTGTTGTTGCGCGTGCCGGGGTTTCTTGCTTCGCACGTACTACACACCCCTCAAACGCAGGTCTTCCGTAATAGTGATGACGGAATACGTATACTACAGACAAGCATTCGGTCGGAAACATGTCTGTATGACAGAATCAAGGCATATTCCACCCATATATTCCTTCTAAGAAAGATACGTCTTCTCAGCTCACCTCCACATCGCCCTACCTATACTACACTACTACTCCTGCTGCTACTACTACTACTACTATAGTACGGGTGGAGTTTTACTTCGGTCCGTTTTTGTTGTTTTTGGTTCTTTTTGTTCTTATTTGGGCCCCCACGTCCTATTATTTACACAGGATGTCGGCTGAATGTGTCGCCCCATGTGGTGCCGTGCACAATTTTGGCTGATTTGATTTCGATGTCTGAATGGTGTTTTGTTTCTAAAAGACTCATCTCAGGCATCGCGGGTTTCAAGAACGACTCCTATATAGGCTGTCATGCAACCTTGCGCGCGGCTTAAAACAGCGGGCCCCATTCGCAATCACGATGCTCGCATGGCTGGTTTACAACAAAATCATATGGGCGGCGGGGCGGGAGGGGGGGCCGGGGTTAAAGGGGGGCAGCCAGTCAGGATGCTCGCATGCTTGGTTTTAAACAAAACGCATATATGCTGTCATGCAAGCTTGGCACTCTCGCACGTGCGGGACAGGCTTCCCATTTGCAAACATATATTTCGCAAGGTGAATGGCGTTGTTTCAAAAACGCACATATTATGCAGGGTGTGTTTCAGCAACGACCCCTATGCTGTCACGCAAGCTTGCAGACGGCTTGAAACAGCGGTGGGGTTGGGCCAGGCAGCCCCCCCCCGCCCACATTTGCAATTATGATGGTCGCGTGGTCGGTTAAAGCAAAAAAAAGAAACAGTGCTGTCAAGCAAGTGCGCACTCTCGCATGCCCGGCGCAGGTTCCCAATTGCAAGCACCCTTGTCACAAGGTGAATGGTGTTTTCTAAACGACTCATCTCAGGCATCGCGGGTTTCAAGAACGACTCGCAGGCTGTCATGCAACCTTGCGCAAGGCTTAAAACAGCGGGGGGGTTGGGGGGGGCAGCCCCAACCCTTTTTCAATCACGATGGCTGGTTTAAACAGCGGGGGCGTTGGAGGGGGGCGCAGCCCCCCACATTTGCGATTCTATGATGGTCGCGTGGTCGGCTGAAACAAAAAACGCATATGTGCTGTCAACCAAGTGCCACTCTCGCATGCCCAGCGCAGGCTCCCCGATTGCAAACACCCTTGTCACAAGGTAAAAAATGGTATTGGATTCTAAAAGACACATCTCAAAGATCGCGGGTTTCAAGAACGACTTCTGCCGTCATGTAACCTTGCACACGGCTGAAAACAGCGGGGGGGTTGGGCAGCCCCCCCCATTCGCAATCACGATGCTCGCATGGCTGGTTTACAACAAAATCATATGGGCGGCGGGGCGGGGGGGGGGGGCGGGGTTTAAGGGGGGCAGCCAGTCAGGATGCTCGCATGCTTGGTTTGCTTGGTTTTAAATAAAACGCATATATATGCTGTCAAGCAAGCTTGGCACTCTCGCACGTGCGGGACAGGCTTCCCATTTGCAAACAATTTTTTCGCAGGGTGAATGGCGTTGTTTCCAAAACGCACATATCATATTATGCAGGGCGGGTTCCCCGAAACGACCTCTATGCTGTCACGCAAGATCACGCAAGCTTGCAGACGGCTTAAAACAGCGGGGGGGTTGGGGGTACGCCCTCCCTACTACTAGTACTACTAGTACTACTAGTACTACTAGTACTACTAGTACTACTAGTACTACTAGTACTAGTAGTACTACAAGTACTACTAGTACTACTAGTACTACTAGTACTACTACTACTACTACTACTACTACTACTACTACTACTACTACTACTACTACTACTACTACTACTACTACTACTACTACTACTACTACTACTACTACTACTACTACTACTACTACTACTACTACTACTACTACTACTACTACTACTACTACTACTACTACTACTACTACTACTACTACTACTACTACTACTACTACTACTACTACTACTACTACTACTACTACCACTTGATGGAAACCTTAAATGAGCAACTTAAACGCCCAGATATTGTGTCGTTCCCGATACTGTTGTTTGCGAGGGCGGTCGTCCCCGGGGGCGCGTTTCTTTTTTGCTGTCGTTGCGGGGGCGCGTTTTTTTTTTTGCTGTCGTTGCGGGGGCGCGTTTTTTTGCTGTCGGCGGGCGCGCTGTGCTGTCGTGCGGGGGCGCGTTTCTTTTTTTGCTGTCGTTGCGGGGGCGCGTTTTTTTTTTGCTGTCGGTGCGGGGGCGCGTTTTTTTTTTGCTGTCGGTGCGGGCACCGGGGTTCACTCACTCACCGGCTTCCTGGGTCCGCGCAACGAGAACAAAAAAAACATAAAGGCAACGACAGCAAAAAAAAAAACACGGGTTCCGGGCCTGGATCCAGCTCTGGGGCTGCCAGGATGAGCTCCGGCATCCGGTCCCCGTCAACATGACAGCCAGCACGAGGCGCTCGGCCGGTAATCGCTACACATGCATCCAGAAAGTCCGCGTACTTCTGGGTTCCTCGGACATCTGCCTTGTATCGTGTGCACTGCACTGCCCCGCTTGCAAAGCCAAGCGTCGTGCTCCCAAAATGCTGTTGGCAAAGACCACGGCATTGGATTCCCCCCATCCAATCTGCTCCCCTAAACGCGGGGCGTTCTCCAACAGGTAGGGCGCACACGTAAAGCTCGGCGCAGCGCCCATCGAGACGTAGGCATTCGCGAGAGCCTCCGCAGGCTCTCCCGAATCTGCCGGGACGCCAAGCGTCCGCCAATTGAATCTGTCCACAGAAATGGCATTCAGAGTTGTCGGAACACGCACCTCCGCGCCCCAACTCCGAAGCTTATCTGCAAACTTCAGGCTCGCAGGGCCGATGTAAGTACAGCCATCGATGTGTGACTGGCTGACGCTGATCAAGTCCTTCACCCCAAAGACCCTGGCCATGCGAATGATGATGCCTCGCCCCAAGACATGCTGAGGCCTTCGTATGAGCACACGCGTGAGGCTGAGGCTCCTGCGCATCGCTGCTTGTCTTGCGGGGCCCTCGACTCCCGCCAGCATGCTCTGATCGTCTGCACTGAGCTCCACCTGGACCTCATGAGCCAAACACAAGAACATGTCACAATGTCAATCTGAATGCCAGGAGTAGAAGCGTTGGCAAAATCGGCCTCGTCGCTTGGGAGTCGCTCTGCCGGAGCTTGGCCCGCTGTGACAGTCTGCCCCAGGAACAACGAACCATCTTCAAGGATGGCGTGTCCAGCATTCGAGGATAGCAAGCGAGCGAAGCCGGCATCCTAGCATCTTCCACTCTCATGCCTCCGCGCACTGTCTCCCACAAAGCAACACCAGTGCATCTCAGCATCTCCCACGCTCATCACCGGCAGTCGAACGTCAAACATCTCTTCTGCCACGATAGCACCGAGAGCGATGATCTCATCCGGGTCTCGCAACACTATGGCAGCAGGCCTGGCAACAGCGGGCTTCGACCTGGCTTCTTCGATGTTCCAGCTTCTGGGATCGCCATGTCTCTTCCGCACGGATGCTGCAGTGTGAGTTCTTTCCGGCACTGTCTTGACATAGGTAGAGTTTCATCTTGTCGAAGTGACTAAGCATGCAGATTATCTCCCTTTGCACGGCAAGAAAACAAGCTGAACGGGCCCGTTGCCGTTGAGGAGCAGCTCCAATATCACCTGCGAAGCCCAGCTCTAAAACGGGCGCAGTCTGCAAGTATGTTGGTTACAGAGTCTTATTAGCATCGTGCTCTCCATCCAACACAGCGGATACAAGAATCTGCGCCGCAACCACTGCAACTTTAGCAGCGTTGACGGTAGCTTGCATCGATATGGGGACTATTTGTGGGTCTTTCTAGCACCTCGACCATTTACTGAACCAAGGCTTCTTCAAACAATCTGAGTATGCCGTCGAGGCGAAAGAAATGCCAGGTGAAAGGGTAACGACGATCTTCCCAAGCACATCTGGATCCAATGAAGAAATCGAGCAGCATCAGGTAAGAGCACACTTCCGTTGCTGTTCTCTCCCTCTACAAATGGCACTTGCGCACGGAATCCAACTGTCGCCAAGTTGCCTGGCTGCCCGTACAGGAGCCTGGCCCCGATTCTGGCAACAATCAGTACCGGGCTGCTCTCACTGCGAGACAGCTGTCACTTCTGCACACTTCGTAGGGGGACAGCCAAGAAACGTACATTGGTTAAGCTTCATTTTCCGTTTCTCTGAGCCTCGTCCACCCGGCAGGACAAAGATCTTGTCCCGCAGACTGGACCCATGCAGAGGGTGGTGGCGATCGATGATGGCACCGGTCTTCGGGGACACGCCACCCCAAAAGCTGAGCCCAACAGAAGACACCAGCACCTGCAAACAGAGCACAGTCGATTGTCACAGGTCGCGCGGACATGCAACATTCCCCGGCAAACATCTTCTGGGCAGTGCCTCACCGGAAGCTTTTCCGCCCGAGCTGAGGGGCTGCCCCCGAATCTCATTCGGCGCATCGGCCATGGCTCAAAAGCACCAGCTGCGGCCACAGCTGCAACATGCGACTGAAGACTCGGTAAAGACTAGTCCCTTTGCCTCCGACCCAAGGATGTCTGCCATTTCGGGCTTGGACTACATGACTACATCGTGCACATGTCCATGCTGTCAAAAACCGAAACCGGAGCCTCAGTCGAACAGGGTGTCCATCCAAACACAAAGCGAATCCTGTCACGCAGACAGGCCTTCCTCAGCACAGTCTGCACATCCCGAAGCGTCGTCGCGTGTGCCTGCCAAGACAGATCGAGCTTTCCAAACGCTCGGGCCCGCCATCCGTCCTGCTGGGTCTCTTCCGTCTGGGCCAGTCGCCTCCACTCCCAGCACTTCGAGCTGCACTGTACACTTCTGCAGCACCAACACCCGGCCTCTCGACATCCAGCAGTCGGCTGAACATGCCATCGAGATTCCTCGGGGCTTCTCAGCTCTCCCCAACGTGGGCTTTGGAGTGTCACCTGCCTGCTCAGCCGGATTAGCTCTCGCTCCAGAGCAGTCTCGGGTGTCTCGGCCCTCGCCAAGCACAATGGACTTGTATCGGCAGCATCCGCCATGCTGGGCAAAGCGCTGCAATTACTGCATGAAGCACACTGAGACTAAAGGACGCTTAGTCCTTGTTTTTGTTTACTGCGTTGCTGGGATTTGCTGCAGTGCCATGCTTGCTGCTATGTTTAAGACTTTAAGATTCCTGGAAGCCCCTGGAGCTGCAGACAGATGCGCGGCCAGTACTTTGAGAGAAACACGAAGGGAAGTGGTTTAGGGGAGCAAGTGCAAAGACCATCCGAATCCTTGGGCCCGCCCTTATCCCCTTCTCACGGTTCTAACGTTGTTTCTTTTGTTTTCGGCTAGAGCTTAGGGTGTTAGGGAGCTCATTCCGGCGGAGCAGCGGCAATGTGCCAACTCAAGAGGCTGCGTCCCCGAAGCACCACCTTCCTCGCCAGCACCTCGGAACGTATCCATATCCATAGCAGGACTACCGCATAGGTACCCAGATCAGCGCCGAAGTGCCAAAAGACGTGCAGATACAGGGGGCGCACGGAATGGCAGAAGTTCCGATCGATGAGCCAGAGCAAGAAACCACCAGCATAACACAGCATTGCAGTTATGAAAAGCAGCCACGCTGTGATGTTCGCGGATTTCTGGCAGAACAGGTACGAACTCCACACTAGATACTGAACGCCGCTTCCATAGCAAAGCAGGAACACGTTTTGATTCTCTGTGTCAAAAGTGGCAATTGCTAGAGTTGCAAGCACCGTCAACAAGGCAAGCACAATCACTTCGGCGATCCTGCAGCTGTTTCTTGTATCGTTCATGGAACGGCAGATGTAGATGAACACTGTGTTTGCCCACACCATCGGGAGCTCATCCAGCAGCTGCATGCTTCGGAGCAGAGTCGCATGAAATGCGAAGCTGCCCAGTCCAATCACAACAAACGTAAAGAAAGCCAGGAGAAAGCGCCACTCTACCAAGGTGACATGAGCGCAGATGCCATAGACTCCGGTAGCAACCAAGCACAAGGAGGTCAAAGAATTAGCAAGCTCAGCAATGTAGTAGCTTGCTGCATAGTCCCTCTCACACCAGTTTACCGATGCTGTTTTGGCACCCCAGAAGCCCACAGTTGTGTCACCAGCACCATCAACAGGACCCCGAATGGCCAAGAGCGCGACGAGGGGTAGAATCAATGTCAGCACAATAGCCAGTACCCACTGCAAGTGCTCCAGCGCCATGAGTCCTCCCGCTGCTGAGCGAGTACATCATGTACAACATTGTACAAACGCCATTGCTTCAGCCACAAGTGCGACCCCTCTCTCCATCTCGGTTCCCAGTCACACTTCCAGAGTTCATGCACCAAGAAGGAGGCAACCTCTTTTTGCTGAGGGCAACCACGGCGGGTCAAGAGGTCTCGAAGAGAGGCAGATGCATGAGAAACTCAACTTGATCATGACACAAACAAGCCGAAGCTCGTCACAGGCACCTGCCGCTCGATACGTTATCTGCCCTGGACACTGCACACAACTACACACATGCTCTGCACTTCGCAGTTGGACAAGGAGCCAGTCAAGCCTCTTGATCATGTCAGCTGCCCTTTGAGCAGCACAAGATGCAGGGCCTTGACTGGGCGAAAGTCGGTTACAGTTTGCTCTATGGGCCATACGGGGTTCTCCCTGTCCTCGCCAAATGCGTCGGCGAATTCCGCATTTGCTGGTAAAGGCATGATGTTTCTTCTGCTGCACGTGGCAGCAAATGCGGGCAGCCTGCACACAAAAAGCTACAATCGGCAAAAGAGATATCCGAATTGGAGCACTCGTCACTGACGGCATGCAGAGCATCAGTCGGGCTAACTCACGCAGCGCACCCTGACCGTCGGATGGCACCGCAGCGGGGCAAGTCACACTGTCACTGTCCGGTCACACCATCCGAGCCTCGAAAGTTTCTGGTTTTGCCGGCTCAGACCTGCATGTGGTAGACCTTGGGAGTGAAGTCTCAGAGAGAGGATAGACTCAGCGATTCAACAGAAGCCGCTGACGGACTCCAGGTCGTCACCGGAAGTCTGCAGCAGAAAGCACACGAGCCAAGTGCTTCTTCGAAAGCGGCAAGAGCTGCCCCGACCCTCTTTCGCAAGTAGAAGCCGCCAGCGGCTCCCGCAACCAGAAAGAAGGGCACCACGAAGGCGGAGGCCTTTACAGAGGAGGCCACTTTGCCGCTACTTCTTCCTGCTGCTGCTAAGTTCCGAGCGGAGGTCGTCTTTTCCGGTGCCTTTAAGAGCTGCAGATTGCGTCAAACCGCACTCGGCTCCCCGACTGTCAATGAGACGGCGTGGCCTCTGCAAAGGATGCTGCAGCAGGCGATGGCTTGTTGCCTCCCTCCTTCTGCTGCTTTTTGACCAACTCCTGGCAGGCGCATGATACTGTCAGCGGAGCACTCGAATCCAACGACCCTGTCCTTTATCCTCTGCTGCACCTCGGAGACAGAGGCACAAACGCGACTGTGACACAAGCCAGATGCTGCGTGACGACCAGAATACTTGCAAGCAAGTTGCATTGTCTGCCTGGCCAACAATTGGTTTAAATCTCAACATAACACACCATGTCACATCATGTCACAACATCCCGGGTGGAAATCGTCTGCAAATAGGCCAGTTCGGCGGCTGACTCCGCTTCGGCTACAGTCCTGTCCGCCTTCTTCTCAACCTGAGACTAACTCGGCCATGGCTGGCTATGACTGCTTTATCACAAAATGGTGGAGCGGGGGACTAAAGCCACTACGAAAGCATCTCGGGACGGCCTACCGGTCTTGCTCTTGACATTGAGCCGCCTTTGTCCTGGTAGCTCGACCGCCAGTGTTCGGGTTGCGTCAAGCAGCCGATTGCATGGCACTGCTGAAGCCGTTCTTCAAGGAGTCTGACACCTGGCTCCAAGCAACAACAGGAGCAACCCCGCATGCCACACGGGGCCCAGGGCATGACCTGGTCAACGATTCCGTCGGCCCCGGACTGGATCTCCTGTGCCTGCGCATAGCCACAGAAGTCGCTCCCTCCGTGACAAGGAAGAACGGCAGCCTTCTGCTTGAATCTATCCTCCATGTCTGCAATCGTGGCCTGCACAGAATTCGCTTCGAAGCTGGCATGTGGACCCGATGCATCCTATCGACCATCGCCAATGTTTATTGTCGCCTAGAGCACCCCCCGACAACCCCCCGGGAAGAGTTACGCCGGACCTAGTGTTGCAAAGGCAGATTCCTGAGATTTCGAGTTCGAGCAGGCATTCCATTCCGCAAAGCACCCAGGGGGCTTCGATGACTCAGGGCCTGGGCATCGTCGCTGCCAGAGGATGCAAGGACCAGAGGACCCGTCACGGAAGGCTTCGCACTGGAGCCGGAGTCCGTCGATCCGGCCTGGCAGAAGCCGCACTCTTGGCGAAGATGTACGTGGGGAGGACTAAACTCTAGAATAAGCAGCACTCTATATATACACCTTTTCTGAGAGCTTCATGAACGATCTTCACTCGTGTTCTGAAACGGCTCTCTTGGCCATGCGACTGTTTGCCGATCAAAGACTTGATCAAACCCAACGAGCCCACAAGGCAGCTATTCTCCCTGGGGTGAATCGGGTTGACCGAGTATGGCATCTTGCAAAGATAAAGACTTCTGGTCCATGACCATCAACCTCACAACTTAATGTGGGTCACTGCACACTAGCCATTCGGAGGCCTCTCTTGGCATCGGGACAACGAAGCATGGAGGGCAACTCAGACTGCGGAGCTCTCCGAACAACAACTGGGGCTGGATCTCGGTCTTTCTAGACGACCGCACCCTAGGTGGTACACGGAATATTGGCGATGCGTGCCAGAGAAGCCTCGAGGGATATGAACAATTTGGCGCGAATCCGGAACTGTCAAGCTAGGTATTTCAGGGTATTTCAGGCCATATGCCCAGCATTGCTGTGCCAGGCCTCCTCTCGCTTCTAACAGCGAGCTCAAAAATCAGAACTCTCATGACAGACCAAGAATCACACTGGAACTTCGATGATGCATGCGCGGATGAAAGTATCTGTTGAACCCGAACCGCTAGCTGCTGAGTGGACGGAGGCATGCAGCATCGGTGCCAGCGCTAGTTAAAGCGTATTTGTCCCTGCAACGGCGCACATTCGGGCTCGGGCAGAGGTAGCTCGCAGATCCCGGCTGCCTGAAACTTACACGACATGCGTACACTGACACCCGGGACTGCCGAAAGCTGCCCAGCGCAACACTGCCCGAATCTCTCGCGGTCAAAAAACAATGTTTACATGCCTCAGATCGGGATTCCAAGGGGCCAGCATTGCCGGTAGAGCCTAAGGCTCTAGTGGAAAAGGGAATGCTCCCTGCAACTTGGACTCCGAGGCCATCAGTTCCGGTCACGGCTGCGCGATGGGCTCGCCGACCGGACAGTGGGCAGCACTAATTTGGACCTGGGATGTGGTCGCACATAGGACAAGGGCCACTTCCGCAATGCGGCCCAAGGCTGGGGCCCTCTGCGGAGGTGCACCGCCATCCGGGCGAAGTACGGGGCGGACAAACTCGCCTGGGTTTTCTGAGACATGCCGACATCCAAGCGACTGGCTTTTCTATCCGAGCTCTGCATCAAGGCCACTCGCTTCAGAAGATCTCGCTCGGATTCTGGAGCATCTACACCTCCGTTTGGGCAGGGAGCGGACGGCACCATGGCATGTGGCTCATCGCAGGCCAGGGCGCCCTCTGCTTCCTCTGCCAGGGTCCTCATGTGAGCGGACGGTGCAAATTCATGCAAGATCCGTGAGGCTTGCAGGCGAGAGGCTCGTTGCAGACCACAGCACCAACCAGCAGGGCTCCTCCGTGCTGGCGGAAATCCTCTGCGCTACCCCCTTGCTGAAATAAGCTGCAGCCGCCTCCGAGGATCTCGTGAGGTTGCAGCACCTCGGACTCGGATACCATGCCTTCTGCCTTGCCTGTCGAGTGTCGTTCCGCCGGGGGGAGCACGTCACCTAGAAGTGCCATGGCAGCGACTGCTGCCCAGAGTGGCTCAGAGGCGGCGATGAGAGCCACGTCGGAGCCCTTGACCCTGCGCAAGGCTTCGTTGGCCAGCCACATGGTCAGCACCTCGCCGCAAAAAGCGATAGCTGTGCAGAATACCATGACGACGAGCAGTAGCTGCAGTTTGTGAGCTCCAAAGGAATCAACATAATCAAGGAGCATTGCCCACCAGTGCCGAGAAGCAGAGCGGTCCGAGGAGCCCGGGCGCCTGTCGGCGTGGGCCGTGCTCTCTGCAAACACAAACCTTGAAATCGCTTGCACGGCGCAGTGCGTCGTCTGTAGAGATTTTGGCAACCCGCTGTAGCCTGGAAGGCGTTTACTGTAGCATGCGAAGAGCATGACGAGTCATCCGACCGCCGTGGGAGTGTGCTGCGGAGAGTGTAGAGAGTGGGGCTATCGGCGATCAGCAGAAGGCCGTGAGTTCGCACAAGCTTACTTTATGCTCTCCTTCAGTTGGGCAAGCTCGCTCGGCTCATGGCCCGCCTGCAGCACTTGGGGAAGCTGCATGCCTAGCTCCACAGCTCCATCAGCTCCCTTCTGCCAGGCGAGCCAGCCGATGTTGGCCAAGGCCGTCATCCCAAGCTGGATGGCCGTTGACGGCAGCGTGTCCTGTGGATGATCTTTCCTTTGATCACGCAATGTCGAAGGTTCACACCATCGAGAGTGATCTTGCACTAGACTCACTAAACTAGACACAGTTCTCTGGCCAGGCATCATTGTTTGACCCAGCACATACCATCCTGCTCCGAAAGAGAGCGGGACTAGGCTGGCGACCAGATCACCGACGCCCAATTCCAGCGCTCCACCGCCGCCGAACTCGAGCACTCCGACTCCTGCGGCTCTTGAGCCGGGCCAGACGTCGCTTCTCATGCTGCAATCTGTCAGACGACGTCAGGGGAGATTGAGCCTGTGACCGCCATCGCAGCCGCTGCCAGGGTGCCCATGTTTAAGCGCCCCGCAGCAATGCAGGTGATTCCTGGCAGAGAGCGCTCGCGCCGAAGAAACAGCTCATACGTCTTCTTCGCAGGTGCCTGCGCAGACGACGGCTTGAAGCGAGCCGAAGAAGGAGGTCTTCGCTGCCGTGGTCCCCAATCCTTCGCAGAATGCATCTGCTCTGCCTGCACCTCTGTGCCCAGCGCTTCCCTCATTCCTTTCGTGTTCAGAGCATGTCGCCAAGGTGCCCAAGGCCACGAACATTGCAACGTATCCTGCAAAGGAGTTCGCAGTTGGGCCATGTAGCAAAGCACCATATCCGTTTGGTACACCTGCCTGCTCCGTAGAAGGCGCCAACCTTCAAAGAGCCAAGCCTGTGGAGCTAAGAGGAGCCGCAGTCGGGCAAAGAGTGTTTTTCTGCACTGGGACTCCAGCGTACTTCGCAAAGAGCTGGACGAGAAGAGCCAGGGCGACAAGCACAACGTGGCAACGGTGAAGCGCAGCGCTCCAAACAGTACGCCGGGCTCCTTCAAGCAGTGCATTCCTGCAAAAAAAGCTCTTCTCCTCCGATCTCCTCCGAACACCCTAAAGTGTCCTCAAAACCTGCAGATGCCAGAGCATCGATGCCAGCTTTGGATGACACAATGCTTCCTGTCAGGCCAAAGAGCATGGTCTTCGCCAATCTGGGCCAATTACCACCACCCCCTGGGGGCCTCCCCACATCATTGCGTTGAACATGCCTTGCATGCGGTCGCAGAAAGGGGAGCGACCGAAAGAAAACATGAAATTGAAGCAACACATAGTCGTCGTCTAAGGCTGACACTGACACCCTTCCTCGGCAGCTAGCTTTGGCAGTCTCTCTTGCAACAAGCACGAGTGCGGATCCAGTTACCTTGCATCTTCAGGCCTGCTAATTACAATCCGAGGCTCCAAAGCACTTCGCTCTCCATGGGATTAGCAGCTGTTGTGGATGAAGGTGCTGCTTCAGCAAATTGGACCACATCAAGGTTAGCCACGGCGGACTCGTGTGTGTCTGGCCGGATCCTTTGACTTGACAAGCCAAGCCAGTGCAGCTCTGTATAGAAACATGAATCTCCACGTCCAGTGAGATGCTCGTGCCGAATTGCAAAGTCTGCAGCTTCTTGAAGCCAAGTCTCTTCGTCTCTGTCAAACCAGGCACGAAGCTCTCGTGCCCGCTATCGGTGGAGTGGATGCCATGCCTCAGGCAGAATCGATACATGCCACAGTGAGACCAGGCAACGGCTCTGTTCAACGCAGTAGAGCATGTATCACCCGTCAAGCCTCCATGCAAGAAAGCAAGCTCCGAAGAGAACCGCCACGACGATGGTCTGCAATGCAGTCAATCAAGCAACATAGACAACACATTCCTCTTTGCTGAATGCTTGTGCAAGTATGCGTATGAGGTCTGCCGTCTGCCTTCCGACGTGGCGTCTTGCGGAAACCCATGCCACGATATCGGTGGCAACTATCCGGGGACCGCTACCGACGCTCTAAAGCCTTGAATGCAGTGCACGCATCGCAGCGTTGAGCCCGGGCACAGGATGCCGGAATGCACAGTATGCAAACGTATGCGAGCTTGCCACTCTTTCCTTGCAGCAAGCGAAAGCAAGCAAGCGAGCAGAAGCTGCGCTGCCACCGCCTTGGCGTGCTCACTGACATGCTGCCCTCCAGTTCCCAGCTCCCAAAAAATAAACAGCGACTGTAAGACCGGGGATCACTTTACTGCAGCCTCTCATTTCGCATTCCTCGACTCTATGATACTCTATGTCGCGAGCGGCCGGTCGCAAGTCTCCGCACCAACAGATGGGCAGGGGGCTCCTTTACACACCCTGAAAACCTGCCGATCAAGAATTCGACTGACCGTTTAGCAGCGAACACGCTTGCAGCAGCTTCCTGCGCTAAGTTCATTTCTCGGAGGGTGCTTGGGCCAGCACCCTGGATCCTCTCCTTGTTGGTCTCGTACTGGCCTCATCTGCCCACGCTGGCCACGGGCCACGCCGCACATGCAGAATTCCAAGCTTCTGACTGTCAATTGACTTCAGTGCGAACTTCTGGTAGTCCTCAAATCAAAGACAGAGATGTCCGAAAGCTCCCCTTGCTCGGTAGCATAGCAGAACTGACGGGGTGGCCTTCGGCACGTACTTCTTCAGCTGATCTTCCCTTGCGGTAACAGGATGACCATCTTGTCGCAAAGTGCACCAAGCAGTCTCTAGACTCTAGCTCGAAGGGCCGTCGGACCTGGATTTCTTCCAGGCATCTAGTTCCTCCATGGTCTTGCAATCCTCGGAGCAGAAAACATCATCAACTATTTTAAGCACGACAGCGCTGAAGCGGCCAAGTTGCGGAAGCATCGCTTGGAGGGCCCGACGCTGGTGCCGGGGCAGGAGCTGCCAGCATCTGCAAAGCGAGACGTGCTTGGCAAAATGCTCTGCTTCGTAGGAAGAGCATCGCTTGGAGGGCCTCGGGTGCCTTGGCTTTGGCGTCCTGAGAAGTTCCGTGTGTGACACGTGGCGACTACGTGGCGGCTTCGTCTCGGCTTCGTCTCGGGTCCGGGCGGCGCCCTTGGTCTCCTGCTTAACCTCAGCGATTGCGGCTTGCGGCTTGCGTAGGGAGGAGGGAGGAGTCTCGAGTCTCCTTCAATGCCGCGGCTTCCCGCCTGCTGTGCCGCCTGCTCTGCCTGCTGTGCAGCCATGGCAGCCTGGCGATCGATGGAGAACGGCAAAGCCCTTTGGGGGCTCGGGCTCGGGCCTGCTGTGCCGCCTGCTGTGCTGCAACCTGCGACTCGACGCCAGGAGGCAGGAATTGGGCCCTGTCAGGCAAGAATCTCTGAGTTCTACATGGTCCCACCATGTTCCACCCTGTTCCACCATTTCTCGCCGAGTGGCCGATAGAACTGTCCCAGCTGATCTGCGAGCTGAGACTGCGAGGCTTGCACCTCCGAAATCTAAGTATCCCACTGACTCAAGGCCCAAGGCATCTCGAAGCTTCTCATCTGCGAATCCCTGTACACAAGAGCGTTACACAACACAAGAGGACGGCATTAAGGAATTTGATGAGTGACTGGGTGAACGCACGAAGCGGATGACCAGTGCGGCTGGCTCACATCAATCAGAACGGTTGCCAACGGGAGCTTAGCAAGATCTTTGCAAAATCGCCTCCGCACAATTATTCAGTGAAGCCGGTAGGAGCCTACCAACTAATAACTGGGGTGCTGCACCTCAGAGGCCGAGCCACCGAAGGCTCCACCGTATGCCTCGTCTCATGGACGTCTACTTCTGCCGCTTCCCGGCTGCTGAGGTCCATGCCTGTCCGACGTTCGTGCCCATGGGTCCGTAGGAGCCTCCATACATCCTGAAAGAAACCCGAAGCAGAGCTAGGAAAAGCAGTCCCAAAAGCATCTTTGGGGCCCTGACCCACCCATGCCAGGCATTCCGCCCATTCCACCCATGGCCGGAGCAGGGACCTGGGATCTCGAAGCCCTCAGACCCATACAAGAAAGAGGCACCAAAGGCACCGACGCCCTGCTGTGGCATGGCACCCTGGGAAGGCATGGCACCCTGGGTAGGCATGGTCATTGCCTGTCATACCAGCAACAACAAACAACACAAAGATGGCAACTTCGGGCGTGGAAGCACTGCGCCTAGCATCATGTTCCTACGTTCTCATTGCGAACGGATTTTCCGATCTGCAGTGGCAGGTGCTCGATTTGTCGCCTGTCGCCCATAGATTTCTGAACAAGACCTGCAGGGAGTGCCGGTACGCCCGGGGCGTACATTGACCTGGACCACGCTTCGCCACATGCAGTACGACTGATCTGTAAGTGTAGGTACCAAATTTTGCTGACGATGTAACTCCGAAGCCTGTAGATGCCACCAATGTGATTGGCCAGCTGCGCTTGCTGCAGTGAGGCCTCTACTGGAGCACTCTGAATGCACGGACAATGGGGCAAGGTGGCAACGTGGCGCCTTAGAGGCTCTCTTGGCAAAGTTTCCCTTCAACAATACCCCAACTTTCATACGGCGAGGCTTGCAGGTACCTTGCCTTCGGTGGATCCCTTCTCGAAAAGGTTTCAGCAGGTTTTTGAGCTCGGTTTCAGGCATGCCAATCGAGCCCCCGACATCCGACAAAGCAGGAGATGCTGGAGTGGCGGCAGTCGCTGGCTGGCTCGGCATGGAAGCCTACGAGTACCGTCAACAAAGCACAAGGTAGCAAGTTTAGCATGGCGATGGCGAGTTTTGCCAAGATGACTATGCCTGATCACCCATGGCTCCAGCCACCAAGGCAAACGAAGCTCCTGCGACGGGGTTCAACGCGTGCTAATGTATACATACGGCACAGCCGGTGGGACATTCTGAACGTACCACTTTTTTCGGATCACCGATGACATCCACGAAAGGCGCTGAAGTGTTCTGAACACATACTTCGATGTGCAGCACACCGGGCCCACTCGGCCCCGTCTTCCAGACGACTTTCTATAAAACCGCCAACATAATCGGCAAGATTGCTCTTGCATGCTCTTGCTTCCCCGGAAAAGCCCCCCCCCGACTGCTTCGCCGCGACTTCGTCGCGCTCAGGACTCATCAGGCATTACATGAGGTACAAAGCACGTGAGCGGAGCCTCTGATGCCTTGTGCTACTAAGAACTAAGCTCCTTTGTCTTGTCTTACAGGCATCCTGCAGTCTCCGCTCTCGCAACTCTAAGCTCCAGCAGCTCTAGCAGCTCTAGCAAGCTCGCACCCGACCTGCCCTTCGTCGGCCATCATGCCGGAAAGTGCTGGTCTTGCGCCTGCATTTGGACCCCTTTGTGCTCGACTGGACAAATCAGCTCAAATCAGCCAAGCTCGCCAACTTGCGTGCTAAGTGGCATAACGGATAGCAGCCCGAACCGCTCCTCCGCTGCCAGGTTCTTGGCCTTTTGGCAGACGCTCAAAAAGCTTGACAAGTGCAAGGGCGCTTTCCCCTCCCACTAACCGAAGCGTGACCTCCATTTCACTTTCAAACTCGTCCAGCTCCTGGCAGACGCTGTATGTCTAAAATCTACAAGGACCATCGATTCACCCTCTCTCCTTCTGCATGGACTCAGGCAGCTTGTGCTCGTCCATGATTTGCTGTAAGACGTCTCGCGTCTTGGGCTCCGGAAAGTCGGTCGACCAGGTACTGAATCCTCAAGCTCAAGCGGCTTCCCTAGCTTCGGGAAATTACCGCTGGACTGATTGCCCATGACGCCTGTGTCACGGAAGGTACCACCAGTGTCGCGGAAAGTGCCAGTATCGCGGAAGGTGGAACGGAACCCTGTGGCAGTCTCCCCGAAAGCCGTGGACGCTTCAGCATACAGCCTGGGTGCAAGAGCTGTCTTCTTTGCACTGGCCCTGAAACTATGGCCAGCGCTCGATGCCAGGGAGCTCCTCCCAATCCTTTTCAGCCATTTGTCCTGCGAGGGCCTCGGCAACCACCTCGGCCTGGCGAAGTGAAAGCGGGGGAGATGTGCTTGGATGTGCTTGGGAAGATAACATGTGTATATAGCTACATACATACATATATATTTCTATATATGTACAAACATATGTGCGCGTGTTTGTATATTCTAGCATATTATCTATCTATCTATAATATCACATGAATGTCCTATCAAAGTTAGGATGAGTTCCAGGCCGGCCTGCGCCTCCACCTCGCGCAAAGCCCGGCCGTCATTGACTTGATCCTGGGCGATTGCAGACGTCACCGCCCATCTTCGATCGAGCCTCTCTATTGATTACCAGGGTACTTCTTATTGAACTTGCATGTGGAACTGAAATGCTCTCGATTCAATCGCGTGGAGTGGGGGCGCATGAAGGGTTGCCACTTGTGACACAAGGACAAGGACCTGGGGGCGAGTTTCGGCAGAATGCGGTTGCGCGAGCGGCATCCTCACATTGATTTGACCGAGGCGTTTGGCAAAGTCTGGCGCTTCGGTTCGCCGCTTGCGGCGAGGATTCCGCCCTGCAGAACGTGCAGAATTACGGCTGCGCAGTTTCCTTAGTTTCCTGCGTTCAGGATTGCTGCAAATTGAGGGGTTGAGCACGGCTTGCAGACTGCGACCTTTGGCTTCACTTCGTGATTGGTCATTTGTTCGGCGGTGGCGGGTGGCGAGCGCGGCAACAGTGAGGGAGATCAGCCCTGCCGGATGGCACAAAAATTGGGGCTGTCCCTTGAGGGATGGGCTGTTCCGGACGATGTGAGCCACGAAGTCAAGACCAAGAAAGGGTACCCATGACTTCCAGCAAGAACTACCCCGTCCGCCTCTAGCAAGGTGAGCTCTTTCAACAGCAGCTCGTGGCGTCCGTCGGGGAGCTGCCAGGCCTCTGGAGGGCCGCCTTGGCAGAATGGAGCTCTCCCCTCAAATGACCCGTCCCTTAAAACCTACCTTAACCCTGAATATCCTACCTTGTTGATGACCTTTTTTTGAGGAATAGGATCCCTAAACAGGTAGTGGTTTTTGGGGAACCCTAAACCCTAATTCCCCAGTATGTTTTGTGCAAATGCTCGCCCGGGCACTCAGTCTCGACTCCTCCAGGAGTTGCTCGGCGGTTGCCTGGACATCTTCCAGCGAGGACTCCTGCGTCTCAGCTCAAAACGACTTCTTGATTCTGAAGTCCTGAAGTTCACTTAGTTCTTGATTCTTAAGCCTGAAGTTCACTCTCACTCTGCCCCAAGACCACCAGCAAGGTCGGTCCTTGCTCTCGCGGTCCAGGTCTTTGGGACTACTCAGAACGAAAGCATTGGTTGTTCGCCGAAGCGAGCGTGAAGTTTCCTCTGGGCAGTGCATCAGTGTGGAGATGTACCAAGTGTTGGGGTGGGGGGTAGAGACAACGTCGCATCCTGCACCGAACGCAAGAGCTGCTTCACGATGGAGTCTAGGGAGCTGTGGAAGTGCGCAGGGATGTCAAAAACGCTGCCAGATCCGGAGCCTTTGGGGCGGCAGAGTCAAACACCCCTGATTGAGAATAGCAAGGGGAGCGATCCAAAAATTCGTGACCAAGGTTCTCAAGTAGTCCACGTACGCTGCAACACCAGCTCCCCAGAGAGCCCAGCAGTCGGCTGAAGAACACCTCGGAGGCCCGGAGACAGCCTCCTCTCCCAAATGCCAGAGAATCCCGGGATCCCCGAATTGCATACAGGCAGCGTGTTGGAGTCATACGCAAGCAGGTATCTGGTTGTAGCTTCCAGTGGGTGTGGAGACAGGATGAAGTGGTCATCCTTCAAATGCTCGATGCACATTGTCTCCAGACCCGTGCGTATCCTTAAAGACAGAGACTGCAACTGGGACGCCTCATCCAGGCGAAATCCTCCAACAAGCAAGAAAGGACCTCTGAAAACCACGTCCACCGAGTGGCATGTTTTCCACCCACAGCGCATGCTGATCGGTCTCGGGAGGCTTCTCCATGGAGACTCTCTCTGTTCTCACAGTTAACAGGCTGAAGCTTCGAGATGCGGGGGGGTTTGGGGATTATTGTAGCATGTGTTGATCGTGCTGTCATGCCATCGTTATATCTCAGCATATGCTCACAACTGCTCTGTTCAAGTGCCTTCCTCGTTGCCTAGTAACTTGTGCGGTCCCGTCCCGAGTTGCTGTTAGGCGGGCGGTCTGTCGAAGAGGTTTGATCTTCATGGGCGCTGGGTGGACTGCTTCTTTCCGTGAGCCAAGCTTGCGTCGAGAAAGCCTCTTGGCACCAGCAACGCCAACCCGCCCGACTGCGCCAAACAATGGCTTCCCAAGTTGGAGTTGTAGATACCGTTGCTAGCAATGCTAGTACCGCAGCCATCTCCGAAAACATAACTTAGAACTGCAGGGTTGAAAATTGCCATGCTCACACACAAGCGTTCAACAGTCAACGTGCCTAGGATTGCCCTCATCGCTAGCTTTGGCAGCTTGCCTTGGTTTTCTCTGGCAAAGCTGCACAAATGCAGTGAATCAACGAGCTGAGGGGATGGCACGGGTCCCTGAGAAGTTGCTGCGTGTACACTCTGGGCCGCGTATGCGCAGAGCCGCACGGCAATGCAAGTCAACTCATCCACACACTTTGAGTGGTCATGGCGGTGCACTTTGCAGGACTGTGCAAGCAGCAAGCACGAAAACATAGTCTCCCCCGTCACCGTTTTCGTCAGCTTCGACGACGACGGATGCTGAAAAACTCCTCATCACTTGTAATACTTGCTGATGTATGCCTGGCGAGCAAACATCAAAGACATTGCCTGCGGCCACTCGCCAATCACAGACCTTCAGAAGCGTAAGTTTCTGCCCGGACCTTTTTGCCAGGGTTGTGCTTCTTGGTAACAAGAATGGCTCCCCAGTTTGCCTCGACCAAAAAAGTGTGGGTGCGATCATGGGGCACCAATGTCAATATTCGGCAATGCGAGCTCAGCCGGCTCAGCCCAGCACGACCCACATGTTGTAAGTCCGTATGGGAACCTTCTTGATCTTCCAGTTTGGCTTCATTTGCTGGGGCCTGGCAGCGCAGCATCACTCACTGGAAGCAACCAATCATCCAATCCGTCGCGTCGTTTCGGCCCTGGATAACAGGGCCGGCAGCGCCCTTCCTGGTTAGGCGCTCTGCTCATTAGCCTGTGCATGTCCTGCGGCTCGGCGGCTTGGCTCTGCCGACAAGGGAGGGGACGTTCGAGCGACGGCCTGCTCCAACTCGCGATTGTAGTGCAAAGGCAGCGGAAGCAGCATATCAGCCTCTCATTGCAGCCGGACGAGAGAGAAAGGCTCACAAAGTCAAAGCGCCTCGATGTTCAGAGCTCGATGGCCTGAAGCAGACAAGGATGCACCGTGATTCGACACGGGAGCTTTGAGGCAAGCAAGCGATTTCCTGCACTGTGATCCCTCTCGCAGCACAGCTTTGACGGTAGTTCTCTACAATGGTTTGTTCGGAGCTGGCCTGTCTTGCAGAAGAAGCCGTCCTTCTAGAACAAGACATGACCCTAACTTCCAGTACGAGTGCGCAAGACACCCAAACGCAGCCGCTGATGTCCTCATCGAAGGCCTGCGCCAGCCGACGCTTCGTGGCGACTTCGTGATTGTCCCCCACTGCACTTGCCATGCCGTAGTTAGAGAATGCCTCCCACCTCCCTGGTACTGCGAGGACGCCCGTGGTAGGCTGTGAAGATACCATCTCCCTTGACACGAAGCTCGCCTGCGGTGACGGACATGCTTCCCCCTACTCACTCCGACACAACACACACTGTGACCACGGATCGCAGCACGAATTTCGAAGCCAGCGCTCACCGGGCCTTCGTCCGCTCGCCATTGCAGGCCATCGGCACAGTAGCCGGCATGCGCAACGGCCTCGCCCTGCCGTTCCGCTAGCCAATGCCCCAGCACTTTCGGCACAAGTCAGCTGCACCTCCTGCTCGCATACTGTGTACAGTGTCCCGACCTGACAATGTAGCAACAGATCCAGGCCGCTGCTCAAAAAAAACGAGCAAAGCTTCAGCATGCATCGCGTGCCCGTGTTTAGCACTCGCGACGATCTCAGAGGCAGCATGCTGCAGCGAAAACTGAGAGAGCACGGCTGGGCTTGAAGTGCTCTGTCGCAGGGAGCCCACTGGAAACTTCTTGCGCCTTTGCTTTCCTAGTTCGGCAGGAGTTGTACGTCGAGCTGCAGCTGTCAAGAGGGTCCACCGACTCCTAGCTTCTGGGCACTTGCAATCCCGGCCGGCACCTTGCGCGCTTGCGTCACCAACGCATCGAAAACATACGTGGTATCACAGCGCGGCTGAAAAGCGCCGGAACGACGGCAACAAAATTGCCCGAAGGGAAACATGAAGCCTTGACGGCTGCAAAGGAGGAACAGACTGCGGCACGAGCCGCCAGGACACAAGCTGGAAAGCCTTCATTAGGCTCCCGCCCGGGCCATCTTTCACGCACTCTCAGGCCCGTCTGGAAGCGTGCTGTACGCATCCGACAGTGATCGCGCCGAGCGGACGACCTGACAAACAAAAACACCCAGAGAGTCTCTCGAAATCGCAGGGATCCGACAAGGTCAGCCAAGCCTGTCGAAGCATTCCCAGAAGAAGCAGAGACATCGCCATGAACAGCAGGCCTGCCACCTGGGCAGGTCAAAGGACGCATCACCTTTTGGAATTTACGAGCGAAACGCCTCGTCACTGCTGGGGCTCCACACTAGCAGCAGGCTTTGGCCTGGTTCGTGCGCAGCACATCCCGCTGCGATACAACAGTTGACGTGCGCATGCTTGGATGATGGCTTCGTTCGTCTGCCACGAAATCCACTGGCTGCGCCTGCGTCAACAGTCAGCTCGTCTCTCAATTAACATGCGACAGCCGGCGAAAGACTCGCCCACATTGCACTCTGCTTGGCCGCACCACCAACCGACAAAACAGGACGACAGATTGGTGAGTAGGCCCTCACAACTGGAACAAGCCGCAAATGCAGGCTGCTTGTCCCTGCACCGTGCCAGCCAGAGGGGCTACGCACACATGTGCAAGCAGAGCAACAGTGAGGGCTCTCTGAATCTCAAACCACGGATCTTCAAGCCTCGCCTGCAAACATCTGCAACAAGTTGATTTCTGCGAAATTGACGGTGGTTTTCCCGCGTTTCTCAGAATGACATTGCAGCAACAGGAGCAGCAGCAGCAGCAGCAGTACTGAGTAGCAGCAAAGCTGTAAAAGTCATGATTGCCGCGCTTAACTCAGCTCGAGCGGGAAGTTGCCTCTCCGAGGAGGTCGCAGTGACAAGCGTCCCGACCCCGTCCTGGAGGCACTCGGATTCACTACAGCCCAGAATCTGAGTTCAGGTCTGCGGGGAACTTTATCGATTGCGGTTCATGCAGCGTTTTTGCAAGCTCGTTAAAGCTAGCAATGCAGCCCCTGGCCTGCAACGATCTCTGCTCCGATCATCCCCTGATCCTGCCGGCAGTCAAATGCCGGGCAACACGATATCACACGTAGTAAGAAGCATGATAACGAAGAGCAAACCCACAGTGAGCCGGTCCGAATGCGCCAGAGCATGGCAATGCACCTAGCGGGGGGCTAGCGGCGCATCACGAATGCGAGATAACAGCAGGAACGCGAAAGTGCGGCGGAATCTAGGTGAGAGGCATCCTACATAGCTGAAACAACAACAGCTAGGAGAAGGCGAGCCCAACCACCAAAAGTTGATCAATGAAGTCGAGCTGCCACTTCCGGGCCAGCGAAATCGACTGTGCTGAAGCGGACAGTAGCCTCGCAGAAGTGCGTGGACATGGCAGCGGAACCGGCCGAAGACGACTAGACCCGGCTATACCGTGTGGGCCTTCGCCCCGGGCCACTGTTACGAAAAGGAAAAGCAATCCAAACAATAATGAGCTCGACCTCGGAGCTGAAAACCAAAGAGGACATAAGGATATAGCCGGCCAGGGTTTGCTCCTTACCACACCTACATAATACGTCAAAAGATGCCCCCAAGCCTTGGAGTCAAGAACGTTCTGGTAAGTGTCATGCCAGTCGCCGGCCTGACGACATCCCGGTAAAGCAGACACTTTCCGTCTTTCTGTGCTCGCAGGAAGACCCCAAGCCGCACTCCATGTCACAGACCCATCCACAAGTCAGAAGCAACAAAACCTACGTCTTTAGCAGGCACCATTTTTGGACATTAGCATTCTATGTCTATATCTACCTTTACTTTTTACCTTTAACTATGCTTTATATGTATTCAATGCTATCGTATTATATTATGCCTGTATTATATGATACTGCATGATATTAAAATGCATTGTATTGTGCTTACATTATCTGATATTATTTATATGGTATAACATTCTATCATAGTATAGTATAGTTAGTATAGCATAGTATAATAAAGTATAGTATAGAGATGCTGTATTGTAATGTATGAGAAAAGATTTTATGCTAAAAGATTTCATGTTATCGCACTTCCTCCATCCCTTGGTTCAATCTAGTCACCATTTCGACTCGTTTTGACGAGGCACTGGTTGCGAGTTCGAGGCTGGACCTTCGTCGCACGAGCAGTCCCTCTTTAAGCCCTTTACCTGCAAGTCGACCAGAAATGGCGTTCTCACTTGCTCTTCCTTCTGATTTTTAAAATCTGTGATTTGCCCACGACGCCCAGACATCCTCCAGTCACCCGACGCTTCCTGCTGGCCTTGAAGTAAGGGTCACTGCCGGCAGGCGTGTTCTGCAGTTGAAATGGCCAGGTGTGCTGGTGAAAGCCTCGGATGAAGCGGCTGAAGGCTCTGCACTTCAATAAGACAAATTACCCCGAGATCCTGCCATGAGTCTTTTCAGAGACCCGAGCATGGTGCATGCAAGAGACTGTGCTTGTCAATCCCAGAAATCTCGCGCTGCACAACAGCGTCGCGTGGCCACTGATGCAAGTATTTCTTGGCACCTTCGAAGAGGTGGCCATCAATCCAACGAGTGTGAACCCCCTGTCCCAGTGGAGTCTTGCAGCTGCAGTCCGGGCTCGTCAGGTCACCGCTAAGGTCCTGCAAATACGTCGGCCGGCTCCGAGGACGCCAGGGGACCAAGTCCTCCATTTTGGATCCCTCGAGTTGCGACTCGACGGAGCGGATGGAAAACAGGGGACCCACGTAGGACTTGACCCCGTTTCCGGGGCTGGCAAGAGAAGCTACGGCATGATTGGTACCTTCCTCACTACCTGGACAGCGTACGACTAGATCTGCTCGTCCACCAGGTGGCAGGGACACACGGGATATCCAGCGCGGGAAGTCATCAATGTAAATGCCGTCTTTTGCAAGCAGCGCTGTCTCGCAGCTTCCAAAGTCCAAGAAGAGCCAATCAGAGACACCGGCCATTACCAAGCGCAAGCGGTGCCACTGGGTTGAGGTCACTGTAAGAACGGGCTGCACTGCGCCATTCACCAGCCAGAGGTCTTCCTGTGGTGAGCTCTGGAAGAGCTGGTCCCCAGATGCCTTCGCAGCTGCCGTCAACAGCGGCAGAGGCAAGTTCCTCAGAGCTCCCAGCGCTTGCAACGTGAGGCGCGGACACAGGAAACAAAGCCTCAAAGTTTGAAGCGCCAGGCTACTGCAACATCAGGCTGTGATCTGGCAATGTCTCCAGCTGAGTTGAGAGGAAGCCTGGCAGTGGATGTCACGTTCATGTCATCATGCCAGGTCTCTTGCGACAAGAGGCCTGGCCTGGTGGATCCTGCACCACAAGCACCGACGCAGCTCCAGCACCCGCCTGCATGACCTGCAGCCACCAGGCACCAGGTCGCTTCGTGAAAGCTGCACGAAATTCTGTGGAGCTCAACCCTGCAAAGCTGGGATTTCAGCGTTGGATCCGTGATGATGAGGGTGCGCCCAATATGTACCAGGAGAGTGATCTGCGATGAGCTTGTAGTCGTACCTCGGGCAAAGTGCATAGTCTTTTTCTCTTCGAATGGCAAGACAGTCGGCCTTCAGGGAGACACTTTTGCCTTGTTGCATGCAAGTTACATGAAGGAATCGCCCGGGCCCAGGACCGTGCCAAAGACATCGTCCGCCGGCGCATTGGGTGACACATGAAGTCCTTTGACGGCTGTCAGATATGTCCGAAAATGTACAGAAGAAAAAACTGATAAAGTCTACCGCCGCAGCGTTCCTTCCCAAGCTAGCTACAAAGTCACAGCTGCTGAAACATATGAATGCCTTGGCTATCCTAAAATTGTGACGTTGCAGAGCGTACGTGAAAGCACGGCCGGGAGAGGTGTGCGTTGTCTTTTTGTGTTGCATTTATGCTGTGCCACATCAAAACTTCTCTGATTCTGACTCTGATCTCATGACCTACCGCGTTGGCAGAGGTATTGTGCAGATTCACCACCGGCTTGCCACGCTGGCCAAGGGGAAAAAAGCCGAAATTGAAGAAACTCTGAGAAAATTCACACTTTCTCGCTCACCTCCCGGCAAACTGGCACATCTGATTCACAATATATCTTGCTGTGAATGATCCAATTCTAAGTACGACTTTAGCTCCGGCTGTGACTGCCCTCTTCCCCAACAGTACACATTACACCGGATAAGGAACTTGTCATCGGAGTGGTGGGCTATCTCGATCGCATCCATCTTGGTGCGCGGGCATACAGTCCCCATCTTTCCCCTCGTTAGCCGCCCATGTCACCATGTCTGGCAAAGGGTCTTCGGGCTTCCTCTTACATATATGCCGAAGCCTCAGGGTCTGCGTACAGACCCGTGCCGAGGCACTCTCCTCCTCTGCCAGGCTTGAGGGGCGAGTACCGCCTTTTACGGGCTGCTGGAGGAGTGTCAAAGTAGGATAGGCACTCCGCCTCTCTTCTTCAACTCGGCCAGAGGAAGGTCGCTTGCGCTCCCCGCTTCGCGCGATTTCGCGCACCGGGGAATTACGTGGTGACTTAAAGAAACGCTCCCCCTCGTTTGTTCACAGGCCGACCAGAACACCCCCGGCAACACTAAACCCCAACCCGCCTTGAAGGCTAAGCTGCGAACCCCCCTATTGTCGGCTCTGGAAGACCACGGGAGCTGAGGCCGGGGCAAGGCTGGCATCAACAAAGCTCACTGCAAAACTGCATAACATGCCTGGATCACCTACGGTTCGAACTAGTGCCCCCCAGCGGCCCGTCGCAAAAAAGACATGTGTGCCCCGCAGACGAAGGCTTGGCAGTTCGCCCTCGACGAGAAGTTACACTACTGCTGCCTTTTGGTGCAAGCCCCCGTCAGTCACTGTCATCCGTGCGGTAGCTAGCTGGGGTACGACGGCGGTTGCTACGAGGGCTGTGCACCCTACGACGGCCGGAGAAGCTGTATATGGCCTCCTCAGCTTCAAACTGCTCGTGAAACTCATGCGCGTCCGCCAGCTCTTGAGCCGTGGACCGCTCTTCTGGCGGTTCTTCTGGGGTGTCTGCCGTACTCTCCGGGTCTCGCTCTGCAGAGGAAGGCACGTCCAGGGTCGCCATGGCTTGTCGCAGATGCCAGAACTTCGGTTCCCTGGCTGCCCCCGTGTCGTTGGTCTTGACGACCTCCGTGTCCAGGTCGAGCTGGGTGTCGACTTCCCAGGTCAGCCTGCTGGCGTTAGCCAGGGGGTCCCCTCCATGGTGCGTGCTACGACGGGCCCCCCAAACAGGCTGCGCAAAGAGTCTCCAGCTTCTTGCGTGTCGGCGTTCCCTGGCTGCCCACGAACTGGGTGGATCCCTCCACACTTTGAGTCCATGCTAGAGCGAAGCAAGTAGGGGACGGGCTTTTCCTCCATCGTTGTCTGTTAGAAAAGGAAGCAGGGCCCCCCAGCTCTCGAAGGAAAGGCTTCGCTTTCTGGATGTCGGTGAGCCTTTCAAGGTGCTCGTTTGCCCCCATATCATCCCGTGTCCAGTCCCAGGACATCGCTGTTGTGGACCTCCGTCGGCACATGTTGCAACTCCCAAGCCAGAGCATCGCCCTCCTCGAGCAAGGAGGCTAACCAGTTGGACGTGAGCCAATCCATGTCCCCCTGCAGCGCTCTATCCCTGGCAACCCTCATTGCGGTGAGGGCGGTGTCTGCTCCTTCACGTACCTCCACCGTCTGTAGTCCCCCCTGGTCTCGAGTGAGGGCGGCTAAGGAGCGGACCCCGTGTTCGAGCATTGCGATCCTCGCTGCCATATCTTCAGCGATGTCCACGTTGGAGAGCGATGCGGGGAGTCTCTCGGCCAGGTGGCGCAGGAGGTGGGCCTTCTGCAAACTCCGTGTCCCCCCGTCTGCGCTTCTTCCTCGTAAGTCCTCCTAAGGGGGTTCTGCAAGCCTCGAGGACCGAGCGGGACGAGGCTGAGAAGAAGGTCCTCGACCCTTTGCTGCAGTGCCACTGCGTCGCTTCGTGCCAGAATCGCTGCTAATCGTTTTTGCATCTGCGGACCGTAGCAAAACCCAAGCACGCGCCTTCTATGGCAAGTCCAAAGTGCCTACTGCAACCGATGTCCCCCAAAACAAATCAAGTTGTGCCAAACAGGGTCCTCTCAAACAGCATCAACTGAGGATACATGTAAATCACAGGAGATACCAAGTAAAAGTAATCCCCACCACAAGGTTGCTTGCTTGCTGCGGGTCATGGTCTAGCGAGCTGGACCCGCGCCGTGGTGCCCCCCACCCTCTTTGGTTTCGGAGAGCAGAGGCTTTTGGGGCATGGACTGTTTTTCAATCCGTTGGTCGGTACGTATAGTGGCATACGGTTGCTGCTAGGGCCCCGACCCTGAAGTTTATCGCGCATCCCGACCTCATCTCCGCGCCCTCTATGGCAAGTCCTAAGTCCCTTCAGCAACCGCTCCCCCATACTCGTAAAAAGTGGCGGCTCCGTTCTGTTTAACAGAATGACAACAACATCTGAGGTGCACACTGTGGTTGAACGGAGATCCCCCGATGCTGCAGTTGACCACTGTAAGAATTGGAACAAACAAAGTAAAGCATGCTAACAGCTTCCCCGGTCATGAATTTAGGAAGGTGCAGAACAAGGCAGAAACTTCTAAGGCATGTCATGTTCCTCAGAGGGTTGGGACCACAACTGCAGAATGCTCTGAAAGCATAAGGTCAGCCAACCAGGACGTACACGCGATCCCTCCTCCACTTGCCTGACACGGCTCCAGCGCTTTGCTCGTTTATTCCCCGAAGTGCAGTGTCAATCAAAAACAAACCAACACAAAACTGGGGCGGCAACAAGAATTAACACTCTCTCTCTCTCTCTCTCTCTATCTCTCTCTGTCTCTCTCTTGCCTAACCAGGTGCATTTTTTTGTCACTTTGTTGCTGCTCGCTAAAGCCCGAGGCTGAGGGCGATGCCGTGAACGTGTAGATTGGTGGTGTTGGGGAGCTGGTATTTGTCGTCTCGGCACACACACACACACAGATGCGAGTCAGCCCCTCCTCTAGCGTCTCAGGAATTGCTCTGAGATTTCGACTGGCAGTCATGCCCAGCGGAGCCTCACACAAACAACACGTTACACACAAGTCATGGTCTGCAGAAGACTAGCGAGACGTAGATTCAGAGATGTTTCGCGGAATGGGACCAGAAGGGCGGGGATAAATTGCATTGAAAACAGGGTCAAAATGCAGGGCTTCTGTGCGTGATGCTGGTCGCTGCAGGATGGGCTCTTCCCGAGCCCTGCAGCCTTCGTGCTGACTGCAGCCTGACATCGTTTTGCATGCACACGAAGCAAGTCGTCCTGTATCTTCCTCCTCTTACCCCTGGGTCGAAACAGCAACAAACCTTGCCATTAGATGGCATGGACACATGCAAAAGCCAATCAAACAACGCATCTGATAGCAGTCGTGTGGCCAAGCTTTCGACACAGCTGTATTCGGCAAAAAGCAACAATCACCAATGGCAATACTCTGATGAGAAGTTGACACGATGGAAAGATAAGCGGCAGCCAGCTGTGCGCCTGCAAATCGTTCTGCACAGTGATCAAGAGCCTGCCAGCACGAAATCTGTCCCAATCCGTGCATCACCATGTCCAGCATCGTCATCATCATCAGCACCACCGCCATAAACCCCGCCGTCGTCATCGAAATCGCCAGTACCGTAACCAGTACCAGATGACGAGAAGCAAAATTATCATACTTAGTTTGGTTTTGGACTGATGCTCACAGATATTGCTATTACTGTTTCGAAACACCGTGACAGCACAGAAGCCGAATTCTGTGTTGCACGTCTGTGCTGAAGGTGCTGATTACACAGCAACTATGAGCTGCTAGTGACGGCAAGTATAATATGATTGAAAACATGAGCATGATGATCGATAGTATATTTCGACGATGACATGATCACCGTGCTGCCGCTAATCATTACGATGCAGTTGCTTCTGGAGATGGCTATCATGATGGCCACGATGACAGCAACTGCGAGATGCTGACGATACTGGTGGCGCTGGTCGTGATTGTAGTTGGGTCCTCTGTTGTTGCTGATCTTTGACTTTGATGCATGAAGACCGGAGTTGATGATGTTATTTATGGTGGTGGTGATGGCAATCATGATTGTGATACCGACTGTACGGTGATAGTCATGCTGACGATGACAGGGTGACTAGGATGGTGACAAGGATAGCGTTGGTGATGATGATGATGATGATGACTGATGATGACTGATGATGACTGATGATGATGACTGGTGATGATGATGGCGCTGGCGCTGGCGATGAGAATGGTGATGCTGATGCTGATGCTGGTGGTAATGGTGGCGAAGGTGACCACATCGACGAGGCTGATGATTACGATAATGATGATGGTCGTGCTGGCAGAGGTGCTGATGGTGCTACTACTCTAGCATCTAGCAGCTGACAATGCTGCTTCTAACGACTATGGTGATGATTGTGGTCGTATTCCGCATGTTTTCATCTCCGCAGGCTGCCTGTCGCCCGGCTTGATCATAATCGTGGGTCCCGGGATGAAATCGTTGTATATCCGCGTCACGAAGCCTGTGAAATGTTGTTTGGATCGATGCCAAGGGTGGTGGAAATCAGCTTCATTCAAACACACGTCAGTATGGGAATGTTCAGATGTCTGGCACCTCGCATAGCGTTTTGTTCACATACAGATATACAGGCAGGCATCGAAGCAAGGCAAGAAAACGAAAGGAAGGCTGCGAATCACAAATGCGCTGCAAGCTACGGAATGAGCAGGCGAACCAAGCTGTCAACGAAGTGCCCCACGCAATCCACAAATGGTTGTGAGAAAAGCGACGTTGATGATGCTATGCTCTGGTATACCCAAGATAATGGATTGGGATACTAACAGCCAGTTGCAATCCCTTGTGTCCTTGAAGCCTGCTACGGATCTTGCCCAAAGAACCGATGAGCATTTGACTACCCAAACCAATCTCAAGCAAACCCAGAGAACTAGAGTATGCTCTAGCTTAGGTCCCGGCTGATATTTGGCCCCACCACCCGTGCCGGTCGTAGCCTGCACCGCGACGCAATTGCTTTAGGCTTCTGCTTTTGGTTCAGTACAACACCGCTGCCTCAGCGTGCAATTGAGCACGCCATCGGAGGAGCGGAAAGCAGGTACCTCGAGAAGTTCTGCATCGCACTGGCGGGGAACTCAGGGCTTGCAGTGTCGTCGGAGGGCCTCCGGAAGAGGTGTGCCTCGAGGTGGCAGCTGCACTGCTGCCTCGGTCGAAGGCTTCCACGTCGCAGCCACCACCTCTGGCCACCGGGCGCGTTCGAATTCAAGGCCGAGAGACGAGGGCCCCCTCGGATCCAGGCCGACGCGAAGAAGGGAATGAGCCAAGCTTGCAGGAAGGGAGCCATGGCTGAACCCGAGAGAACCCTGAGACCACTCGGCAAGCTTGTGCGCAACTCTGAATATGTGCTGTCACCCCCTTCTTTGGAGCTTCAAATTTTGGCATGCATGAATGCCAATGCTGTTGACAGATCCTGAAGCACGGAATGCAAGTCGTCACTTCTAGAATACAGGAGCATGTTGTGTCAGTCGCATGAAGCTGCCTCGGCACAACTAAAGTGCCATGTGAGCGGGCAGTTGAAGATTTCACGCCAGCGCGCCGCCAAGTCCTTCGGCAAGGCTTCTCTCTGTGACTGGCATGATCCTCAATAAGACAGACTTGTGAACAAATGGACAGGTAGGCAATGCCACGCAGGTAGATGTGGGAGTCACATAGTCAAGCGTCATCAAGCCCTCCTGCGAGAGGACAGTTCCCGCAGGCGCAGCAGCCACAAAGTGTCGAAATGGCCTCGATTGAAGCCGACGTTCAGGCTCTGCCAGTACCGGATTCAATCTGAGGCTGAGTCTTCTCCCGAAACCGAGAACGTAGACTTTCCCGTAGCGGGGCCGCAAGGGAGTCGTAGCTGTTTGCCATGCTCCAGCACCACCTGAGCTCCAACAGAGCAGAAAAACGGTACCCCAACACCATGAAGAAAGGTGGCAGTACGTGGGTAAGGACCCGCACTCCGAGTCAACGAACACCACCGAGGCTTCTTTGGCCTCTTCAATGGCGGACCAGAGATCCTTGGCTTGTGCGGTCTCGCATGCGAGGTCTCCGAGAAACCCAGGGCTCCCTGCCCAAACGGATTCTGCCGCTGAACAGACGACATGAGCACCCGAAGCCAGTGGTGCCTGGGACCCGAACAAAGCTGAAAACGAGCTCGGCATGCACGCCCACGCCATCCCACGCCTCCACGGCATCCACGACTGCAGCGGCGGAACCGGCTTCGAGCCCAAGGGACAAAACCTAAGTGTTCTGCTTTCGGCACGCTAGTCCGCTCACCACCACAAGGGCTCACGCCGTGTCCTCGGCAGAGAACGCCCACGCCGCAGTGGACCTGGAGATACCTCAGAATGTGCTCACCTCTATCAGCAACACATCATAGGTGCTGAATGGTGCTGAGACTGAGAAACACGCGGGCACTGAGTGCAAGTCTATCGACCTGCGAATGCCCGCTGCAATGTCTCCACAATTCTGCATGACATGATTTCACAAGCACTCTATTGGAGAGCACATGCGCCTCGGCTGCCCTAGGTGCACTCGACCCCAGGGCGGAGCAATGTGCCTGAGCGACGCAAGTGGCACGCAGAAGCTTGCATTCAAGACATGAACCAAGCAGGACAGATGGGGTGCCGGCGAAGAGCAACATGGAAGATTCGGAGTCCTTTGGCAGTCCTGCGAAGACAGTTCACAAAGCGACCCATGCGAACAGTGCAGGCCAGGCTCACCCTGCGGGATTGCGTCCGCTGGCATCATTGAGCTTCCTGGCCATGGGCCATGGCTAAAAAATTGACGAATCCCTCACAGACCCCCAAAAGGAGGCCGGCCTTCGACGGCGAGAGTGTTCGCACAAACAGTGCTGGCACCGAGCCGTCGAGCAGCCTGCGAGGCAGAGCGATGCAAACCGAGTCTGCGGATATGAAACGCATATCATTACGTGCCGAGATATGTCGGAACAAGCGAGGCCTCTTGAACATTGCTGGCTTCACTGGCCGAGGCATCCGCAAGCACCTCTGGTATGGATCGAGCTCGGGAGGATTCTCGATGCTTGTTGGGGCTAGGGCAGCCAGTTGGATCTGAGCTTCGGCAAAAAGTGCAGTGAGCTCCTCCACACGGGGAAAGAGGAAACACAAATTTCAAGAAGACGTGGCAGTGAATGAGGCTGTCCTCAGCACCGTGCGCTGAAGAGTCCACCGGGGCTGCAATGGCCTCCTGACCTTCACCGAGCAGCCGAGCGGAATCCGATAGACATGCCGAAACCCGTGAAGCTCTGGGCTCCCAGCGAGTGGCCCTGAGAGCCGCGGCAAAGGCGGAGCTGTGACGGCCAGACACCGCCACGCGAGCCGGGGAACCTTCGGGGCCGTCCTCGAATCACCGTACGCAGGCCGCGAGGAAGTCGCGTCGTGTCGCGGAGCACCGCTTGGCCCGTCGGACCTTCGTGGAGTGAGGGAGTCGACCACGAAGACCCAACCTAATCGAGTCCTTCGCGCGATGTGCTCGAGCCATACACCTATTTCGAGGATTCAATAAGCTCCTCCTGCTGCCGAAGCTGCTGCGCGGAAGTTGCCACCCACCTCCGTCAGGCAGTGAGGGGACTTTTGCTGGCACTTTGCAAGATAGCTGGAGAGACAATCACACGGTGTTGCTCTGCAAGCAGTCTTTTTGTCTCGTGCTTCGAGCGGTTTCAAGCTTCCGTGTCTCAAGAACCTTGGAGAAGCAGAAAAAATTAAAGCTGCATGCTTCCTTTAATTTCAACACGAGCCCCGAGAAAACAAACATATAAGCACAAGTTACCAGAAGCGCGCTGCTGTGAGACTTTGCTGCAACCAAACATTCCAGCCTTCTCACAATCGGTCAGTGTTTCTGACCAGACTTTGGGAAAACTCACCTTGCTGTTGGTGAGGGTGTTGGTGATGAGTATAGAGCCTTGGCGCTCTGGCGCCTCAGATCGCTTCAGTCATCGAAAAGGCGGGCGCAGGTCCAAAGCCCTAAAAAATCAAAGGCGCCCACAAACCCGCGCGTGCGCACCCCCCCTGCGCCGGCCTCGGCCTAGTCATCAGCCTTTGCCGCCTCGGTGGCCTTCTCCTCGGTCTTCTCCTCCTCCTCCTCCCTGGCGCTGGGGGTCGGCACCAGGATGAGACTTCAAGGAGGCGGTGCAGTCGAGGGGCCCTCCGGCGATCAGCTTGAAGCCTCCCACCAGGATGGCCAGGGCAGCCACTCCGGCGACGGGGTGTCCCTTCAGGTACCTGGCAAGCGCTCCTGTCGCAGACCGAGCAAGAAAGGCAGACATGCAGCCAGCGCACGCGAAGGCGGTCTCCGCGAAGGGGGTGACCAGGCGGCCAACGAAGAGCGAAATGCCCATGATGGTTGCACCGATGCCTTCCACGCAAATCAATGACATCAGCGTTGGGACCTCCCGGCTGTGTCGCTTATGCCTTTGCCAGTGCAGCCACGGGACCCGTGGAACGAGCATAGTTGATGGGCTTGAAATACTCACCGAAGGACAGCCTCACTTCGTCTGCATGCAAACCCCAAGAAACACTTATTCGCACAGCACCTTGCATCTACTTGCGGCTGGGCTTCTTCTTGTCCTTGGGCTGCAGAGTGTATCCACGCCACTCGTTGCAGGGCGAGGAGATGATGCCTGGGCAGTGCTTGACCACACATGTGTCAAACGACGTCACCGGGAAACTGCCACACCCCATGCCCCTGCCATCGACTCCGTCTGCCATCCCGTCTTCTCTGATCTTGCTGTCAGGCTACATGCTGCCCAGATCACGAAGGCGAACACGAAGGCCTCCCGAGAAACAAAGCCCAGCCGTGCCAGGCAAACATCACCACAGACGAGCCTGGCCTCCTGCACGAATGTCTGGGGCTTCCACACTGCTGACAGGGCGACCGCCACGAAGCCACGCGCCCAACCGTACAGGATGTCGCGCACAACGGTGGGCACCTCGGCACAAGAACCATCCAGCACCATCTAGCTGTAAAGACACGTCTCCCCCCGATGCGTTCCCACGTAAAACACTCTGAGGCAGGGACGTAGGCCTGGTACAACAGTGCCGGCTTGATCTCCCATCCCATGCTCTTGCGGAAGCGGTAGTTCGTCACCTCAAGCACCAACCAGCTGTGCATAGCTCCCGTTGCTACTAGTAACAGGCAAAGCCCCGGGCTGGCAGCATGGCAGTGCAGAACAGGAATCCGCTAATGGTGCCGCCTCACTGAAACGGTGATCATCGGTGCGCATGCTGCAACGCTTTCCTCAAAAGCCTTGCTTCCTCGTCTGCACACGCTCATTGTCAGCCTAGGTACTCATGCCAGGGCTGAAGGCAGTGAAGGTCATGGCCATGTTGATGATCTCGAAGACAGGGAACTTCAACCTCACGGAGCAAGTTCTACTTTGATGTGCGATCTGCGCCATTATTGTCAACTCGCTGGGCAGAGGGAGCTCTTCCTGTTTCTTTCTTCCGCTAAAAGGGCAGGCAAGGCACATGTTCGTGGGGAAGGTAGTCAGGAAGAAGTTGGAGATGAGCTTGAAGTTCATCTCCTTCAACGCCTGCTATGCACGGTTGTGCCCTCCGCTTTCGTGGTAGGATGGAGGTGAAGCCTGCACAACTTCGCCGCCTGGCCTCGGAGATCGTCATTCGCTTCACCAACAGGCGGTTCACCTGCAGATCTGCAGGATAGTGGAAGCAAGGGGCCTGTCAGAGTGTGCCTCAAAGCCTCCATGTGGGCCAAGTCGCGAGCGGCTCGCAAATGGCAGAGAGAATTGCCGCCACGAATGCGGCCTCAAGGGTGCTTCAAGTCAGGCACCGCGACACCCACGCATGGAGGGCCAGCCCCCTCCTGCTGAAGCTGAGTGTCTCCTGATCTGATATACACTGCAGCCGTGGCACTGTGGCGCCCTGAGCACCGGCAGCAAAAACCTGGCTTGCTGCTGAGAAGGCTGGCTTTGACGCAAACCTGACCCCATGGGCTATACGGCACCTTGCTGAAGAAGTTGGGGGCTGCCGCGGCTGCTGCTGCCGTTGTAACGGAGGAATGGTCACGGGGCAGGCTTCCCGTCGCCCAAGCTGTCCTGAGAGCTACTGCACTGAAGGTGCCCCACATAGGCCACGCCCTGTCCTTGCCCCAGAAGATCTCGTCAAGGCGGTCGAGCTCTCATGCTGAACACCGGCTGATGGGCTGGCGAAAGTCCATTGGCAAGATCCCCACCTGTTCGTACTAGTAGCGGAAAAGTGCAGACTTACATTGTGGCCACCATGCATGCGCCCTTTACTTCGCCATCCAAGACACACAAGGCCGGTCGCCAGGGCGGCCAGGAGAGGGGAACGCCGACGGATCTGGCTCTGACGGGCCTCGGCTGCAAAGCTCTGTTTGACAGACATCTCAGCAAAGCCGAGCGACGCTAGGAGCTCTCCTCCATGCAATCGTATGACCAGCTTGCAATACTTACACTGCGGCCCGGAAATCATTCGGAAACTGCAAGACGGCTGAGTGCAGCAAAGTCTCCATCGTTACCAGGTCTTGGCAGCTTATGGGCACTGTGCTTTTGCTGGAGCCAGTTGGTTCCGCACAAACAAGCACACATCGACGGACGACTCGAACACAGCCAGCATGAAGACTTTCTAACTCTCACAAGCAAGGCCTCAGAGCTGCAGAGGGCTTTCGCAGCTTTCGAAGCATGGCAGGCCGCCACCAACTCAAACTGAGCACTGTTCTCGAGCAGTGGTAGGGTCAGTAGATTATCTAAGCATGCAAGGAGCAGCCACCGTGCTAGCCAGAACGTACTCTTGAAGTCTCCATCCGCGCTAGACTGAACCTGTGATTGCTGGCTCGAAGCGCCGGTTCTGCACCACGGAACCCGTGCATGAAGCGTGTACGGCGTGCAGCACTACTGAACAAGCCTGCAGCGCAATTTTCTCATGCCGTTGTATACATTATCGCTAAGTTTAGCTACCTCGGCAGCATCGGCGGCAACCCAACAACCAGCTCCAGTTCTGGGACTGTGAAAAACAACTGCAACAAGGAGGACCGCCGGTGAGACCTGTCTGAAGCTGTAGATTCTACCTGATGCCAGCTATGCACTGCTTCTGCAGTGAGGCTGGATGTGCCTCGCACTGGAAAATCATGGACTAAAGAATTGGCCTCGAACTGCGTGCGGTGCCACGCTACATTTCTTATCCGCCTGACGTTCTTAGTTGCCCAGCGCTGAGAACGTCCGAACGTTCCGAGGCGGTGCGCTTACTTCTCCTCCTCCTTCTCCTCCTCCCTGGCGCAGGGGGTCGGCACCAGGATGAGACTTCAAGGAGGCGGTGCAGCCGAGGGGCCCTCCGGCGATCAGCTTGAAGCCTCCCACCAGGATGGCCAGGGCAGCCACTCCGGCGACGGGGTGTCCCTTCAGGTACCTGGCAAGCGCTCCTGTCGCAGACCGAGCAAGAAAGGCAGACATGCAGCCAGCGCACGCGAAGGCGGTCTCCGCGAAGGGGGTGACCAGGCGGCCAACGAAGAGCGAAATGCCCATGATGGTTGCACCAATGCCTTCCACGCAAATCAATGACATCAGCGTTGGGACCTCCCGGCTGTGTCGCTTATGCCTTTGCCAGTGCAGCCACGGGACCCGTGGAACGAGCATAGTTGATGGGCTTGAAATACTCACCGAAGGACAGCCTCACTTCGTCTGCATGCAAACCCCAAGAAACACTTATTCGCACAGCACCTTGCATCTACTTGCGGCTGGGCTTCTTCTTGTCCTTGGGCTGCAGAGTGTATCCACGCCACTCGTTGCAGGGCGAGGAGATGATGCCTGGGCAGTGCTTGACCACACATGTGTCAAACGACGTCACCGGGAAACTGCCACACCCCATGCCCCTGCCATCGACTCCGTCTGCCATCCCGTCTTCTCTGATCTTGCTGTCAGGCTACATGCTGCCCAGATCACGAAGGCGAACACGAAGGCCTCCCGAGAAACAAAGCCCAGCCGTGCCAGGCAAACATCACCACAGACGAGCCTGGCCTCCTGCACGAATGTCTGGGGCTTCCACACTGCTGACAGGGCGACCGCCACGAAGCCACGCGCCCAACCGTACAGGATGTCGCGCACAACGGTGGGCACCTCGGCACAAGAACCATCCAGCACCATCTAGCTGTAAAGGCACGTCTCCCCCCGATGCGTTCCCACGTAAAACACTCTGAGGCAGGGACGTAGGCCTGGTACAACAGTGCCGGCTTGATCTCCCATCCCATGCTCTTGCGGAAGCGGTAGTTCGTCACCTCAAGCACCAACCAGCTGTGCATAGCTCCCGTTGCTACTAGTAACAGGCAAAGCCCCGGGCTGGCAGCATGGCAGTGCAGAACAGGAATCCGCTAATGGTGCCGCCTCACTGAAACGGTGATCATCGGTGCGCATGCTGCAACGCTTTCCTCAAAAGCCTTGCTTCCTCGTCTGCACACGCTCATTGTCAGCCTAGGTACTCATGCCAGGGCTGAAGGCAGTGAAGGTCATGGCCATGTTGATGATCTCGAAGACAGGGAACTTCAACCTCACGGAGCAAGTTCTACTTTGATGTGCGATCTGCGCCATTATTGTCAACTCGCTGGGCAGAGGGAGCTCTTCCTGTTTCTTTCTTCCGCTAAAAGGGCAGGCAAGGCACATGTTCGTGGGGAAGGTAGTCAGGAAGAAGTTGGAGATGAGCTTGAAGTTCATCTCCTTCAACGCCTGCTATGCACGGTTGTGCCCTCCGCTTTCGTGGTAGGATGGAGGTGAAGCCTGCACAACTTCGCCGCCTGGCCTCGGAGATCGTCATTCGCTTCACCAACAGGCGGTTCACCTGCAGATCTGCAGGATAGTGGAAGCAAGGGGCCTGTCAGAGTGTGCCTCAAAGCCTCCATGTGGGCCAAGTCGCGAGCGGCTCGCAAATGGCAGAGAGAATTGCCGCCACGAATGCGGCCTCAAGGGTGCTTCACGTCAGGCACCGCGACACCCACGCATGGAGGGCCAGCCCCCTCCTGCTGAAGCTGAGTGTCTCCTGATCTGATATACACTGCAGCCGTGGCACTGTGGCGCCCTGAGCACCGGCAGCAAAAACCTGGCTTGCTGCTGAGAAGGCTGGCTTTGACGCAAACCTGACCCCATGGGCTATACGGCACCTTGCTGAAGAAGTTGGGGGCTGCCGCGGCTGCTGCTGCCGTTGTAACGGAGGAATGGTCACGGGGCAGGCTTCCCGTCGCCCAAGCTGTCCTGGGAGCAACTGCACTGATGGCGCCCCAGATAAGCCACACCCCGTCCTTGCCCCAGAAGATCTCGTCAAGGCGGTCGAGCTCTCATGCTGAACACCGGCTGATGGGCTGGCGAAAGTCCATTGGCAAGATCCCCACCTGTTCGTACTAGTAGCGGTAAAGTGCAGACTTACATCGTGGCCACCATGCATGCGCCCCTTACTTCGCCATCCAAGACACACAAGGCCGGTCGCCAGGGCGGCCAGGAGAGGGGAACGCCGACGGATCTGGCTCTGACGGGCCTCGGCTGCAAAGCTCTTTTTGATGCCTAGGGGACTAGGATCTACGACACACCTTAGCCAACCGATGCCAGGAGCTCTCACCTCCATGCAATCGTATGAACAGCTTGCAATAACTACACTGCAGCCCGGAAACCATTCGGAGACTGCAAGACAGCTGGGTGCAGCAAAGTCTCCATCGTTACCGGCTCTTGGCAGCTTGCGGGCACTCGTGCTTTTGGCTCTGGAACCAATTCGTTCCGCACAAACAAGCACACGTCGACCGACGACTCCAACGCGCTGCTGGGCAAAGTCTTCTCCTTCTTCAGCAGGCGAATATGAGCAAAAACGACCGGTAGATTCCAATTGACTTCAAGACAAGAGCACCAATGAACAATCACACTGTGGTTCAGGGGCGAGAGCAAAGAGTAATGATGAGTACAGCAGCTACCTTCGCACGCGAAACGTTCTTGCCAAGTAGCATTCTGAGACAGTCCTATGGATGGCTTTGTGTTTGGCAGGGTTGTACACGCTCTCGGAAGTCTCGAAATCATTCAAACCCATTAATGCTGCCGTCACAGTCCACTCTGGCTCTACCGTACGCCTGCTTGTTTCTTTGGCTTATATGACTTATATGCATTTGTAGCAACCTTGGCAGGATCTGGGCTCACGATGCCACGATGCTTGCTGCTTCATGGATTACAGCTCTATGTCCAGCTCCAAACCATGAACCCTCTCGAATCTCCAATCAAATCTCAGATAGCAAACTTCTTTCTGTAGTTATGAATGTGCCACATGCCTCGGGCCTACACCGCCGTCTAAGCCTCGAAGCGCACTTCAAGCAATCCAGCGCAATTTTCTCATGCCGTTGTATACATTATCGCTAAGTTTAGCTACCTCGGCAGCATCGGCGGCAACCCAACAACCAGCTCCAGTTCTGGGACTGTAAAAAACAACTGCAACAAGGAGGACCGCCGGTGAGACCTGTCTGAAGCGGTAGATTCTACCTGATGCCAGCTATGCACTGCTTCTGCAGTGAGGCTGGATGTGCCTCGCACTGGAAAATCATGGACTAAAGAATTGGCCTCGAACTGTGTGCGGTGCCACGCTACATCTCTTATCCGCCTGACGTTCTTAGTTGCCCAGCGCTGAGAACGTCCGAACGTTCCGAGGCGGTGCGCTTACTTCTCCTCCTCCTTCTCCTCCTCCCTGGCGCAGGGGGTCGGCACCAGGATGAGACTTCAAGGAGGCGGTGCAGCCGAGGGGCCCTCCGGCGATCAGCTTGAAGCCTCCCACCAGGATGGCCAGGGCAGCCACTCCGGCGACGGGGTGTCCCTTCAGGTACCTGGCAAGCGCTCCTGTCGCAGACCGAGCAAGAAAGGCAGACATGCAGCCAGCGCACGCGAAGGCGGTCTCCGCGAAGGGGGTGACCAGGCGGCCAACGAAGAGCGAAATGCCCATGATGGTTGCACCAATGCCTTCCACGCAAATCAATGACATCAGCGTTGGGACCTCCCGGCTGTGTCGCTTATGCCTTTGCCAGTGCAGCCACGGGACCCGTGGAACGAGCATAGTTGATGGGCTTGAAATACTCACCGAAGGACAGCCTCACTTCGTCTGCATGCAAACCCCAAGAAACACTTAGTCGCACAGCACCTTGCATCTACTTGCGGCTGGGCTTCTTCTTGTCCTTGGGCTGCAGAGTGTATCCACGCCACTCGTTGCAGGGCGAGGAGATGATGCCTGGGCAGTGCTTGACCACACATGTGTCAAACGACGTCACCGGGAAACTGCCACACCCCATGCCCCTGCCATCGACTCCGTCTGCCATCCCGTCTTCTCTGATCTTGCTGTCAGGCTACATGCTGCCCAGATCACGAAGGCGAACACGAAGGCCTCCCGAGAAACAAAGCCCAGCCGTGCCAGGCAAACATCACCACAGACGAGCCTGGCCTCCTGCACGAATGTCTGGGGCTTCCACACTGCTGACAGGGCGACCGCCACGAAGCCACGCGCCCAACCGTACAGGATGTCGCGCACAACGGTGGGCACCTCGGCACAAGAACCATCCAGCACCATCTAGCTGTAAAGGCACGTCTCCCCCCGATGCGTTCCCACGTAAAACACTCTGAGGCAGGGACGTAGGCCTGGTACAACAGTGCCGGCTTGATCTCCCATCCCATGCTCTTGCGGAAGCGGTAGTTCGTCACCTCAAGCACCAACCAGCTGTGCATAGCTCCCGTTGCTACTAGTAACAGGCAAAGCCCCGGGCTGGCAGCATGGCAGTGCAGAACAGGAATCCGCTAATGGTGCCGCCTCACTGAAACGGTGATCATCGGTGCGCATGCTGCAACGCTTTCCTCAAAAGCCTTGCTTCCTCGTCTGCACACGCTCATTGTCAGCCTAGGTACTCATGCCAGGGCTGAAGGCAGTGAAGGTCATGGCCATGTTGATGATCTCGAAGACAGGGAACTTCAACCTCACGGAGCAAGTTCTACTTTGATGTGCGATCTGCGCCATTATTGTCAACTCGCTGGGCAGAGGGAGCTCTTCCTGTTTCTTTCTTCCGCTAAAAGGGCAGGCAAGGCACATGTTCGTGGGGAAGGTAGTCAGGAAGAAGTTGGAGATGAGCTTGAAGTTCATCTCCTTCAACGCCTGCTATGCACGGTTGTGCCCTCCGCTTTCGTGGTAGGATGGAGGTGAAGCCTGCACAACTTCGCCGCCTGGCCTCGGAGATCGTCATTCGCTTCACCAACAGGCGGTTCACCTGCAGATCTGCAGGATAGTGGAAGCAAGGGCCTTTCAGAGTGTGCCTCAAAGCCTCCATGTGGGCCAAGTCGCGAGCGGCTCGCAAATGGCAGAGAGAATTGCCGCCACGAATGCGGCCTCAAGGGTGCTTCAAGTCAGGCACCGCGACACCCACGCATGGAGGGCCAGCCCCCTCCTGCTGAAGCTGAGTGTCTCCTGATCTGATATACACTGCAGCCGTGGCACTGTGGCGCCCTGAGCACCGGCAGCAAAAACCTCCAGGATCAAACAAACATGTTGCAGCTGCTGATTATGCCAGACGGATTTCTCCACCCGAACTTCAGGTAAGCTTGACCTGCTAATGCCTTGCATGTGCCCAAGCTTGCTCGTTGCCGCCTGGCTGTGGCTACTCTTGAACTCCACAGGCCTTGCTAAAGAAGTTGGGCGCTGCTGCTGCAGCGGCTGTTGCCACGGCAGACGAGTCGCGCGACTGCTCACGCAGAGCGCCCACCATCCCGGTCCTGCTGTTCTTACGATTCTGGTGGCATGTGCTCGGGATCCCTTCATCAAACCGTCCTGCTGGAAGACTGGGTAAGAGCGGTGGAGCTCTGGTGCTGCACGGAGACGGAGGGGCTGGCGAACCCCTGTGGAGCGCCTGCATTCCACCTCAAGGCAAAATCGTAGCTGCGAAGGACTGCCACCTGGTCACCTTGATCTTGCCAAGACGGCGCCAAGCCACAGCAGGCCACACGCCAAGGCAAGAACAACAGCCGTCGATCGAGTGCGGCTTTGGCGCGCCTCGTACACATCCAATTGCTTAAGCTCAGACATGCACGGCATGGTCACACGATCTGATCCCATATGCAAACCAGCTTCCATTGTGATTCGCAGAGAAGGGTCGGTGGCGGCTTCAAAGGGCAATCAAAATCAACTGCGGTTCCGATTGGCGATCGATGGGTCAAGAGCGCAATGTGCGCATGCAAAAATCACAAGCAGGACAGCAACACACATGGTACATACGCGTTCGTCTCTTTGTCTCAACTGCACGGTCGGGTTTTAACACAGTCGAAAATCAGATCGAAAAATGCAAATGCAGTATAAAAGCTGCTTTTGCAGCGATACGGAGTGGCGGGATTCTTTCTCCATGCCTGGGAATACCGCTCAGAGGTTGCCAGATGCAAGCTTTGTCTGGCCATCCTCATCCATAAGTAGTTTACCTGACAGGATTCGACGGGGGTGTTGCTCGAGCTTTGCGCCGTCGCTCCGCGACTGCATCCCAGCTGCTTGGTGGCCATAACGATCGCGACGATGAGCACAGCAACGATGCCCAGAGCCAGGGCCGTGTGCTCCTTCATGTACCTTGGAAAGAGCAGCTGTGGACATGGAGGAGAACTTTCTCAAAGACGCTCCGGCCTCTGCACGCAGCTGCTGCATTAGCCGAGGCACGCGAAAGCATCCTCGGCGTAAGGTGTAACCAGCATGCCAAACATCAGGGCAATGCCCATGATGGAGGAGCCGATTCCTGCTCAAGGGCCAGCCAATCTCAACATTATTTCGCTGAGGCTTCCCCACAGACAGACCGTGGCAGTTAGTTTCGTTGGTGTTTGCCCTGCTCTGTCCTGTGGATCGAGCATAGTTGATGGGCTTGAAGTAGATGTTGAAAGGCAGCCTGGCAGAGTGCCAGAGGAAGCAGTGGCGCCGGTGCAGGCTCCGTCCCTGTGAAGCTGCGGAGCTCTGCGGAGCTCTGCGGACAAGTGGCTTCTTGTCTGGGGGCTGCAGAGTGTACCCTCGCCACTCGTTGCAAGGGGATGAGATGATGCCTGGCGCATGCCACAGCCAAGGCTTGGGTGACTGCAGGCCTCACCATGTTGACCCAGCTGTGCAGCAGAGCTGCAGGAGACCCAGATGGTCAGGCCGAAGACCATGGCCTTGTCCCGACAGGACACCGAACAGAAGCACTCGAGGTATCTCCTCTCGACGATCCTACGACGATCCTACGATCCTGGGGCCTTGTGGGTGAAGGTGGTCGGGGCAATGGTGTCCTGCAGGTAGGTGTTGGCCAGTCCACGAGCCCAGCCATAGATGATGTCGCGGGCGACGGTCGGGATCTTGCCACAGGAACGAGCACGGGCAGGCCGAGGCAGGCATGAGCGTTGCAAGTCAGAGACGGTACTTCGAGCCGAGGCACATACGCTTGGTACAGCAGCGAGGCCTTGATCTCCCACCCCATGCTCTTGCGGAAGCGGTAGTTGGTCACCTGTCGGCTGTACAAAATCGCCTTGGAAAGAGTTGTGGCGAGGCTTTGGGTCTGAGCTAGAGACCGGGAGCATGATGGTGCAGAACAACCATCCACTGATCAAGCCGCCTGAGAAAGCCATTGATCCATCACACGCAAGGTCTGAGCAGCCACCGGGCACCGCACTGACTCCCGGCGACAGGTCTGTGAACATCATGGCCCTATTGATGATCTCGAAGACCGGGAACTTCAGCCTCAAGGTTCTAGCGGTGCAAGCCCAGAGCGGGCAACACGTGAATGGCCAGTGGGAGCGGATGGAGTTGCAGCATGGGCGCATGTTCGTCGGGAAGGTGGTGAGGAAGAAGTTGGCAACGAGGCTGAAGGTCACTTCACTGTAGGCCTGTCGAAGTTGCCACAGTTTGTCCAAGACAACTGGCGCGGCAACGGGAGCAGCCACCAGTACGGAGCCTGCGCGACTGTCATTCGCTTCACCAGCAGGCGGTTCACCTGGGACTCTAGGTACTGGATCCGTCCGGGGACGCGTGAGCACGGACCGGCTCGTGCCGCGTGCTGGGCCAGTGGCAAGCGGCTCGCACATGGCGGACAGGATGGCAGCAACGAGGGCGGCCTGCTGTACAGCTGTGATCCGCTGATCCGCTGAACTGATCTCAAGCTGCCCATATCAGAGTCCGGCCGTGCATCCCTGTGCGGCGGCTGCGAAAACCTCAGGGGCACACTCATGGACGATCTCCCGGCCCCAATGAAAATCCCAGCCTTGGTGAAGAAGGCGCTGGCGTCCTCTGGGGGCGCATCATCTGCCACTGCCAGCGCCAAATCGCGTGGCAGGGCGCCAGTCGAGGTCCACAGGTCCCTCAGCACAGCAAGGAATTCTGAGAGCAGCGGTCGAACGTGGACGATTATGCGGAGCCAAGCGGCACCAGCCAACACGCGGCTGCAAACAGCACCACGGGTCCGAGACCGTTGGAACGACGGGCAGCCTCACATGTGAAAGCTTCTTTGCACTCTGAGCTCCGAGTCTCTCCAACTTCAAGTTTGGCTGAGGCGCCATGGCTGAGTTTGTGGAATTCTCGATGGCAACTATAATCCCCTTGCCATGAGCCAAGATGACCAGCAGAACAGCTGTATCCTTGCCCGGTGCTACGCACAAACAAACGATTCGCACTCCAATCACACCGAGCACTTTTTCCTGTGGAAAACTCGATACCCGGTTTCGCGCTCAGAAAACTGCATCACGTCCCGAACGGACGTTGCGCCTGCGAGTCTCATGAACATGCAAAGTTCTCGTCACGATTGTGACGATGCCTGCAGGCATGCTACACAGCACCCGGCATGGTAGAGCTTGGCACCAAGCATGTAGGTTGGGGACTGTGCACTTCGTGGACTCCCCATGCGTCTACCTCGGTCGAGATGTGCAAAGCCAGAGTTCCATAGAGTTCGCGGTTCCTTTGAATGCTGACACACATGCGCTGTGCTGCATCCCAGCTGCTTGGTGGCCATAACGATCGCGACGATGAGCACAGCAACGATGCCCAGAGCCAGGGCCGTGTGCTCCTTCATGTACCTTGGAAAGAGCAGCTGTGGACATGGAGGAGAACTTTCTCAAAGACGCTCCGGCCTCTGCACGCAGCTGCTGCATTAGCCGAGGCACGCGAAAGCATCCTCGGCGTAAGGTGTAACCAGCATGCCAAACATCAGGGCAATGCCCATGATGGAGGAGCCGATTCCTGCTCAAGGGCCAGCCAATCTCAACATTATTTCGCTGAGGCTTCCCCACAGACAGACCCTGGCAGTTAGTTTCGTTGGTGTTTGCCCTGCTCTGTCCTGTGGATCGAGCATAGTTGATGGGCTTGAAGTAGATGTTGAAAGGCAGCCTGGCAGAGTGCCAGAGGAAGCAGTGGCGCCGGTGCAGGCTCCGTCCCTGTGAAGCGCTGGAGCTCTGCGGAGCTCTGCGGACAAGTGGCTTCTTGTCTGGGGGCTGCAGAGTGTACCCTCGCCACTCGTTGCAAGGGGATGAGATGATGCCTGGCGCATGCCACAGCCAAGGCTTGGGTGACTGCAGGCCTCACCATGTTGACCCAGCTGTGCAGCAGAGCTGCACGAGACCCAGATGGTCAGGCCGAAGACCATGGCCTTGTCCCGACAGGACACAGAACAGAAGCACTCGAGGTATCTCCTCTCGGCGATCCTACGATCCTGGGGCCTTGTGGGTGAAGGTGGTCGGGGCAATGGTGTCCTGCAGGTAGGTGTTGGCCAGTCCACGAGCCCAGCCATAGATGATGTCGCGGGCGACGGTCGGGATCTTGCCACAGGAACGAGCACGGGCAGGCCGAGGCAGGCATGAGCGTTGCAAGTCAGAGACGGTACTTCGAGCCGAGGCACATACGCTTGGTACAGCAGCGAGGCCTTGATCTCCCACCCCATGCTCTTGCGGAAGCGGTAGTTGGTCACCTGTCGGCTGTACAAAATCGCCTTGGAAAGAGTTGTGGCGAGGCTTTGGGTCTGAGCTAGAGACCGGGAGCATGATGGTGCAGAACAACCATCCACTGATCAAGCCGCCTGAGAAAGCCATTGATCCATCACACGCAAGGTCTGAGCAGCCACCGGGCACCGCACTGACTCCCGGCGACAGGTCTGTGAACATCATGGCCCTATTGATGATCTCGAAGACCGGGAACTTCAGCCTCAAGGTTCTAGCGGTGCAAGCCCAGAGCGGGCAACACGTGAATGGCCAGTGGGAGCGGATGGAGTTGCAGCATGGGCGCATGTTCGTCGGGAAGGTGGTGAGGAAGAAGTTGGCAACGAGGCTGAAGGTCACTTCACTGTAGGCCTGTCGAAGTTGCCACAGTTTGTCCAAGACAACTGGCGCGGCAACGGGATCAGCCACCAGTACGGAGCCTGCGCGACTGTCATTCGCTTCACCAGCAGGCGGTTCACCTGGGACTCTAGGTACTGGATCCGTCCGGGGACGCGTGAGGACGGACCGGCTCGTGCCGCGTGCTGGGCCAGTGGCAAGCGGCTCGCACATGGCGGACAGGATGGCAGCAACGAGGGCGGCCTGCTGTACAGCTGTGATCCGCTGATCCGCTGAACTGATCTCAAGCTGCCCATATCAGAGTCCGGCCGTGCATCCCTGTGCGGCGGCTGCGAAAACCTCAGGGGCACACTCATGGACGATCTCCCGGCCCCAATGAAAATCCCAGCCTTGGTGAAGAAGGCGCTGGCGTCCTCCGGGGGCGCATCATCTGCCACTGCCAGCGCCAAATCGCGTGGCAGGGCGCCAGTCGAGGTCCACAGGTCCCTCAGCACAGCAAGGAATTCTGAGAGCAGCGGTCGAACGTGGACGATTATGCGGAGCCAAGCGGCACCAGCCAACACGCGGCTGCAAACAGCACCACGGGTCCGAGACCGTTGGAACGACGGGCAGCCTCACATGTGAAAGCTTCTTCGCACTCTGAGCTCTGAGTCTCTCCAACTTCAAGTTTGGCTGAGGCGCCATGGCTGAGTTTGTGGAATTCTCGATGGCAACTATAATCCCCTTGCCATGAGCCAAGATGACCAGCAGAACAGCTGTATCCTTGCCCGGTGCTACGCACAAACAAACGATTCGCACTCCAATCACACCGAGCACTTTTTCCTGTGGAAAACTCGATACCCGGTTTCGCGCTCAGAAAACTGCATCACGTCCCGAACGGACGTTGCGCCTGCGAGTCTCATGAACATGCAAAGTTCTCGTCACGATTGTGACGATGCCTGCAGCTACACAGCACCCGGCATGGTAGAGCTTGGCACCAAGCATGTAGGTTGGGGACTGTGCACTTCGTGGACTCCCCATGCGTCTACCTCGGTCGAGATGTGCAAAGCCAGAGTTCCATAGAGTTCGCGGTTCCTTTGAATGCTGATACACATGCGCTGTGCTGCATCCCAGCTGCTTGGTGGCCATAACGATCGCGACGATGAGCACAGCAACGATGCCCAGAGCCAGGGCCGTGTGCTCCTTCATGTACCTTGGAAAGAGCAGCTGTGGACATGGAGGAGAACTTTCTCAAAGACGCTCCGGCCTCTGCACGTAGCTGCTGCATTAGCCGAGGCACGCGAAAGCATCCTCGGCGTAAGGTGTAACCAGCATGCCAAACATCAGGGCAATGCCCATGATGGAGGAGCCGATTCCTGCTCAAGGGCCAGCCAATCTCAACATCACTTCGCTGCAGACCTGAGTTTCTCCTTGAAGGTCGGATGGCATGAAAATTAGATGATGTGTTGTGGACAATCTCATATTACGCTGTCGTGAGGTTGCCCGGCACGATATCAGGTCTGCAAGAGTTTGGCCCACAGGCGTTCGTCAGGTTGGTTATTGGTTGGCCCTTAGGGGCAGGGCTCGCCGAATCGTAAAATGGCACGCCGTGACGATTCGTCCTCGGATACAACGACCCTTTCCGCGCGCAAGAATTCGCTCACGCGAGATGGGGCCGCACAGGGGGGGCCCTGGACAGTTCGTGTTCGAGATTGACAGCCTTGTCCGTGGATGCCGCCTGTTCGCAAGCGAACCACCTTGAATTCCAATAGATCGGCCTCATGTTCTGTGAAATTACAACCCTCTCCACGGACACGATCAACTGCAACTTCCAATACATTGGTTTTCTTGCTGGTTTGGAAACGAGAACCCTCTCCCGGTTAGCGCGGTCTACTGTGAATTCCAATACTTTGGCCTCATGATGGTCTCAGAATGAAACCCTATCGGTGCTGCCGGCTTGTCCGAGCGGTGCGTGTGGTGCCACGTTGGCTTCAGACCACATTGGTTGAATCCTGTCAGAACTCTGGGGAAACATGTTGCTGCGCCAGTGCATGGGGAAGTATCTCGGCCGTGATCCACCAGTACATGAGAAGAATTTTGGTCGCACGAAGTCGCGTTGTGCATGCGGTGCCGTGACGATTTGCGGTACATGAGGAAGAGACGTTGGCCACCTGCCAGTGCTTGAGAGGAAACAGTCTAACCGCGCCAAATGGGGCGCTGCATGTGCCGCGAAGACTCGCGTTCGGAAGTGAAAACCCGAACGGTGACTGCGGCGTGACCACGTCCTCCGGCAAGCGCGACCAATTCTCCGATGTGTGGGCTTCAATTGGCGCTGAGATGGCAATCCTGTCAGTGGACGCGATCGGTCCTGGCGCTGCGTGTGTTGACTTGTACCTCGATGTGATATGCATTGAACCCCATCGCCACCTGTGGATCATATCTGTGAATCTCGCTCGCCAGTAGAACCCCCGTCAGAGCATTGAGGAAAGCACGAGCAAAGGCTCTCTTAAAAGGACATTTGGAAGGGATTTCTAAGGGTGATACAAGTGAAGGGTTTAGGGTTCATTTAAGGCTCTGCAGCAAGATCAATAGAAGGAGAAGCATTTCGGAGGACTTTAGTAATCAGGGGTTCTAAAAGGGGTTTGTGGAAGGCCACTCTGAAGGATTTACAGCTTACGGGTTGATTGGATGGCAGGGTTGGGTGTTGCTTCGCGGTCCACACGCTTTCGGAACACTCGCTCTCTAGCTTCTCTGCTCTCTGTCCTGTGGATCGAGCATAGTTGATGGGCTTGAAGTAGATGTTGAAAGGCAGCCTGGCAGAGTGCCAGAGGAAGAAGTGGCGCCGGTGCAGGCTCCGTCCCTGTGAAGCTGCGGAGCTCTGAAGAGCTCTGCGGACAAGTGGCTTCTTGTCTGGGGGCTGCAGAGTGTACCCTCGCCACTCGTTGCAAGGGGATGAGATGATGCCTGGCGCATGCCACAGCCAAGGCTTGGGTGACTGCAGGCCTCACCATGTTGACCCAGCTGTGCAGCAGAGCTGCACGAGACCCAGATGGTCAGGCCGAAGACCATGGCCTTGTCCCGACAGGACACAGAACAGAAGCACTCGAGGTATCTCCTCTCGGCGATCCTACGATCCTGGGGCCTTGTGGGTGAAGGTGGTCGGGGCAATGGTGTCCTGCAGGTAGGTGTTGGCCAGTCCACGAGCCCAGCCATAGATGATGTCGCGGGCGACGGTCGGGATCTTGCCACAGGAACGAGCACGGGCAGGCCGAGGCAGGCATGAGCGTTGCAAGTCAGAGACGGTACTTCGAGCCGAGGCACATACGCTTGGTACAGCAGCGAGGCCTTGATCTCCCACCCCATGCTCTTGCGGAAGCGGTAGTTGGTCACCTGTCGGCTGTACAAAATCGCCTTGGAAAGAGTTGTGGCGAGGCTTTGGGTCTGAGCTAGAGACCGGGAGCATGATGGTGCAGAACAACCATCCACTGATCAAGCCGCCTGAGAAAGCCATTGATCCATCACACGCAAGGTCTGAGCAGCCACCGGGCACCGCACTGACTCCCGGCGACAGGTCTGTGAACATCATGGCCCTATTGATGATCTCGAAGACCGGGAACTTCAGCCTCAAGGTTCTAGCGGTGCAAGCCCAGAGCGGGCAACACGTGAATGGCCAGTGGGAGCGGATGGAGTTGCAGCATGGGCGCATGTTCGTCGGGAAGGTGGTGAGGAAGAAGTTGGCAACGAGGCTGAAGGTCACTTCACTGTAGGCCTGTCGAAGTTGCCACAGTTTGTCCAAGACAACTGGCGCGGCAACGGGATCAGCCACCAGTACGGAGCCTGCGCGACTGTCATTCGCTTCACCAGCAGGCGGTTCACCTGGGACTCTAGGTACTGGATCCGTCCGGGGACGCGTGAGGACGGACCGGCTCGTGCCGCGTGCTGGGCCAGTGGCAAGCGGCTCGCACATGGCGGACAGGATGGCAGCAACGAGGGCGGCCTGCTGTACAGCTGTGGTCCGCTGATCCGCTGAACTGATCTCAAGCTGCCCATATCAGAGTCCGGCCGTGCATCCCTGTGCGGCGGCTGCGAAAACCTCAGGGGCACACTCATGGACGATCTCCCGGCCCCAATGAAAATCCCAGCCTTGGTGAAGAAGGCGCTGGCGTCCTCCGGGGGCGCATCATCTGCCACTGCCAGCGCCAAATCGCGTGGCAGGGCGCCAGTCGAGGTCCACAGGTCCCTCAGCACAGCAAGGAATTCTGAGATTCGCCTGTATCCGCTGCATGTCAGAGGTCACTGCAAGACCATGTAGACGGCTGTGAAAAGCAACAAGGCCCCTAGGCCGTTGGAACGTCGGGCCTGGCTAGCCAGAATCAACAGAATCAAGAGTGAAACTCCCTGCTCTGATTCGGAAACAACCTGTTGAGTCGCCGACCATGGCTCTGGAAAGGAATTGCTTCAACTGTGGATGACTGGCTTGAACCCCCAAAACCTGAAACTTGCACATTGAGGTACGACATGCAATGCTCGATGTAGCGATCGAACTGCAGTCTGCGGAATTCTGTGAAACCCTTTTTTGATCGCTGCCTGGCGGGCATGCACGTTAACTTTCGCACGGTAGTGCAGAGCCGTGCATCGGAGCTAGACGATTCCAGAAATCTCTTCTGCTTCAAGCTTTCATCGAGGCTCGGATGCCCAGCAGCCTATCTTTACGGGGTGAAACACACAAGGTCCTTTCTCAGAGACCGGGTTTGCGGTAGATGAATACGGGCCTTGGCTTCCGACATTCGGCCCCATAGTCTCAAAGGTGTGCCCCTCGACTTGCTGCCGAGGTTCGCATTCCCCGAGCCGACTGTGCGGTAGACAACCTGGCAGGGGGCCGTGTCGCGGCTCCGGTGATCCGAAAGAGCACAGCACCTGCCGAACAAACTGCAGACCAAGGGGTCCATTTGGATCACCCAGCGGTCTGCCAATCGAGGCGATGCGTGTTCCTGGCTGTGTCCTGGTTGGGAGACGCTGCTCTAAGCTCCTCTTCAGTCTCAGAGCCAATGTCCTTTCCAGGCCAGTGGTCACCCTTGCCACGTGGGAATCCTCCAAAGCGTCGCCGCTGACGAGGATGGTGCTGGCCTGAGGTTCTCACGAGAATCGCTTCCATAATGTTGTGAGAGGTCCGGCTCTTCGGCCTGATGCCAGTCATTCTGCGAATCCAGAAGGTTGCCATTGTGGAGCAACACCCGGCTCTGAACCTGCAACTAGCTGAGACGCTGAGACTAGCAGCTAGCGGACACTAACGAACAGAACAGCGACCTCCGGGTCCATTTTCTCCACCGCGGTCACCGCAGCTTCATGGTGCGCTGCACAGCGCTCGATTCCACAGGCCATTCCTGAACAGCATCCTTAAAGTTCGCTCTCCCATGGTGAAAGCTGCCCACCTCGCGGTACGAGGAGAGCCCAGGCCGCCACCACCCGTGCAACACCACTGCTCAAGTGCAACAGCCTGTGGCAGCCCGGGGAGTGGCAAAAGGCGACGACTGCGACGACTGAACTGAAGCATTGTGCGACCGCCGTAGACTGCAAAGTCGGATGATTCGTGCATCTTTTCGCAATACACAACAGGAGGTCATCACTTCCCGGATCCGGCAGGCATCCTGATACCAACACTACAAATCACACACAGCACTGCTGGTGACTGACAATACACATGGCAATGTACGCGCGGTCAGCCAGGTAACGTTCCATGTGGTGAGAGCTTGGACCTCCTACACGCACCACCTCCCCTCGAAAAAATGGCGGCGTGCTGTCACGCCTGCCTTGGTGAAGGTGTGCCGCTTCTTTGACATTGCAAATGCTGTCTGAAACACGCCATGTTATCATGCGTGCACGAAGACCAAAAGCTGTGCCCGACTTCTGCAACTGCGGCAGTGACTTTAACCGCTCCTAGCTGCTATGCTCACACTCAGAAATTCCACAGGATCTCGAGGGAAAAGCGTCTGCCGGCCTCCAAAAGAACCACCGCAACCCACACATCACACCCTGGGACGCCCCTTGGCGACGTAGCATGCTTTAATGTCCGTGGCGAGGTTCGAAGGGAGCAAACAAGATTCTGAACCATCAAGTCGAAGTTTGATTATCTGATTGGCTGTACTGGTTACTGGCTGCATCACTGCCACCTCGATCTTTCGTTCCCTTATATCACTGCCAAGACACGCAGAATAAAAGCGCGGATATGGGTTGTCTGTCCTTGGAAAAGCCCCATTGCCCCTCAGCAACCGTCTCGGTCCCACTTCGGGCAGCCAAGCCACCATTCTGCCGTGCATTCTGCACCCTGCCTTTCGGAGCATATTTGTTTTGACACAGGGCGTGCATTTAGACAGCAGCTGGGTTTGTCAAGACACGACCCTGGCCTCAGCTGGCACTTGCAGTGATATGTGAACGTCTGCGCAGAGTAGATGTGCCGCCTTTAAGAACATCATGCAACACGCCCCCACGTCGTAACCAAAGAACACGTTCCTCCAAAACAAACTCCAACTTGTCCGAAAGAAATGCTGGTGACAGTGCCAAGAAACATGTCGTCACACTGCTGGCTTTGTGGACCTTGAGCACATACCAGTTCGTCTGTATGCTGCGGCTGCAGCATGGCCATCATGGCAGGCTTGAAAAAAAATCCCAATCGCAGAAAGCTTGATGCATTCGCGGCCGGCAACAGGGATTGTTCCTTACTGACCTGCACCGAACCCCGTCCAAAGTGCTTGGTAAACTCGCGTCCCGAGCCCCAATTGTCCGCCGGTTCCGCATCTCTGCACAACATGCCCACGGCATGGAAGCCTTCACCATGGCTGCCATATTTCGAAGGTACGCAGAACTGGCCAGTTGCCACACTCAGCTGATGGCTCTTCATACCTGCAGTCACCCTTGCATCCCAGGCCCCATCCGACCAAACACGTCCACAAAGAGAGGATGTGCAGCAACCTGAATCCACCGGAAGCAGGGCACCAGCACGATGGCAACCGCCAACGAAAGTGGCAGAAATTATCGGATTTTGGCCCGCGGCATCACACGAGTCTTCATTTGTCATCTCTATGACAAACCCAGACACATGCACCCGGTTGGCATCATTGAACGGCGCCTTGCACCAGTACCGCCTTGCCAAAAACGGCAAAGTTGTGAGCACCAGGTCTGACAGGGTGATCTGGAAGGGGAACAAGCTGCTTCGTGCGTCCGCATCCGCGTCCGCCCAAGGAAACTCTTCGAGAAGGAACAAATGACTCAAAGGTTGTCGCTCAAACACCTGACGCATATCTTGCCGGATCAAGCCGGCCTGGAAGAATAGAACTTCCGCAGCGATGCTCTCGCGCATCAGGTCTAGCCACATATTGACAGCCCTTGACTCCTTGTCCCTGACCGAGCTGGTGTCATAGAGTCCCTGGTACGTGACGTGAAGGGGTCGTGAATCCGCCTCGTCGGCTTTTGCTGCATATTTTACAAACAACTTCTGAGCCCTGTCTAGCCAAGATCTGCCCGAGTCTCTCCTCGCACATGCCACGACAGGCACCACGGACAAACTGCCTTCAGGTAAACTCTCCTTCGACAGGTCAAACTGCAGACTGGCGACAATGCGTGCATCCGCCCCGGCTTTGACCAAAAAAGTTGTTCCATTATCACGACGCTTTAGCTTGCCGAAGGCAATGTAGTGATCATGGCCACCAACGATGGCATCCAAGTGAAGCCCAGCATGCTCTACTGCTCTGAAGAGGTTTAGATCATTTCCAGTTCTCGTATGCGTCAGAGCAACACGCAGGCTGCATCCCAGTTGTTTGGCCTTCCACATGCGAAGAATGTCGACTGCAGCCAGAATGTCCCTCACAGACCCATTGACTTTTTTGCCGGCCCAGTTCATCTTGTCGATATCTGTTGTGCCCAAGACGCAGATCTTGATGCCATCCTGTGCCAAAATGGCCCAACCTCGTCCCACTGAGCTGCCTGGGATCTGGTGCAGGCGTCTCCAGATGCTCAAGTCGTAGTCACCAGTGTCCCCTTTCACCTGCAAGGAATTCCGCATTGGCTGCTGAATCTCTTTTCCCACATCCTCCTGCAGATTCGAGTTGAGATAATGAAACGCAGACCTTCCCATTTGTGCTCTTAAGTTCGCTAGCCCGAAATCGATGTCGTGGTTTCCGATGTTAGCCAAATCAACACCCATCAGGTTCATCATCTCCACCAACTGAGAACCTTTGAATATCTCCGCAAGGTACGACGGTGCGATAAAATCTCCTGCAAACGTTCCTATGGCGATGTCCCCGCGAAACGTCGCCTGATCCTTGAGCCACCGAAATGTAGCCCCAAAATCCACGAGGCCTCCGTAGCTGAGTGACCTGTTTTGTGCTTGACATGGACCCGCCACTACATTCACACCTTTGGTGTGCTCCAAAAGGCTCAGCTTTTCTACTTTGTCGAATCGAGCAGGAAAGCATGACTCCCAAGACACGCCCAGTCCGCATGAGCTTAGGTCACCTACGCAGTTTGTCCCGTCACACTCTGCCGCGGCGACGCCATCTAAATAATCCAGATCTGCTTCAAGGTAGTAGTAGCTCAGGTCGCTCGTAAGTGGAACCAACTTGTACACGTCGTTTAGAGAGACCAGTGTAACTCGCTGCGCAGCGCTCAGCATGCAGATACTCAGACCCGACAGATGGGAAAACGAGGACCCTGCAGCCTTTTTGCGCATGGGTCTGCAGTGTTGGTTTGCTGCGAGGCAGCTAATGTCTTCAGGTTTGGGCAAGAGAAGGCTGCGAGGTGAAAGGTAGCAAGTCAGCCAAGTATGGCCGGGTGCAGAGTCAAAGCACAGCCCGATGGCCTCTCTCCCGGCTCCGGCCCGAGACACGCAATGAGCGCAGCCATGGCCGGAAATGTCAGCTCCCTGCGCAAAGTCTTGGCCGCTCGAGCGCTAAAGCTTACTCCCATTCTCCGGGCTTCTGGACCTCACCGACGTAGCACAAGGCCGTGGTGGCGGCGTGTTTGAAGAGGATGCAGGTGAACTGGGAGGGTGACATCCACGCAGGAAATTTTATGCTCTTCTGGGTCAGTCACTCACATTAGTCGGCAGCGTGCCTGCAAGCTGTACACCAATCGCTGTAGACCTGCAATGGAACCTGATCTCAAACCACCAGGCATCTGCACATTTGATCACGCAGACCCATCTGCATGAAAGGAATTGAGCTTCAAGCGTTTTGAACCAATCGCCCAGCGCATTGCAGACAACGTCCCTGTGCCCCGTGTGAGCACTGTACAACCTTCGTTCTTCGTATGCAAGCACACAGCACGAATTCATGAACATCTCGATCTCGCAAGTCCACAAATAAACATGCAGTACATCACCAAATCGCATGCAAGCAAGTTGCGTCGCTGAGCACAAAGTGAGTCCTGAAAGTCAGCACAGATGTCTCTTTGCTCTGCCATCGAAATTGCCACGAAATCAAAGATTGGGATTTCCCGTGGAACAGAGCTAGATAACTTCACTTCGGTGTTTTCAAGGCCGGATGGTGTGGATGGATTTTCTAGGGCCCCTGGCCCTCAAGCTATCAGAAAGTGCGACTGATAGAGGCTGAAGCCATGTTCTGTAGCCAAGCGTTCGGCCAGGTTGCATCGCCGCAAAGTCGCTGTGAGCCACGCTGCCACCAGCTGTCCACGCCTGTCTAGCAACGCCATCGCGGTCGTGGGCTGGACGAAGCAGCTCGGAATGCAGCAGGCCTGCTGTGTCATCGTCATCGTCGTGTCTGTGTCAGGACGAGGCACTTGCTGCCGCCTTATTTGCAACTCGAGCACGCGGTGAGTATGCAAACCGTGGATGGGTGTCCATGCTTCACAAAAGCAGTAAGCGATGCTCCAGGCAAGCTCCCATACCATAGTCTACCACAGATGTCTATGTTCTTGCCAATCATTTCGGTGAAGGTGCCTTGCCAGGTGCTCGGCATGGAGCTGCTGCAGAACGCTGTTCGCCTCTGCTTAAAGACAGAAAGAGCAAAATAGATCCATGAAACTCGTTCTCAGTGGCGACAGCAGGTTTGTTTACACAACACGTGCTTCCAGGAGAACGGCGGCCACCCCGTGTTGCTGTAGGATTGAGAGGAGCATCAAACCGGAGCAGAGGTCAGAGAGTTTCAGCGAACTTCTGGCTAGCGACTCGAAAACGCTTGCATGGCACAAGTGCAATGCAGCCTGTCCCGCAGCCGAGCCTGCGAATAGTGGCCGTGTGCCAACTGGCGTGCCGCTGTTGGGCTGCCGATCCGCAGTCGTTTGTGCAACCGGTGGCACAGCCTCTGAAGCCGAATCTTCTCCGCACGTTACACAAACTCCCTGGTCGGCTCCAATGAAACTTTGCATCCGGTCCCTATTCCGAGGTTGCTGCTGTTCCTCATCCATTGAACGCTTTGGGGCACAGGGAGTGGGAATCCTCAGTGCTGTCAATTGAATGGCTCATATCAGCCAACAGACCCTACACGAGCCGTCGTAGTGGCACAGAACACATCCGCGTTGACGGAGGCAAAACCATTGAATAGAACCTGAATCCTGCCTTCCATCAGAGGGTCTGATGCTGGCGGAACTGTGGACGCATCGGATCACCAATCCAGCTGCTCGCGTGTAGCACTACATGGACCAGCGATCAGACATGATGGGCATCAGGTCAGATGACTTTCATGTCAGACTCCTCTATGTTCAATGCTCTGGGTCACCAACATGCACTTCCACAAGAACGCTGTGCGCTATTCGTTCACTTCGTTCTCATTCGGGATTCTGCACCATTCCCACATTTAAGCTGAGAACTGTGAACTCGGTCTGTCAAGAATTGGGGTTACAGCGTTCAGCAAGAGTCGTGCTGCTCTCAACAAAAATTGCGACCCCGTCCAGCAGCTGGCACCTAAGTCACCGATGTCATGCTGGACCTCTACCCGATGATGATTGTTCCGCGACTCGAATTCCAGCTCGGAGCAGGAAGCCAGTGACGCGAGCAATATCAAGGCTTCGAGTCGTGATGTTTGGAGTTGTGGGAGCTCCGTAAAGATCGTAAACATCAGGGCCCAGGGCTGCAAGCAACACCATGGACTGGGCTACGTACGATACAAGAAAGATACTAAGAGAGATACCCACGTGCACAAGTCTTTTCGTCTAGTTTCTGCTTCTTTCACTGGGCACTGAAACCAACTGTGCAAACTTTGACTAGTGCCCGAAACCTCAAGTGGCTGTTGTTTTCGTTGTGGGCCCTTTTCCATCAGCCACGTGGTTGTGTTGAAAGTTTAAAGTACTTTGAGGAGCGCGGTGCTCTAACCAACAAAAACTGCAAACCCTGCTCCCCAAACCTTCATGCTTTCAACCCTCTCCTGGCGCCGCTGCTGCCAGAAGATGTTCCACTTCTCGGGCATTGATGTCCGAATCCGGAGCCCACACCTTAAATTGAACCCTAGAAGCACTGACACTAGAGGCCCAAGCCCAAAATGCCGTTAAAACCCTAAGCCCTATTCGAGGCCAACACCCCAAACCCAAAACCGACGTCCCTAAACCTTATGCCACAAGCCCAAGCCCTCCATACCTGGGAGGGTCTCATTTAAGATATGAATTTCCAGCGATGTCAAGGGCAAAAGAAGTACGGTCGCCACTTTTGCAGCTTCCACGTTCAATCTTCGTTCTCTCCACCCGCACTCAGCGTCTAACAAGCTGTGGAGTGAAACTTGCGTGTGGCGAGTCTGCCTAATCCTCTCCGAAACAGGAGCTCCACAAATCCTGCCAAGAAGTGAGGGAGTTTGCCTACATGTGGGAAGCAATGCAATTGCTGATGGGTCATGTTCCCTGCACTCCCAGCTCGTCCGTGCAGAAGTTGTTCGGCGTCGGAGGCGGGGCTTCGTCCACACGTATGACGTCGCGAGGATCAACCAGTGCCCACTTAGCGCATCATAAGCTGTCACCAACGTGTCCTATGAAATGCACAGCACACCACAGCACAGCACACCGCACTGAGGCACAGGGCATGGCTCTGAGGACGGTGCAGGATCGAAGAGCCGAGGGCCCCGAGATGCACAAAGAGTGGGCTCCTGCGCATCACAAGGTAAAATACCAAAAGAATGCTCCGAAACGACTTCACAATCGGATTCTGCCACTCTCGACGCTCCTCCGCGATGTTGGAAAGGTTTCTGCGAAACTCCTTCGTTGTCCTGCAAAGTGGACTCTGTAGACCGCATGGTCGGGACGAAGAACGGGGCGAAGAACGAAGGACTAATGGACTTTCTTTTTGACAGGTTGCCACGGCACCCATCCTTCCTGCTAGATGAGACTCCCATAGACTTTGACACGGCCTGCTGCTGAATGTCGTGAAGCCATCCGGGTATTACTTGTTGTGAATACAGACAACGTCATAGCTTGTGATTTGCGGGATATCAGGCTACAGCTTCGATCCATTCGATGAACGTGTCGAGCCTAAGGCACTGAAGCTGCATTGAAGGGTGAAATGCATGATACCCAATAGCCACACACCCAAGCACCTCAGGAAACAGCTTGGACGAATGACGGCCTCTTCGTGGCGATCAGGAACACATGGTACACCTCATTGTGCGGGTCAGGCGAGGGCTCTCAGAACCTGAAGAGCACGGCTCCCTTGCCAAGGAACCCAAAGCACGAAAGAGAGGAGTGTGGCGATACCAACAAGCGCACCGAGCCTCGGCTGTAAAAGATGCGCAGCCGCCGAGCGCGAGAGAAATATTTCCTCTCCATCTCTTTACTGAGCAGCGCGATGAGAGCGTAGAAGACAGGCTGAAGTGCACCGCTGCTGACGTGAATCATGCCATCCACCGCCAACTGGCATATCCAGCAGACATGATATCTGCAACTATCTGCAAACGCCACAAGACCGATCGGGCCTCGAAGTTCTCGCTGTTCAGGAACCAGAATCTCAGCTGCTCAGCTCCCGTGCTTGCGAGCGGAGAAGAAAGCGTCTCAGAAAGCACCAATGGATTAACTGCAGGCAACGGCACAGAACCGGTAAGACCATCATGGCCAAGCAGAGCACCTTGCCGAGAACTCCAACTATAAGGTTCCCGGGTAGCCACGTGCTACACCACTCCAAGGCGATGGCAGATGTCACAAAGCCAAAGAAAAAGTGATAGTTGCGCTGGCCAACACCTCGACTAAACTCAAAACAAGGCATCCCTTGCTCGGTGCTTGGTTGTTCCGGGTTCGGCATGGTGTTGAGTCCGTTACTCCACATTCTGAGGTGGGGTCAAGGCAACAGAAAGCAAGATAAAATGGAGCAGAAGGCCGGTCTTGCGAACGAGCAGCAGTTGTTGACGAACGGGCAATGATGATCGTACCTGCAAGACTGATCAACGCTCCTGCTTGAAGGCAAGCACGAAGCTTTTGTGTGACACACTCGCGCTATGATGCCGACGGCGGCACCGCAAGACGCAATTGTCGCAGTCGGGACAATGAGAGGAGCGCGGTGGCCTGCACTCTTGAAAAACCTCTCCGAAGAACGAGCATCGTGCGTGCACGATGCAACTTTACCAAAAATATTTTGGATTCGACGTGGATAGCACGCGACAATCGCCTGATGATTCGGCATGTCCTGCACCATCTGTAGCCACGACCTGGCAGCCAGCTCGGGTGTTTATGTGTGCATGGGTCAGATCCTCTTAGTGCAGCTTCAAAGTCTCGCAGGAGGACTCGTCAGTTCCACTGGTAAGTTTCGTCCGCCTCCCCTGACAAAGGCACGAAGTTGCCATCCCGTCCAGGCGACATGAAGATTCCCGCTTGCCGGGTGAAACACATGCCGCATGCCTGCCATCTAGAGGAACTGACTCGCTGGCCAGCAAGTCCTGCAGCGGCAAGATATCAAGAGGTCACTCAGTGGATGGTGTGGCAAACCCCAAATTGAAGGACCTGAACGGCCCACACAAGGCCTGCCTCGCAGCTGAGGTCCCAGCATATCCAAGTCTTTCCTGCAACTGTTGAGCAGTTTTGGTCGCGATCACCACCTGCGGACGAGATGAACTTCGTCCACTCCGGCCACTCCCTTGCTGCACCTCCCGGCGTGGGATGATCCCAGGATCGGAACAGCAAGTGGCGAGCAGAAAACCCGTCGCCATCAAGAATACCTGATCATTTGTGAGACTGAAACTAGACTAGCTATATAGAGCCTGCACTAGTTGTCCAAGTCCGATCTGTCAGCAACTGTTGCGGCAGGGGCACGGCCAAAGTTGCCAGCGGAAGTGCATAGCAGCCTTCCCGCCACAAATGAGGGAAGACCTCTGCTGTCAACTCAAACAAGAAGCCAAAAAAAATCATTCTCTTGGGCGGCCGGACCCATATGAAATACAAAGAGCAAGGAGCCAGGATGCAGGTCCAAACCTGGGACGTCGTTTACCATCCCCTGTTGGGCTTGGGGGTTTAGGCTTCGAAACAAAGAATCTCCCTTCGGGGCAAGCATCTTTATGTCGGGTTGAAGCTGCACAGTGCTGTCATGGACATCCTGACGAATGCCAAAATAAGGAGGCCCTGGCGCAAAGGTTCGGGACGGAACAATTGGGAGTGATTCCCATTTCAGTTTCGCCACCTTTCTGCGCAGACCAAAGCTCGAAGTTCCACTACTCTTCAGCTGGATTTAACTCTCACATCGGCAAACCTCAAACTGTCTCGGACTAACGCACCAAGCCTGTCATCATGGTTCCTCTGCAGAAGAACTTATTCCGAGAAGGCCAAACCTTGCAACAGTTCGAATCGCAGCAGGATTTCAACCTACAAACATGCTTCAGAATATGCACGTGACATTACGCATTGAGGATGCGGCATTATAGAGCCTCTTTTTTGGACGCTCGGCCTGCCGCATGCAGGGTTCTGCCGGCTCGGAAACTGCGCTGATTGTGGCTTTGTTTTTCTCTGCTGTTCGGACGTGACTTCCTGCGAAACCACTCAATGCCGCTCCCCAAAGCATTTTTACCCTTTCACCGAACCTGCCACGAAAAAAAATGAAACCCCCTCTACCTCCGCAACCTCACGCTTGCCGAGAACTCAACCCCTCGACCGCGACACAGGCTACACCTGTTAGTGTTGCGACCGTGCGTGGTTACTGGCTTACAGACACTGCGATTTTCGCTGACTTTCCCGGCCTGCTTGCTGGGATGGGAGGGTGACTTTTCTTCTCCATTGACACCTGTTCCAGCCACATGTGCAGACGTGGCCTGTGGCGTGATGCAAACAGCACGTCTGATGCAGAACCACAAATCCTACGAAGCTGACCTGTCAGCGGCTGCATTTCCAGATCCTGGGAATCTCGGTCACCTGCCAAAATCGGCCGCTCGGCCACAAAAGCCACGTGACATGGTATGCTTCCGCTAATTTTTGAAACCTCACCTTTGCCGAGAACTGATGGTGCCGCATTGGACGGGGCAGACGGAGCCAGGGAAGACATGCCTCCTGCAGACCATTGGCTGGCCAGTTCTGCCACAATTCTGAATCACAGCTTCGAGCATTGCAAAACAAGCGAGCAAGCACAGGCACAACAAAAAGAACAAGCAAAGCATTGCTCTTGCAGGTGGCTTGCTGCTGCCTGCTTCTAAACCTGAAACTGCTTCAGCTTTCCCTGCTGCTACTCTTCTCACACGGTAACCCGACGACTCTGTCTGACCCTCTGCACTCAAACAAACCATATTTCAACGTTCACTTCAAGCTGTTTCATGCTGCAACTATTTCCAACGCCTCCACTCAATCCTGGGCCCGGGTCCTTGTCTCGGGCTGAAGTTGAACTTCGCGTTGCCTTGCAGACTCATTAGTACAATTAAGTCGGACTCTTACCGCAAAACATTGATTCATTGATTAACCGGGCATGGCGCTACGATCGTCGCTGAACGAAAACCCGTGGTCGCTGTCCTGCAACAGTCGTTGTCACATGTATCTGTGAAGAGCATCGCAATCTGCAGCAAATCTGTCCACATCATTCGCATTGAACTGAGTCGCCGCCATGCAATGTTACGCACCATGTGCCAAACCGTACGTTAGAGATTTCCGGTACACCAAACAACATGGTCATTAGACTTGTTGGCTACGCTTTCAGCAGACAAGCAAGTGTTGCTGAAAGGTCAAGGTGAACCAACAGCGGTCCTCCGAATGTTGTTACAAAACGGATAGTTGACATAAATAGTACTGCTCTCGCATGTTCGTCATCCACATTGAACTTCGCTTGATGCCATCGCAGCCAGCCGCGCCCAGCGCCCGTATCATGTCATTAGCAACATACGAAAAATTGTGAAAGATGTGGAGGCGCACATTGGATTGGCAACGTGCCACAATGGTACCGATACAAAAACTTGACATGTGCCATCTGGATCGACTTTTTCCGACAGCCACTGGCAAACACAAACTCTTCTCTGCTCATCTTCTACACTTTGCTCAAGCCATCCAGCTCCAAGCAACTTGGGCTCAACAGCCATATCGCACGAACCTTTTAACAAAAGATGCTTAATGTCCATCAGAACAAATGCCCAAGCATGGTGAATTTGATTTTGAACAAACGTAACGTGGAATGCTTTTCGAAGCCCTCCAACATGCTGGCTTTAAGAAGACATGCAGCACGCGAATGAGACTCGAAAAATGATCCAAAGCTGTGAAGCTTCTTTGTTTCAAACACAAAGAAGGCAGTCTTGGAGTGGCATGGCCAAACGAAGATGAGAAACTTCGAGGTGTGGAGTTTTGACAAAGACATTTGACGGCAAATGCCGCCCTCGGATCAGACAAGTTAGCTGCCACACAGAAGGAGCCGGCAAAGTCGTTCCTTGCCAAGAACAAACAGCTCGCTCCATAGAGAATCGCACAATGGAATGTAACTGAAATGTCCAGACTCAGTCCCTTCCAGAAATCAGTCACAGTGCTCTGGATTCAAGTTTTCAGACGCACTCATCCTCATCGATTTCGCCCCAGGTTTGAAACCCAGGTTCTAACCCAGGTTTGGAACCCGGGTTTAATGAACCCAGGTTAAACCCAGATTAAAACCCAGGTTAAACCCAGGTTCCAAACCCAGGTTTGAAACCCAGGTTCTCACCCAGATTTGGAACCCGGGTTTGAAAACCCAGATTTAAACCCAGGTTATAACTCAGGTTACAACCCAGGTTTGAACCCAGGTTTCAGGTTCTAACCTAGGTTTGGAACCCAAGTTTGAAGCACCTAAACCTAGGGTTGGTTTGAAGAAAGGCTTAGAGGAGCCAGAAGCTGGACCTTGCTGTAGAGCTGAAGCCGTAGCTGGCGTTTCTAGCTCTCGGTGGAGTTGGTATGGATTAAGGCAGAGTAGGCGGAACCTGGAGCTCTTGAAGAGGCCCGGAGTATGTGAAACCCGGATTTAGAGGTTCGGGTTGATGGTTTAGGGTTGAGGGTTGGGGGTTGAGGGTTGAGGGTTTAGGGTAAAGGGTTTAGGGTAGAGGGTTTAGGGTTTGGAACGGTTTAGGGTTTAGGGAAGGTTTAAGACTTACAAAACATAGATTTTGAGTGGTGCTACTCAGGAGGGGGTTTAGGGCTCAGAACTTAGAAAATAGATAACCATCCTTCCATTAAGAAAGTTTCAGAAATCTAATTTAATGGGCTGTATTTGGCTTTACAGTGCAGGGTTTCTAAAACCCGCTTCCACTCAAAGGCTTCTAAGGCTCAGGGATTAGGGTTGACAGGTGCAGATAGAACCCAGAGGGTCCAAGTACCCAAGTAGTAGGGTTTGAGGGCCCAAAATCCATACTCTGAATGGTTTTTGGGCCTTGAAACCCTACTATTTGGGTACTTGGACCCTTAGGGGAACAGAACCATGCAGGGGTTGCATTGGGCTTCGTGTCTTGGCATCGACTCCCGGTTGCTGGTTGACACGAAAAGGCGAATAAAACAAGCAGAAACATTAAAATTCAGACACACAAAGGCCGCCGCTCAGAAAAGCTCAATGGGGGGGCTGCGCCCGCCCACCTCCCCGCTTTTTTGCAGTTGCCAACTCCCCGCGTCTTTGAAACCGCCCAAACCGTAAACCTTCCACTCCAAACCCAAACCGTACACAGCGAAAATTAACAAAAAGAACAGAGTTCAAAAGCAAGGAATAAAGCCACGAAATCGCTTTGGGTGGCTTAAAAACGCAAATGAAAAGAATCGAAGACCTGAAAATGGAGGCTGCGCCCCTCCAACCCCTTCCCTTTTTGTAAAAACTCCCTGTGCCTTTGACGCCTAAACCGTGAACCTTCAACTCCCAGATTTTCAGGCAATAGGAGGCCGAGGATGAGAACGGTACAGTTGCTGTTTCTGTACCTACTTCGGAGATTGCCAGTTCGTCTTATGACCCTGTGCCAGCCCCTCATGCCCGCCGGCCTAGGGCCGCGGCAAAAATGTTGGTGCGAGCATCCTTACGATGCCCCATGTGTTTCGGATATCTCAGTGGATGCAGAACAGGCTGCTCGGGCGAGGCTCCCTTTGAGAGAGGACCCACAGTTGCTCATGAAGTGGGGCCTGCCGACTCTACGGCATCTTGAGCTTTTCAACAACGAGCCACCTCAGCTGACACAGGCCGACATGAAAACAGGCATAGCTTGCTTGCAACTGCGCCTAGGCACTTTCTACCAGTTGGTATCGATTCTGTCTGTGCAACCCTTTCGTGTCGTGCAACTTTGCTCCGGTCGGCTTCACATGTTGCTTTGGCTCAGCACTCCTACTGTGTTTTCTCTTCGATGGCGAATTTCATATGGATTGGTGTTAGCCTCGCATTCTTATTGCATCGAACTGCCACTTTATGCTGCAAATTTGTGCTGCAGGTCGTTTTTGATACACGTGGACGTCTGTCACGACTGATTGGTCGCATCCTTGGCCTCTCGGGTCGTCGGCCCAATTGCAGGACCAACGCTCAGCACATTCTTGCAACCTGCCCCTATGTCAGGCTACTGAGCCCGGCCGGTCCCAAGTCCGGTCCAAGCGTATGCACCAGAACAGGCCCCAGTCTCTGGCTGAGGGTCTTCCTCTTTCTTTTGCTCAACTGCAGCGTTTGTGGAGCGAGGGTGTCCGGAGTTGCCGTGCCTCCGGAGGGAGCAGTTAGCACGCTCCTATCGGGCAGCCACCAGGCTGCGAAGCATAACGGCGAGCGGGCACCGTCATGGCCCAAGAAGCGAGCCTATCGTAGGGCTCACAGAGAGATGGTGCCACCTGGTACAAAGGACGTTGGCTGACATCCCGGCAGCTCCAGGCGAACACCAGTACTGCCAAGCCACGTTCTCAACATACCTCAGCATCCAAGGGCAAGTCCAGCCCCACACAGCCCAGTGTGAGTAGGCTTCCGACTTGGCCACCCAAAGCCGATCAGCCACAGCCTGAGATTCGTACTTGCCCTGGCCAGCTTCGTGTCCTTAGCCTTAATGTAGGCAGCCTCACCGCAGAGGCCTATGACGAAATGTGCCAATGGTTGCAGCTACCAGGCACCATTGCTGCCATTGACGTCATTTTCCTACAAGAAACGTGGCGAGGCTCGAGCGACTATCAGATTCCACACTGGAGCTGGATAGCTTCCGGGCAGAAACCGCTATCGGGACAGGGCGTGGCTGTCTTAGTCAACCACAACTTTGCGCAGCCAGAACAGCTCAGGTTTCGTGAAGTTCGCATTGGCCGGCTCCTCCAAGTACAGATCCGCGTTCGGGGTGATCATCAAGGCAGGCTCCTCAACCTTGTCTGTGTGTACATTCCCTCCAAAGTCTCGGAATCCAAGCACGTGTACGAAAAGCGAGCTGTCGTCTGGAATGCCCTGGACACCTTGCTACAGGGACTTCCGAGCAGACACTTTCTTTGTGTGGCGGGGGATTTTAACACAGATTTGTTGGAGGATTCCTCGCGAGTGGGTACAACCTTTGCGGTCAAGGGCAAGACCCGCACACCGGCCCAGGACCAATCCACCTTTCAGCACTTGTTGCATGCACACGACCTTTGTGCTATTAACACCTGGACTCATCAGGGCACGTTTGTTGATCCCAATGGGCCCTCCTCACGAGTGGACTTCATCTTAGCAAGGCCCATGCAGGCCACTGGGCATCGTGCAGCCACTCAGCCTCAGGTTTGCTTTGCTTCTTGGCGGGCGGGAGCCCGCCATCTGCTTTATTGGGCTACCTTGGTCTTCAGGCTTGGCACAGGTATCGTGATCGCACCCCAGTTGATCAGGAGGCCCTTTGCCGGGCGTGCCAGCCGGGACCAGAGCATGAGAAACTGCGAGCCGGCTTTGCAGCACACCAGCACCTGTTCACGAAGGACCTTCCTCCCTCCCGGGCCGAGGCCATCCTACGACAGGTCTGTGCAGAAGTTTTTCCAGCTAGGCGTTGCAGAACCATTGCGTTGCAATGGCAAAATCCGGAGGTAACAACAGATCTCAGCCTCACCTGGCAACTGCGCCGACGACTCAGGGCACAAGCCGCCAAATATTGGCCACATTTCTCTCAGATTTTTCGAGTCTGGCGAATGCAGCAACAGTTGCAAAAGCGGGTCAAGGAGTTAAAGAAGAACAGCCGACAGCGACGGCGAGCACACTGGCAAGCTCAGCTTGCTGAAGCTGAACAGGCCGGCCAGACCAACAATCCTCTTAAGTTCTTTCAGATCATTCATCGGCTAGCCCCGAAACGAGATCACACTCGGGTTCAGATCCGTGCCGCCGATGGACAGCACCTAACTCCTGAGCAGGAAGATCAAGAACTAGCGAAGTATTGGCGGGGTATCTACTCGAGCTCATGCTTGGAGCACCAGCCTCAGCATCTTCGACAGGCCGTGCATCTTACTTCGCAGGAATTGTTTGATGCTCTTAAGGGCTTGAAGCAACGGAAGGCTGTTGCCAAAAACATGGCTCCTGCTGCTGCATGGAAAGCTCTAGCCTCTCCGTTATCTCTGTACTTGCAAGAGTACACCCAGTCCTTATGGCAGCCCGGTCGGCTTCGTCTCCGTGAGGTCTGGACGCAATCGGATCTACATTTTCTGCCCAAACCACAGAAAATCACCAGAAGACCTGAGGACTTGCGTCCTATAGCCCTTCAATCAGCCGCCGCCAAGGCGGTGACGACCGTCTTCCGATGGAGGCTTACTCCCTCATTTCATCAGGCCATGATGGGAATGCCTCAGTATGCCTACATAGCACACCGAAGCACACTTGAAGCAATCTCCCGGGTTGCGGAGCATTGTGCCACGGTCCGTGCCCTTGTTCGAAAACAGGCCCTTACCATATGGGATAAGTATCAGGGTGCTGTGCGCACCCCCTGTGTGGGGGGGGCTCAACTAAGCATCGATCTGTCGAAAGCATTCGACTTACTCCCGCGACAGGTGTTGAACGAAATCTTGCAAAGCACAGACCTGCAGCCGGAGGACAGACAGATCTTGTTAGAATGGCACCAGCTTGGCAAATACCGCATCAAAAGCCGTGGAAGGGCGAGCGAGGCCCATGTGGACATCCAGTGCGGAGTGCGCCAAGGATGCGTGCTGTCACCCACTCTGTGGGGGTTGTTCACCCGAGTCATCCAGCAACACCTTGATCAGGAGTTGGGGGTACAATGGACGGCACAAAAAGGCACATTCTTCGCTGATGATATGCATTTTAAGTGGGTTTTCAAAACTGTGGAAGAACTGCATCAGGTCCGCGCCGAGGTGCTTGGCATCTTCAAGGTTCTGCGATCTCTTGGCATGAAGGCCAATGCAGAGAAGAGCAAATTTGTCATCCCTGCTCGGGGACAGCAGGCCAAAAAGTGGATGAAACGCTGGATCAGAAAGGACGCGGAAGGCGTCAAGCACTTCATCTTCGGAGGCGCCAAAACCGACAAAATCCCAGTGGCGACCCTTTACATACCTAGGCGTTGTCCTTTCTTATAACAACTTTGAACTTGCAACAGTCAGGCACAGAATCGGAGTAGCAGCGGGACATCGGGAACGGCTGCGAAAAGTTTTGCATGCACGTCGGGTTCTTAGTGTAGGGCATCGGCTTCGCCTATGGCGCATCATGATTCAGACCTCACAGCTATACGCAATAGAGGCTGTTGGCCTGTTGGCCTCACTGCGGAGGCTGCCAAACTCCTCCACGTACAGACCATGAGGCACCTTCGAGCTATCATTGGGTCGGCTCGGCATGTTGACGGTGACTCAGATCAGCTTTTCATGCTTAAGAATCACTTGCCTGACTGCGTGGAGCTTGTGCGAGCTCGCTGTGACACCCTCTGCGATCGACTGGCCGGAACCCCACCGGATGTGCCCTGTTTTGATGCCGCGGCCATTCTGCAGTGGGCCACTCAGGTGCGTGATTCGCTTCCTGCACCATATGTGGCGAAAAATCGAAAGCCAAGACCCATGCCTCAAACACCGGCCAAACCATCCAGCACCACTACAGGACCGACGACCCAGCTGGACGCCGAGGCGGAGGATGCTCCACCGCCTGGCTACCCCCTGTGCATCAGACTGCCGAGCTAGCCTTGCAAGCGAACCCGACAGCGACATCTGCATTCGTATGTTCACAGTGCTTCCAGGTCTTTCCCAGCCTGCACGACTTGAAAACACACGAAGGCAAGGCACATAAGATCGTAAGGGACAAGGTTGAGGTTCACCAGGTTGTGCATGGATATAATGGTTTTCCGGTTTGCCGTCACTGCGGAGCCAAATTCTCTAAATGGTCGAGTCTTGTGCGGCACGTGGCCAGGCAGGGCTGCCCTGCTATCGAACGAGGTGAGATGGAGGCCTATGCTAACTCCCAGACTGAGTCTGAAGTGCTGCCACATCTTGCCAGACCCATTGTCCGAGACACTATTGTGCAAAAGGGCTGGGAAGCTCTGCTCGAACACTCCGACTTGTGCATTGAACTCAAGCAACGCTGTGCCTTGTGCTTTCAGTGGTTTTCGTCGGCCACAGCAGTCCGTAGGCATCTTCGGGACCAACACAGCACGGACTTTCAAGCCCATGAAGTGGCCATTGAGAAACAAACTGCACACTGGAAATCGTACATCACATCCCCCTGTCAAGTGTGCTCCTCGGCGATTGTCGATCGCAAGCAACATGCAGGCCAGTGCATCCCCTTGTTTCAGCTGCTGCTCATGTCTTGCATGTTAGCGGGTCATTGCACTTCCCGTGTGGGTCCGGCAGGATCCTCTGAAGCAGGAACAGGAGCTGTGGGCCGATCTGCTTCCCTCTCTGCCGGAGGGGATGGAAGCACTGGCCAAGGCGGCTCAAGAATGGGAAAAGGAGCCAAGCAAAAGGCGACGGACCGAGGACAGTCAAGACAACCACGACTCAGCTTCGGCAGACAAGGACAAGAACAGCAACAAGGGCAAAGGCAAGGTCAAAGGCAAGGGGAAGGGCGAGGGCAAGAAAGATGCATCCAAAATGGAGCTTCAGGAGGCGGTTCAACTGATTGCAGCATGCACCCTTGGACTTGGACTAGTGGACCACAGCAACCGCATGCAACTGGACACCAGCTTCCTCATGACAATGAAGAACGAGAAAGGACCGGAGAATCTGCTTCCAGTGATGTACTCGGTGTGGGCCCGCTGGAAAAAGATCCAAGCGGAAACACCCAGCAAGCTGGACAAGCCTCTTCGCAGATTCGCAGCAGCATGCTGATTGCACTCTTGACCGAAATGAAGACGAGGGCCGAGAAACTGATGAAGGACGACAAACAACAGGAGCGCCTTCGGAGTCTGGAATGGATCGATACGGACGGGAGGTGGGTATATCGCAAATGGTCTCCCACTCAGGAGGCCCTATATTTGGATACCACCCGCAAACCTGTGACACAGGAGGTCTTTGTGGGGCAACTCAACCAGGCCTTGGATCTGCTCGTCAATCCGAACAATCTTACCAGGTTCCAGGCGATGCGCGAGCTCACGCCGGAGATGAAGGGGTACTCGGTGGCGTTCGATGTGGCAGTGGGGCTGCGGTCGGAAGCGGAGCCTCTCCACCGATTCTTTATGGAGTGGACGGACCTCCAGGCTTGGGCATTGGGGGCCATTCGCATTCGTCAGCATCGCCTCAATCGCCCACCGGCAGCAGAGCGCCTCTCTCTCAGCGTGGCTTGGCAGTCGCTGAGGCTTGCCAATCCTAACAATCAGTGCTACATTAATGCAACCGTGCTTGCATGTGGATTCTGGTTTGCTCCTAAACTGGCTACGGCAGGTGATAACATGTTTCTGCGAGCGTTGGCGTCTTTACAAGGCCTGGGCTTAAGCAAGGAGCATAACATCTTACACCTGTTTGCTTGGAGGCCGCTTTTTGTGGGATGGAGCAGGCCAAGTACCCAGCATGATGCATCATTATCGTTCAAAGATCGTGCTTTGTGTTTTGATGTCTATCATGTTTGAACCTTCAGGGATGAATGCTTGCACTCACACATGTCGCATGCAAGAAGTTCAAATCTCGACGCTATTTTCACACGGTGGGGTAGCAAGTACCGCACACGGCAGATATCTTCGAACTGTCGGTCCTGTGAGACACAAGACTCTTTTCGTCCCCTCCGAAAGGAGAACTAGCCACTCTCAAACCGTGCACGGCTCACAAACTGAACCTTAGTGAACGGCCTGCCAGTCGAAGACGAGCAAGACCGAGCAAACTGCGAAGCAGAGAGCCAAGACCCGAACCAGGTCTTATGCATAAAGCATACCTGAGTGTCCTCAAACTGAGGTCCAAAGCTTCCTGAGGTAGCACAACACAGATGCAATCTCTGCACTTTCCACGAATCAATTAGGGTGGAGAGGGTGGGTATTTCAAATAATACTCTCGCCCGATTCAGGGCTTCCTGCCCCTTCGAGAGGTCAAGCTGCATCGGACGAATGTATTCTTCAACTGGTTTACAGCATGTATAAATGAGTTCAATAAAATGGGCAGTGTAAAAGAAAAGCCCTAAAACAACAAATCAAAATTGGACTCAGTTCTCTGAGTCATTTTGTCATGTTGTTTTTCTTCGAACGATAAAGCCATATCTTCTGCAAGTGTTCAAAGAATGTAACTTATCGTTCAAAGATCGTGCTTTGTGTTTTGATGTCTATCATGTTTGAACCTTCAGGGATGAATGCTTGCACTCACACATGTCGCATGCAAGAAGTTCAAAGCTCGACGCTATTTTCACACGGTGGGGTAGCAAGTACCGCACACGGCAGATATCTTCGAACTGTCGGTCCTGTGAGACACAAGACTCTTTTCGTCCCCACTTCAAGGAGTCGCAGTGTTAAGCAGGCAGATTCGAAACTCTCTTCACAATTGATAACACCGCTTTGGTCGCCTCGACGGACTCGTCTCTGAATCCTAGCCTCTTGACTCTATCAAGTTTCATCCTCGATGGTTCATCAGCCAGATTGGCGGGTGATGCCACTCTCGCATACCACGGCAAGATGCCGTGGACATACTCCAGGAAATTGACTTCATCGATAAGAATCCCAGCAACCCCTTTCTTCGAAGAGCCGACGATGTATGCATGTCTCGCAGCATCATTATCGATATAACAAATCACTCCAGTTCCAGCAACAGCACCTGGCTGCTCGTATGACTCTGCGAAAGCAGCTGTCTTTTCGACCAAGAGCTTGAGACCGATCAAGACCCCGAACATTTCGAGCTCATATATGATAGTATGCTCATCTTGCAACGACATAGACTTGGCTTGCTGCTCTGAGATCGGCACGCTGAAGAAAGAGAGTGCCGAGCCTGACCCGGTGAGAAGGACGCCCCCCAGGCCTCCAGTTCCTGACTCCGTTTCAAACGCCGCATCAGTCAGGATCATAAAAGTCCTGCATGAAACTTGTCCCACTAACCTCGGTTGGGCCATGTCAAGGAACTTACCAAACTCTTCAAGTCGTTCCTTGGCCATCGACGAAAGCTTCGACCTGCCAGTGTAGGCATGCTTTGTCACCTCTGTAAGGCACCTTCTTCCCAGCCTACCGAAAAACTGGGCTTGAGCAAACTGCACCCTACCCCGCAGTTGTAGCGCTTCCTTCTGAGTCATGGTTCCCTTGTCCAGGAAACCTTTGATCGCAGCAGTAAGTTCCTTTCGTCGTTTCTCAGTGTTCCTGACCTTCAGAACTCCCGACCCTGTCTGGTCAAGCTCGAAAAGGACGCCAAGGGCCTCGAAGCTGGTGTCCCACTCTGTCGTCTTATCAGCTGACAGCTTCCAACCTGGCAGCCTCATAACTTCATCGAAAGCATGCGAACACGAACTCCTATCTCCTCCAAGAGCGAGCAGAACAAAATCGTCGAAATAATTCGTGGTCGGGATTCTGGCCCCTTTGACCAAGATAGTCCAAAGAGCTCTCGCCACTCTGAGGAAAAAATACACGGCCTTGGTTGAGCCGAAGGGCACAGCTAGTTGTTGGAACAACTTGGGCTTCTCCTCTGCCGGGTCGTAGACCGAGAGGTAAGAAAAATCTAAGCTTGTATCAGATACCGCCAATTGTCTGTAAGCTCCCTTCAGATCCGCCGTTTTCCCGTACAATGCGTTCAGGTTCTTCTTTCGGGCAGCACTCGAAAGCGTATTTATCAGCAATGCAATTTCATCGATAGAGTGCGTGATAGGCTTTTCAGAAACTGTGACCGTGTCGTTAATCAAACTCGATGAGTAGTTGTCAATTGGTCGCAGCTTCTCCCCTTGTAGCAACGGGAAACGGGAGCTGACCAAACATCTTTTCGGCAATGACTCGAAATCGTAAGGTCCTGAGAGGTATCCACTCTGTACCTCTTCCATCGTCTTATCCCACAACAGCTGGTCGATTTCCTTATCACCCGACGACCCAGTCTTCACCCGGATTTGCTGTCTGATTTCATCAGACATCCCTATAAGTTGTTCAGTATCCAACCTAGCAGGCTTGAGCTTGGTATCCAGCACCCCAGTGATAGGAATGTCCCCCGTCAGCGTGGCTCCGTCGATGAGCTCCTGAACCACACCCATATCGTCATACCCAATGTCTCGCAGCATCTCTTCAAATAGCAAGATACGTTTGGGTTGAAGGATCTTCCTTCGGTGATCCGACATGCCAGCTTTCAGCTTGGTTTCCTCTGGTTCCAACTCTTTGGCTCTTCTGGCCCACTTCTCGATGTAATTCTTCCTCTGAGAACGAACCGGTCCCGGTTTGTGTACTAAGTCATGAACGAGATCTCTGAGATCCTTGTTGCACTTGGATAACTTGTGGTATGGGTGTCCAATCTTACCTGCTTTAGCAATAAATTCAATGGGATCCCATGGGATGCCCACTCGCAAAACTGAGGCTCCATTCAAGTTTTGCATTTCCTGCTGAAGTTGCGGGCTCAATTGCCCCCCTGACTGAGTACGCGACAGAAGCTGGGAATCCTGCGGGAGCAGCTTGAGCTCCGGCAACACGCGGGCGCCGTGCGGGACTCGCCAGTCCTGTTTGAGGCGTTTCGACCCGCCAAACGGGTCCTCAACCTGCGGTGGCAGAAGGACATAAACCACCAACTTCCACTCAGACACCACTTCCGGCATCGCCCCACGTGGCTGATTCATAGCCGAAACTCGCAGCGATTTGTTAGCTAAGGCCGGGCTGCGGCATGGCAGCTGTCGCTGAGTCAGGCCTGCAATGAATACCTCAGCTATCGCCGTGGCAAAAGCCGGCGGATAACCTGTCTGCGCCTCCGATCGCTGCTGCACCTTACGTCCCATAGGTGCCGCCTCCCTGCGCACAGTGAGGATTTCGGGCAAATTGGACCACACGAGGCTGCGCTGCTTGCTATGTGAGTCCCAAAGCTGCCAATCCACCTCCACCCTATGCGGAGGGTGCTGTGCTGATGGTAAACGATTGAAACTCTCCCAAAAGGGAGAAGACACCGAACCCTCAAGAACCATGGGCAGGTTGTTGCTCAAGCACCCTGCCATCACTGCCAGGACGAAAGCCGTAGTAACAGGCTCCGAGGCGTGTTTAGGAATACATATCATAACACCCGCGATCTTCCGGTTGTCAAGCCATGTTAAGACAGAGTCACACGCCTCCCGCGTCGACAAGTCCATCTGAAGCACTGGGGCCATGGCCGCCTTCTGCTTGAATCGATCCACTCCATAGGAAAAATAGCCCTGCTTAATCAAGGCCGAAGCCACACGAGCTTGACCTGCAAAGCACTGCAAAACGGCTCTGGCCGGCTCCTGAGTAGGCGGTGCCGGAGAAAAGTCCTCCGATGCCACGGGAGGTGAGGGGAGCGCCCCCTCGCTCTCTGTGCGCTCCAAGGCAAAAGGCTCAGAAGAAGCGCTCGGCATCGTAGGGGGATCCAAAACTGTAGGTTCTACAAAAATCGGAGAATCGTCGACATCTACCATCTCTGAAGCAGGGTCCACTCCCACTCCAACAGGCGGTGAACAGAGACGGCACCGGAAACGGGTTCTTCCGAAGGTGTCATCTCCACGTCCGACGCCAAGGCGGCGGTGCAAGGCGGCGGAGCCGCTAGTCACAGCTTCTTGGGCTTCAAGGGGCACTTCCCCACCGGGTGATCGCCACCGCACTTAAAGATGCAGCAAGTGTGATCGCCCTTCTGGCAGTTCGCATCCGAACATGTCCCGAGGTTGAAACCGTAACAGACCTTGTTGCCTTTATTATTCCATGCAGATGCTCCCTGGAAACGAAGTCCCTCAGGCAACCATTCCGGTTTCCCGGCTCCAGAGCCTTTGCCCTTGGGCGACTTGCCCTTAACCTGCTATGTGTTTTTGCCTTTCCCTGTCCAACTATCAGAGCCCTTGGTGTTCCAACCGCCTTTACCTTTGCCATTCTTCCCCTTCCAGGGCGCATTATCGCTGTAAGGACCCGGGCGCCCACCGCGGCCATTAGCATTCTTGCCCTTACCATCCAAATCCCCCATAGGCAGGAGAGCTACAATTAGGTCGTAATCGTGCAGGATAGCCCCGATCGCGGCATCGAGCGGGAGAGTGCCTGAAGCATCTGCCCGGATATCCTCACCAGCCTCCGACAACTTGGAGAAGGCAAGCTTGTCAGCCCGCAAGATCTGACGAAGAGACACCTTCCTGTAACCAGGCTGAGCGGGCTTGGTCAAATACCTGAACAAGGAAGAAACATAAGCTTCATGTCTTTCCCAACTGATCAAGCGAGCAAATGCGTAAGCCACTCCTCTGCGGCGCAGGGCATTAAGGACCTGCAAAGAGCCCTCAATGTCACGATCATCCATACCAGCAGCCTCCGTAACCTTCAGCTTACCGCCTTCCAAGGAAAGACTGGTGGTCAAAGGCTTAACGTTCTGAACCTCATCCTCGCGGCTATGACACTTCTCCGGACCAATGTACTTCAGGCAGCGACTCTCCCACTGCTGAACGGCCATGTCAAGTAATGCATGACTCGGCTCAAGCTGTCCAGTGAGCGAAACTCCGGCGAGCTGAGTCCGAAGCTGATCCATGCGAGCATTCCGCTCGGCTACCCCCACCTTTTTAGGGGAAGCGTGTTCAGCAGGTTCTGCCAGATCCTTCAAAGAAGCCACTAGCATGGTCTGAGCTTCCAAGATCAGGCGCCTCAGAGACGCCTTCTCGCCCACCGTGATGCCTACCAACATGGCCTCGCTCCACGTGTCAAACTCAGTCTGAGATAGCACCTGTCCCGGTTGTCCGACACAAAAGGCCAGCTGGGCCAAAGTGGTGACCCCTTTACCTTTCAAGGCATCCACTACTCGCTTGGCAAGCGAGATTTCATCCGCTCGGTGCACAAAGAAAGGCGCCGAATCTACGGAACTCGTCATGGCTAAGTACCTGGCAACCGAAAAGGCTAGCGAGGACGCAGCTCTCACAATTCACACCGAGCACGATACTAGGACAGCTGTTGGCTTTTCGAGCAGGCTAAGAAATCAAACTGGGCTCCGTGGGAAACACTTGGCACATTGCGGGTGCGCTTGCGCCCGAGCCATAGGAATGCGTCGATAATGATCGCCAAAAGCTCGGCCACACAAAAACATTGCCGACCCCAAAGTCGTGCGACGCAGGACCTGGCTAGTCGGATGAGCCCAGAAAGATTGTTCCTCCGGGGCTTCTTCATCAGAGTCTGAAACATCAGAAACCACAGCCAAAGCCTCATCTTGGTCATCTTCCACCGCCGCCTGCAGGACTTCCGAGTCCTGTGGAAAAGCAGCCGCCTGCAGGATGGACTCCCGAGTCCAACCAGATGAGAAATGACCCGAACGAGTCTGGTCCGGCAGGAACTTACCCGTCGCCACTGCATCCAGTACGACAACGTACTCACGTAGTGCCGCGCTCTGCAACTCACGCCCATAAACTGCATCACTGCCAGTCGCTGCATCCGCGTGATGGCCTAAAACTCGCTTGGTCTCGCGAAGCATCCCGAATTTGCTACACCAAACAAGTGAAGTAACCTTCAATGAGTGCGAACTGACGGCCTGCTCCGTCGAGGGACGTGGCAGTAGATACCTCAGCCACCTGGTGATCTCGCTGCTAGACAACGGGTCTGAAGACCAAGAGCCATCCGGCAGAGGTGCCGGCAAGAAGGCAAGAATGGGACATCAGCCTGATCGTTCGGCAAGCCCGGCAAGCCAGCCTCAGCCCTAATGTCCAGGAGGAGCTGACCAAAAGGCGTTTTAGCAATACCCTGGCCGGGAATCACCAGAGGCAGTATGCGGCGTCGTTGAGTGTCCAGCCTAGACGTCTTGTGTTCAAGCGTCCCTAGTTCAATGAAGCCCGAACTCCAGTCCTCGTTGTGCACGTCTATCAAGATACTTTTGACACACCGGATGTCCGATGCTCGCGCCCTCGCGTAGAGCATAGCAAGGAAATGTGCCGCCCCGCATCTATCAATGACAGAAATATCGCGATCACAACAGATCGCGTGCAACTGGAGAACTTCGGACACCTTGAGGGGTGACGCCGGGCACCACGGGTTTTTAGTCTGTAGCGCCTTCTTCACCACACCATGAATTCGAGGACTGCTGAAGACCTCTAGTTGAACGCGTAGTCCCAAGGTATAATAACTCCACTTGATAGCACGCAGACTACTGTCCAGTAGGCATCTTGAGGACACAATGAATGAAAGACCACAAGACTTTCTCCGCAAAAGGCGGAGTCTGACTTGCTTTCAAAAGCCACTCGCAAAAAGTACGAACCGGACCCACATGTTTCAAGATGGTGTTCGGTGATTTCCCTGCCAAAACTGCCTGAACAGAATCCGGGCCGTCCTCCTCGTCATCCGCCATCAAAGTACACAGGTCAAAGAAACTCGAAAAGGCATGAAGTAATGTGAGGACCCGGCGGTACGCCTCGTCACGACGATCCGCGGCCCTAGGCCCTCTTTTTGCCTTGACTGCACGAGTCCATGCCTGACAATGAGATCCACTCGTCACCGGATTCCCGGAATCTGAAGGCTGCGCTGCCGTCTGAGGAACAGACGACGCCGGGACCACTCCCTGATAAGGCAAGTTCAAGCCCTGAGGGAAAGCCGCCTTCAATGGATCGAAGATGCACAGCAGGCACAGCATAGCCGGCTGTTCCCAAGGCTGCCGAGGCAGCGACGACCGAGCATGAGTGATGCTTCGCATGAACACTTCATTCTCACTCGCTCTAGGGTCGTGGCCAGACATCGCAAGAAACCCTGGCAGGAACGACGCCCCACCAAACCGGTCAAAACTTGAACCGACAGGACGTGAACAACAAGTTGCCAACGAGGAAACTACGCCGCTGGGAATCTCCCCTCGCAGCGTACACGAAGCATAGCAGACACCACTCAGGTCTGACCCCCCCGAGGCGGGACAGATGGCACAACTTTTCATGTCGCGATTCCCGACGGTCTGCCACTCCCTCGTGGTTCATAAGGATAGTATCCACCACCTCTGGTGTGAGCAATGCCAGCAAAACCAAACTAGCAAGCTATAGAGCGCCAATAGATGACTCAGCACAACATTGGCATTAGCTTACAATAACACAATGCTCACATCTGCAGGGATAATGCCGCTCAACACGGCCACCCTACTGCGATTCCTCTCATAATCGCGTGTTTTGGGGAGATCAAGAAGTGATCCCCCGACCTGACCGAGCCAGCGTCCCGGCAACAGATCTGCATCATTTCGTTCCCCCCCTCCACAGAGGGGGTGCTCCGTGGCAACTCGCACTCTACGAGGATAATCGCACCACCCAGGGCTTTAGCCCGACTCGCGCATTTTGTCGCTGCACTTTCCAGTGCGTCTCGCGACAGTGCGACCAATGAACCTCGTGCCGAAAAGCCGAAGCAGGGAATTCCCTGATCGCGATAATCGTTCACCGCGATCTCCCCTATCTCCGCCACGCCGACTAAAGATGGGAAAGAGGTACCATGAGCCATGATAGCAGAGTGTTCCGAGTTCGGATTGCGGATATAGCTTGGCCCGCGCAATTCGCAGGATAAGATCAAAATTCGTTGCCCAGGCACCCGAAACATGTGAGCATCGGGTCCGACGACGCCCGCCACAGGATTCTGCCCCTCGAGGGGGGCGGCCGTAAGCCCGAAAGGCAGCAAGGACCGTGGCCACTCGGGAGATCACAGAGGCCGGTATTGGACCTTCAAGTCCTTCCAAGAATTCCTTGTAGGCAGCCGTGTCGGGGAACTTTTCGACGACGGCCTTCCAAGGCATCTTCCACCACCACTGCAGTTTTCCTTGCTCTGCCAGTTCCCGAGCTGACAATGGTCGAGTGGGGTCTGCGCGTGCTTCATCCTCCGCCGACTTCCACAGAGATGCGAGGTACGACGTTTCGTCGTCCGCCTCGTCCTGATCAGCCTCTTTGGCAGCCCGACGGGCGTCGGCCGCGGCCACTTCGACCCTCGAGTCTCACCCGACCCCTGGCTGGACCGATGCCACTGGTTCCAGCGCTTGTTCCATTGGCCCTGCTTCTGCTGGCCTCCTCCGCGCCAGGGCTGGCGATTCCAAGTAGTCTGCTGCTGAGGTACAGGCACAACAGGGGCAATCGGGGCAGGTGTCGAGGGAGGCGGCAAAGGTGGCTGCACCGGGCACCACTGGTACTTGCCTCCATTCGTATCCCGGCGCTGCTGCCGGCAGCTGAGGCAATGGCAGGGGAAAAGGCGCAGCAGCTCGCGCTCCCACCGATCTTGATTCCCGGTCGCGTCTGCGATCACGGTTTCTGCTCCTCGAGCGCTCAGAGCTACTCGAGGGGGAGCGCCGACGGCGCCGACGCCTCTCACTACCGAATGGGGGCATCATCGGCCCCATCGGTCCCATTGGCCAGGGAAACATCCCCGCGGCACACACTCAGCACGTAGCTGAAACCGGGCTCCAGCCCTCCGAGACTCTGTCAAGCGCTTCGGCGCCTTATCGAACACCCAGCACCAGGCTCCTGCCTTGCTTGCTGCTCTGAATCTTTTTTTTTTTGGGCCAAAAGGGATTGGCAGACAAACGTCACGTACGAAGGTGCCTCTGCACGCACGCAACCTCTGGCGTACACACTCACATCGAAAGCGCTCTTGCGCATGTTTTCCGCCTCCGAGGCGCTTCATCGCTGGCTCTCACCAGCATCCGGCCTGAGCACACAGAAAAACTCCCAAAATCAAAGTTGGCTACGATGCAATCTCTCCACATTCCGAGGTGTGGGTATAACGATCTGGGGTCCCGGCGATTCACGAAGTCTGTCAGGGCACTCGCGAACATAATGACAAGGGCAACGTAGGCCCGCGCGAACTAACATCTTCGCAACAGCACGTGTCTTGCCAATTCGCGGTGGGGGAGGTCCTGGCCGCCACACCGCAACGAATGTGAACTCTCCAGAAGTCTGGAGTTCCTCAGGGGCCGTCTGCATGCCTGATTCAGCCATTGGCACGATGTTCGTAGCAGGCTCATTAGAGCTGCTCGCCTGCTGCTGTATATTAAACTCAGCAATCTCTGCAGAATCCGAGCTCCTCACGAGCTTCTTGCCGGCCTTCTTAGAGGGCTTCTTGCGGGCTCGCCGGTCCCGTCCATCCTTCTTTTTCTTCTTTTTGTTTTGTCGGTTCGTCTGAGCCGGCTCAGCTAAAAAGTCGAAAGCTGAGCTCCACGAAGACATTTCCGCTTCAGTCTCCAAAACCTCTTCCGGGTTGGTAGTATCCGACATTCCCGCTGAGGTGCTGGCAATTGCCTGAAACACAACGGCTGCAAACGTAGAGCAGACGAAAAAGAGGACCTGTGCATTCTCATCCTGCCTGCATGCTGCAACAACACACATCAGTCTTAGTCTGCAACAAACGCTCCTGTCAGCGAAGCATCGGGCTTGTTTTCTTCGGTTCGGGCCGAAGCCATGTGTCTGCAAGAACACTAGTTAGTATCATGCAGACAAATACTAGCATGCACTTGTCTTGGCCAAAACGAGGCAGCAATTGCTAGGCAATGCTGCTGTGCTCTGATCGGGCAACAAAAACACCTCAGTGCAAGTCGCAGCTGCTGGTGATTAATTACGGGCGTCTGGCTCAGGAGACTCTCCCCGTTTGCGTTTCCTGAAGGTTGGCTCCGAGGTTGCTCCTGGTGCAAGATCTCGACCGATATCGTCTCGTCGGGAATCTTCCCGTCTTGCTAACTCCAAGCTATGCCATAGCGTATGCCAGATCTGCACCCAACGGCCCTGCGCGTCCACATGCCAAAACCACTTGCGACCCTCCATGACACACAAAGAAAAAGCGCTCGGGCCCAAACTGGAGTGTCATATCTGAAGTACTCTCTCGCAATCCGAGGGCAGCACAAATAATCAGCAAGTTCCTGCAGCCAAACATACACTCAACTCAGGCGTTTATCGCCCGCCTTTCTTTTCCTCTGAGCAAGACACATGCTATGCAAAGTCTCACTACTGGAGCTGAGGTTCCAGCAATCCGCGAGGAGCATGCTCCGGATCAGAATTTCGGCCAGCCCAAAACTTCCAACGAAGAAAGCAAGAATCGAGCAGCTGCTGAGACTCCAACCGCGAAACGCGATCGAAAAGGCGGTCAGCAAGCATGGGCTGCATGCTATGCAGCCGACTGATCTGGATCTGTAACCCACGCATGTGGTGTAACACAAAGCTCTCAGTGGATGTCAACGAATCCGAGGGTGTCGGCGCCTCTGCTTCTCCGCCGGTCACTTCAGGTGATTGCATACTCCTGAAACACAGGCCAGTACTTCGGTCACACACCGAAAAAGCAACAAAGCTTCAGCTAAGTAGGCAACCGCGAGATCACTCTGCAAGTTGAGCAGGATACTGTAAGCTCAAAGCTCAAGACACACTCAAGCAGAAGATTCACTTCATCAAGACCTCCCAGCGAGAGACTGAGGCACAAGCATCCGGCCCGCCCCCCTATTTCAAATAATACTCTCGCCCGATTCAAGGCTTCCTGCCCCTTCGAGAGGTCAAGCTGCATCGGACGAATGTATTCTTCAACTGGTTTACAGCATGTATAAATGAGTTCAATAAAATGGGCAGTGTAAAAGAAAAGCCCTAAAACAACAAATCAAAATTGGACTCAGTTCTCTGAGTCATTTTGTCATGTTGTTTTTCTTCGAACGATGAAGCGAATGTAACGAACTTCTGGTACACCTTACCTGCAAGGGAAGCCCTGTTCCCTGGGTCAGCCGCTGGCAAGCTGGTGCATGGCTTGGTGATACCTTTGAGTTGGAGGCTTCATCAGGGATTATCGCCGTGCCGATTCCTGCCGGTTTCTCAGGTGGAGCCTGAGCCGGTGATGAGCGATGCACTCTGAGGGAGTGTGTCGCGAACTTGCACAGCAAGTCTTCACGAATCTGGGCGAACAAAACGTGATACTCCTGCATTCACAAGCGAGTGTGATCTGCCATGTTTCGAGCTGGTTCTATCGCTTGGGTGACCTTCCCAAACGGCCCACAACTCGTGAGCGTGGTCAGAGTAGCAGTGGATGCTATATTTTTTACTCGCGTTTTCAAAGTCAAAAAAAGACCGCTCCAGGAAGCTTTTGGGCTCGAACTGTTTGTAGCATTTTTGGGAAGGGGTAGCGGCAGTTCCACGGCCAACAGTCGTGAGGAGTGCTCCTTCTGAGGGGGGTGCTGCAAGGCTGTTTCTTTGAAGGGGCTTTGGGCCTAACAGGGGCCTGACAGGTTCCAGCGAACGGCCCTCCTCGACGTTGTAGTCAGATGCCATGGTTTCCAATGCATATGATCATGTTTTTTCGGTCTGTGGCTGGGGACGCTCTCTGTCCATGGCCGTGTACAAACGTCCTTGCTGCTTCAACCGGTCGGAGCGAGCATGCACAACTGAGCTAATGTGCTTTGGAGCTAGCTAGTGGACCCTGTGAGCTCTGGCTGGTGTTGAAAGGTCTTGGCATTGAGGGTGCTGGCGATGCCGCCGCGTCCTGTCATCGTGTCGCCTCGTCGCCAGTCGTAGTCGCGTCGTTTTCTAAACCCAAACTCCGAATCGATCCAATTTCTAGATACGCTTTCGGTGTGTTCCATGTGGAAACTTGCCTGTACTATTTTGTGCACAAAAGGCAAAAGCCACAACTTGAGCAAAAACAAGCATTGCTGATAAAAGTAACCATGACCGGTTTTGTGCGGAACGAAGTGGCAAAAGCGAACGACTATTGTCATTGTTGCATATTTTGCTTGTTTAACACAACAATAATTGAACATAAACTCTGATGCTCTTGATGTTTGAGCCAAAATGTCCTTTCTCTTCTCTTTCTTCTTTATAAAGAGTTTTGTCGCGTATAGTGCAAGAATTTATTTCCTGTTTGCTAGGGTCTGGGCAGATTTGGGTTCTAGTTTTCAGGTGCTCCGTTCGCTTCGGATTTGGGGCATATTCCGGCATTCTGGTGGAATTCCAACAATAAGAGTCGAGAAAAATGTCGACAGCTGGAAATACCGCCGAGAATCTGAAATCCGAAGTCTCAAGACGAAAGTGCCGACACTTCGCCTGTTGAGCTTAAAGTTTGTGTCACTGTCCGTTTGAAGGGTTCTGACGACGTGAAGTTGAAACTATGTCGCATTTAGCGGAGTTTGGGCGTTTGGAGGGCTTGAGGCGGTTCAAGGCCAGGGGCTTTGAGCTGTGTCCAAAGTTTCGGAAACACCCGAAGCCGAAACCAAAGTGCCCCAAAAAACCTGAGCCCAAACCCTTCTGATCTCTTTCCATCCTTTGACGTTCGGACCCATGGCTGCGACTTCGGCGCTTTGGACTGTGGCAGTGCGAAGCAACGGTTGGGCTGGAAGGTTTTCTGGAGTTTGCGGCTGAGGGCTCTGGGCTGTGGGTTTGCTGCTTCCTGCACTCACGACAGCACCTGCACTCGTCACGCATGCACTGGTACAATCGCACGGCCAGCCAAGGAAAGCCAAGCACTTCTGGATCAGGGCTCGGTTGCACCAGAAAACCACAATTACACCGACCTCTAAACCCTAAACCTAAACCTAAATCCAAAACCCTGCAAACTCTAAATGAGACGAAGCCGCCTAATACCAAAAGCTTCAGAAAATTAAGCGTTTTTTCAAAGATCGAATCAGGAAAACAAAGATCCTATCAAGAAAGCTGCTGGGTTGCATATACTTCACTAAACTGGCTCGGGCGAGGGAACGGTTTCGGCCAGCTTCCTCGAGAGGGTTCGGGATTAGAGCGAGGGCCTAGGATTGTAGGGGCAGTGGGTTTAAGAGTTTAGGTTTAGGCAAATCAAGCTGAAGCTGCCAGGGTGCTGCGGCGATTTCAAACCAAAAGCCAGGGTCTGAATGGGCTTATGCGAGGCTGCAACGAGAAAAAAGAGTTCACAGGTCGTCATCCGCCTTAATGGCATCCATCATCTCAAGCTTTTCGTACACGGAGCCCAAGTACGACGATGCACGGACCTGCAGATACGAGCGATGTGGCCATTCAAGGATTCATCGATGTATGTGGAGTACATCCTTGGATTCCCTTTCCGGACCGCCCGTTGAAGCATGTGATACATCATATGGCTCTTGGGCATGAGATGCATTTCAGCTTTTTCGCAAAGGCAGATGAATTCATCGTACGTCTGGAAAAGGTCTCGTCGATCGCCCTCGGATGAGAAGCCATCACTGCATCGAAGTGCAGTGCCGCCTGGCCGGCTGGCAAGAGCAAAGCGAAGGTGTCGGCCTGCTCCGTCGCTGCGAGAACACATTTGTGCATCTCAAGCCTGTCAACCAAAAAGCCCAGAAGCCCATGAGTTTCGGCAGCTTTTGCCTTCACATATTTGCCGGCCACCATTGTCAGTGTCAAGTTCCAGACCTGACGGGATGATCGATAAGAAATTCCGGCGGGGTTGATGTCTTATATACACAAACTCATGATGTGCCGAACCTCGGAACCCTTCGTTTTCCAGCTGCCGTCATCGTCAAACTGGCGGAGACGTTTGTAGTACGACCACAACTACAACTCGGCACGAAGACAAAGCAGAGCAAGCCTGTCGGCCTCCTCCTTCTCCAAATCCGGAATCGCAGGTCTGTAGATCATCGTCGTGAGGAGAAGCCGCAGGCCATATGCGATGAAGGTGGACATTGGTCCGTAATGCCAGGTGTGCAGGATGTCCACACACCACGTGTCCACCGAAACCCCTGGGATCTGCAAGAACGGCGATTGGTGAAGAACTCGCCCATGCTTTCCGCCAATGTAAAAAACACATGAGAAGGGGCAGGATTGCTTCGCGAAGTTGCCGACATCTGGCAAGCTTGGGCTCGGCTCGAGCCGCCAGCCCTGCCTCAGCCTGAGGAGCGGGAAAGAGGCCTTCAAGCATCTGCCACGGCCGGTCTTGCGGCGGTAGACGAGCAAGCTTTCGATCTTCATTTTTGTCTCCTCGTCCGGCACAACTATCTCCTAGGATCTGGGATTACTGTCAGCAAAGGCTATTTGGTTTCCCGGCTTATGGGTTCGTCTCACTCTCAAACAACAAATGACCGGCGGGTGGCCCGAAAGCTCGCAGCGACGAGCTCCTTGTAGGACGTCTCGTCGAAGAGCTTGTGCGGGCAAGTGTGCAATGTCATTGTCCCGACAGCCAAAAGGTCCTTCTTCTGCACGGTGCAAATTGGACATGGGTGCAAGTTGTGCGACCATGTGCGAAAACCGCAGATCTCGATGTATGCTGGCCAGTCAGCTTTGTAGTCCAGGATGCAAACACGAAGGTCCTTGTGGTCGAAGCACATATCTCGCCGAAAGCTTTCTAGCAGCGGAAAAACCGAGCACCAGCCCCTGCAGCCACATGAGCAAAGCTCCGACAGTCCTGGCTTTTGGAGGGGTTAGGCCCGTTAGGCTTTTGGGTTATTGAGGTTTTAAAGGGAAACCGATTCTTATAAGCGGCTACATTCAGATCAGCAAAGGGACTGAGCAGCCACACGAGTTGTTGCTTGCGAGTGCGAAGATTGGTCATGTAAAAGCCGAGGAAATTTTCGTTCTTCGAGTATTGCACCCCATCAAAATAAACAGACACGGGCACGACGTGCTCCCGGCGGAAACCTTCAGCGAAAGCCTTCTGAGCAACAGGATGGCCCTCGTACAGACCCAAGTATTCCCTGTCGGCATCCAGGTGTGCTGTCACAAACTTTGTATCAGCATTAGCACCTTCACCTAAAAGCCGCAAGCTTAAAAGCTTTCTGCGAAGCATATCCGAAGCAACCCTTGTAGGATGCTGCACTGAAACTCTCCCAATTGACTTCTTGCAAACCATAGGGACGGCAACATACTCCACATAGGGTTTCTCGTAGTGCTTGCCCAGGTGGTACCTTACTTCTAGGCGTTTGTTATTTCTCCCCCCAACCCCCTTCGACCCCAAGCCCGAAATATCCCAGCGTAGGCCCTCAACTATAATTATTATAGCATAAGAACAAACCAAAACCACTGCCAATCTGAGATGGGGAACCGAAGATGCCCTGCTCCATGCTTGGTCGCGATCTCCGGGTCCAGTCCCAGATCTTCAGCTCCCCGGCCGCCAGATTCGGTGTGAAGGTATGCGAGGGTGCACGTGTCAGCAGCGGTCATAGATCCGGACGAGTAGCGTTCACGCAAGAATTTTCGAAACTTCTGTCCATTCACGGCCAGCGATTCAGTATCTTCTGCATGAGCTTCCGGGTCAACCGTGAATGCACCGCCAGCAAGCTCCAGTGTGCGAGCTCTTTTGAAACTCATGGGCGGCTGCGAGGGATTCAAGACTTCAGGTTATTGTGGGGCTTGCGGGGCTCAGGTCGAGCGTTTCCTATAGCGGGGTTTGAAGTTTGGGCGGCCTGAAACTTTTCGCTTCGGACCCAGGGCTTTGGAATTCACACCACATATGCAAGCGAGGCTGCAACTGCCATCAAGATCGATGCATCGGCTGCACTGCGTGGTGGTCGCACAGCAATTGAGGTTTGGGTCTTCAGCAGAATTCGGGCTTGGGGTTTTGGGTTACTTAGCTTGAGGCTTGCAGTTCGGGCTTTAGGTTATTCTAAGCTCCAGGCTTCAAGTTCGGCGCTTCGACCCTCACGTTGTTGATTCAAGGCTGAGGCTTAGTGTTCGGGTCTGGGTTGTAGATAATTTGAAGTCCAGACTTAGAGTTCGGGCTTTGGGGTTTTAGGTCGTTTAGGGCTCAGGCCTACACGTCTAGGTTGGTCAGGGCTGAGGATGAAAGGTTTTAAGTTCAGGGTTTCGGGATAAATTTATGGGCTTGGGACTCGTCTAAGCTTTGGCTCACCGAACTGTGGGCTTGGGAATCGTCTAAGCTTTGGCTCACCTAACACAAGTAGCGTTTTCATCCGACCCATCGTGTCCGGCCAGCAGCGTGTGTCGGCTGCTGGTTGCCTAACTCAGCCGCCCCGATACAAGGCCGAGCATACCCCTAGATGCCGTGCAACCAGCATGGTTCGATCTCGGGATCCTGGTTAAGGGTTTATAGAGGTTTAGGGTTGAGGCTGAGGGTATATCTATTATATAGACGGCACTATAGCCATAGCAAAGGACTCCTGGAAAGGGTAACCATGCTGGCTCACGGCAACACCCAAGCTGAGGATCTACAGCGATGCCTGGGATGCCGAGCGTTTGGGCTTCCGAGGAGCTTTCACCGAAGGCGGGCACATAGCATTGGCGTGAGCATCTGCCATCTGTCGAATCTTCGTCGTGCACTCATACATGCCCTGGATCTTAGGGCCGAGTTGACAGCACCATTCACAAAGCTTCGAGTGGTAGTCGATGCCATAGGTTTTGCGGAGGCGGCTGGTTTCTTTTGTTGACAAAGCCGCCACCTTGGCCTCTTTGAAAAACTCGTTGTCTGCATACAACTGCACAATCTCTGTCCTCAGGAGTTTGTACGTATGCACAAAATCCTTTGCCCAGCTCCAAGCAGCCGGGTCTTTGGACATGTCGGCAGTCACTGCAGTCATAGAGTTATCGGATTGGGCCTCCATAGCCAAATACTCCTTGAGTTCCCGCTCCTTCTTGGCTGTCCCACTCGCCTTTGATGAAGCAGATTTCTTCGCTTTCTTAGCGGTGTTCTTCTCCTCGTCAGCATCATCTGGCGGCAGACCGCCATTTGGCGCCGAGCCCATAGGATCATCACCACCTTCACCTGCAGCAGACTTAGCCTTGCCTTTGGCCTTCGCCTTTGCCTTTGCTTTCGAAGCCGGAGGCATTGGTGCTGCGGATGGAGCGGGGGCAGCAGCTGGATGCGGCTGCTTGGCATTGCAAGTGCCGTCTCCACGGCCCGGCTGGGGCTTGGCATTCGGCAGGGTCTCGTAGAGCTTGGCCCTTTGAGCCCCAGCTCGTGTTGCTCCAGCATGTCCTTCGTAATGTCCTTAATCGCTACATCCTTCTCGCACGAGAAGGCCCGAACCGCCTTGCAGTAGTCCAGTGTCTCGCTCCAGGACGAAGCCACATTGTCGGTCGCTTGGATGGTGACCCGGTTGATCCATTCAGTCTGGCTTGAGGTAGCAACCAAAGACTCCACCCAGAGGTAGGTGTCGGCCTTGAGCCAGGAGTTCCAGCTGTAGCAGTACTCCTCAGGGTGCAAGGGAGGCTTAGGGTTCAGGGTTTCGGGTTCAGGGTTGAGGGTTGAAGGTTAGGGTTCCAAGGTCTCGGAAGGGTTTAAGATCCGAAGGATTTAAGATTTGGGTTTAGGGTTATAGATAGGGTTTTGCCATTCGGGTTCAGGGTTGAGGGTTGAAGGTTAGGGTTCCAAGGTCTCGGAAGGGTTTAAGATCCGAAGGATTTAAGATTTGGGTTTAGGGTTATAGATAGGGTTTTGCCATTCTAGAGAATGAGTCTTTGGAAGGGGTTGGGGAGCTACTATTATCCAGCCTTCAGGTCCGATCGGAGGCACATGCTGATATAGCTCTTGGCCTGCATCCTGGCCTCCTCTTTGTCGCTTCCACCCAATATCATCTCCAGTTGAAGCTGGGTTTTAAAGGTGCCCAGTTCCTCCTTGCGTTTGCGATACGAAGACACCGTGCTTCGTTCAGACTGGATGAACTGCCAGTCGCGACTGGCTGCCCAGGCCTGTCTGAATCTGACTTTCTCCGAGTCCAGCAAGGTCTGGTACATCTCCTTAATGTCAGGATGGTGCTTGATAGCACGGCCCATGTCCTGAGCAGTTGGCCCTCTTGCAGAAAGATTGAGGTCCTTCGTAGCCCAATGCACAGCACCATTGGAATCCGCATGCACCATCTCAGGTGTGACATTCTCCAGCAGCAGCCCAAAGTGGGTGGCGTAAGCCTTTCTGGCGGATAGCATCGCCTCTTCAGTCAGCTGGGGGCCAGCTGGCGTCGCGGATGCATTAGACGATTGGGCTTCTTGCGACTTCGTGGATGGGCCGTTCAGGGCTTCCTCTTGCGACTTCGTGGATGGGTCGTTCAGGGCTTCCTCCTGTGACTTCGTGCCGTCGAGGGATTCCTTCTCCGATTTCGTGGATCCAGCATTAAGGGCTTCAAGAGCTGCTGAGTTCGCCACGGTCTTATCCACTGCACTCGCTTCCGAAGGGCTCTTGGGGTTCGATCGAGGCGGTGTCGTAGGGTCCACTTGGGTGGCAGCAAAAGCACTCAAATCCTTTGTTGCAGCATGTGCGAGGATCATGGCTTCGGCAGCTCCATCGGCAGCACCTTGGCTCCAATCGGAGCCCTGCGTCTCCACGGTATCCTGCAGAGACATTTGTAGTCTCGATCCTACAGCAATAACAGCAGCACCAGCTGGGTGCTATAGCTGTCGTCTCGAGAGATGCATGTGATCGAGCAGCACGATTTGGATCTAGATCGATCTACCACTAGGATTTTAGGGTACTGGGATAAATTCATATTATATATATATAGTATTAATTTATCCCAGTACCCTAAAATCCTAGTGGTAGATGATATACTAGGATAAGCAACACAGGGCAGGATCTAGATCCTCTCGCGTATCTAAATCCCTGGGTTCTACTGCTGTAGAACATACCTCGATCGCGAGAGTGAGTTTCTAGTTTCTAGATTGACACATATGCAGGAATTAAGGATCCAGATCCTCATGCGTATCTAAATTAGGTTCGACGGTGCAAGTTTCTAAATTGACACAATGCAACAAACATGGAAGGCTCGAGACATAGATTCTAGTTTCTAGAATGACACGAAGCAACAAAGAGGAAGGATCTAGACTCTCATGCGTATCTAGATTGAGAGTTAAGCTGTACTGATGCTAGTTTCTAGTTTCTAGAATGATACGAAGCAACAAAGAGGAAGGATCTAGACTCTCATGCGTATCTAGATTGAGAGGTGCTAGCATGGGTTAAGCTGCGTGATGCTAGTTTCTAGTTTCTAGAATGACACTATAGCAACAAGCAGGAAGGATCTAGACTCTCATGCGTATCTAGATTGACAGGTGTACTGCGATCATATGGCAGCAAAAGCCCTGCACATGCGAGGTTCTAGTCTTGAGAATGACAGAACCGCAACACCGGTAGGTTCCACAATAGCAACCGAGGGCTCCTAGGGGACTCATTGGGGGACTCATCGGGGATCCACTTCGGCTCATCAAGATCTGTGGCTCTCTACGATCGACGATCTACATGAGCTATATAGCCCGTGACTCATTATAGGACTCATCGGGGATCCACTTCGACTCATTAAGATCTGTGGCTCTCTATGATCCACGATGATCTAGGATGGACTCATCGGGGGACTCATTGGGTCGATTATTGGGATGTACAGTACGATAGGGCTTGCAAATTAAGTGGTTCGATCATTTTGCACGACGATGATCGTCGGATACCGACCGAGGATGCAGAGCGGGTCTGGAGTGCAATTTGGATCCTCGCCGATTCTCGTGGCCCGGCCTACATGATTTGGAACCCTCTATATCTAGATCCTCCCATATATAGGTCCCGTGAACTAGAACCTTTAATCCAGGTAATATATACCTCGAACCTGGCATATCCTCGAGACTGGTGCACACCTCGAGATTGTAGTCCATCTACTTATATATAATTGTAGTGTATATATATATATATATATCGAGAGAGAGAGAGAGAGAGAGAGAGAGAGAGAGACAGAGAGAGAGAGACAGAGAGAGAGAGAGAGAGAGAGAGAGAGAGAGAGAGAGAGAGAGAGAGAGAGAAAGCTCGAGAGGGAAATATAGACACAGATATAGATACATATGTGTGTGCGTGATTGGGTACTGCCCCGATACAGTAACAGTCTATATATATAATAGGGAGACTACTATAAGGGCCTAATACATCTATTCTATAAGTATTATCCAGCTGTTACTGTGTGGGGGCAATACCCAATGGATAGATATGTAGATCTCTCTCTATATATATATATGTATATAGATACTACAGGTATATAGATAGATATATATATATATATATATATAGGTGTATGTATATACTGGATATAAAGATACATGGGTACAGAGATATTGGTATATATATATATATATCTACATACTTGTACCCCGATATCTTAGCTTGCAGAACCTGAAACCCGTAAACTCCAAGTCGCTGGCCCGCATTCACAAAAACCTGTCCGAGACTGTATCCTTGAACTTAGAGAAAACCTCACCCTAAAACCTCCTACTATGTAGATCTCCAAGGTCCTCGTCCCTACATGCACAGGAGAACCATATGTGTGTGTATATGTGCATCACGTATATACATGTACATGTCAAGACCTAGTGGACCTGTGATACGGTGTGGGACCTGTTGCAATCGAAGGTCATCTAGATGCTTCGTAAAAGCTGGGGATGTAGCAGATCTGTTACGCTGGGGCCTATGGAGATGTCTACAGGAAGAGTGAATACAACAACCTAATATCCTCCATAGACGGTAGCATATGTAAGATATAGCCATCCCAGCGGGTCCACTAGCAGCTTGTTGCTGCTCGGTTTGAAAAACATCGCCAGCAGCGGGTGCGATCGGTGTACAGGACGAGGCTTCTCTGCAAACCGGATACACGTAATAGTAAGCCCTAAGCTCTGGTTGTCCGGACCCCTAATTTAAATTCAAAGAACAACAATCCATACCAGTTGCCATAGCCTTAAGCTGCTCATCGCATCACTATTGATCGAAGCAAGTCAACCTGAAAGGGGATTGGGTACAAGGCGGGAAGAATGCAGAAACTTCCGGACTACGTGGCTCTAGTATATAGCGATGAACAGCAATTTCTACACTGCTCCACTGCAAGATGCTCGTATTCTAGGTGCTGCCCAGATAATCCTAGCAATAATGCTTCATGCGGATATTTGAATCATGCTGAACCCTTCTAAGTAGTTACCTACAATCTCTGCACCGACAGCCTGTGCTTCCATCTGCTGGGTGTCACAGACAAAAGTTGGGCCTGAGATAAAGGAGGCCACGGGATTTACAGGCCTTCGGCCGGGATTTGGGCTTTGTGTGGAAGGGGGCCTGGTCGATAAATTTAGCAATGCCTGATTTTTGTTTAAGGCTTTGCTATGCTAGTGGGGAACGAGCAAGGCCACCCTGCCTTGTTTCTGATTAAGGAGTTGAGCTCGAATACCGTATTCATTATAAGGGCTATAGGTGTTGAAGTGTTTCGGTTGCTGTGCTTATATGTATTCGACATGCTCTAGTACTTCCACCAAGGGCCTCGAATTAGGGTTCGGGATTAGGGTTTCGGGGCTCGGGATTAAGGTTTCGGTTTAGGGTTTCGGGCCTCGGGATTAGGGTTTCGGGTTTATGGTTTCGGGCCTCGGGATTAGGGTTTCGGGTTTAGGGTTTCGGGCCTCGGGATTAAGGTTTTGGGTTTAAGGTTTCGGGCCTCGGGATTAGGGTTTCGGGTTTAGGGTTTCGGGCCTCGGGATTAGGGTTTCGGGTTTAGGGTTTCGGGATTAGGGTTTGGGGTTTCGGGTTTAGGGTTTCGGGATTAGGGTTTGGGGTTTCGGGCTCAGGGTGTATATTGATGTCTATATAGGAGGCTGCGTCCACTCAAGAAATACCACATACCAGGACCCATTATCCCCCAGACCAACTCGTCTGATACCCTGTAATTCTTTCGATCGACCTACCCAGTATGATCCGAACGACATCAGACATAATAAATGAACGAATGAACAAGCGTACTTGGAGCTCACTCCTGACAGAACATCTTCGAAGCTTTCGCAAAGCCTTTAGCAGCTGGCCCCCCTATGATATCATTGCACTGAAGCACGGATTGAAGAAACCCCAGAGTGCTCACGGCTTGCTTCCGGTTGCACACTAGCCTGAGGGCTTGGGGTTTTGGGTCGAAACTTGTTGGGTTCCCGATAAGTTACTGCTTATACCGGCTTAGGACAATATATGTAGAAAAGATTGCACCCGGAGCACATCTGAGGTTTCTACGATCCAGCATGCGGTGGCTATGCTTCGATCGATCAGATCGAGGACCTCGAGCTAGATTTCGGTTTATTAATTGTGAGGGTCGAGCTGGGCTAGGCTGGCTAGGCTTCAGTCTTGCTCATCTCCGTTCTGCTCCAGCATCCCGCCAGCAGCCGATCCGAGCCGCTGGAAGCCTCAGGTTGCAGAGGTTGACTGCCACATGTTTAAGCTTTCTGGTTCAGGGTCTGGTGGCCTTAGGGTTAAGAGCTTAGAGTCTTTCTGTTCGGTGTGTAATGTTGGGGGTTTACAGAAACAGTATCATTAGATTCAAGCGGGTGAAGTTCTGAATATCGGGTGAGAACAAGGAGCCTTCATTGTCTAGGTCCTCGTTTTCGTCTTCCTCCTCCTCATCCTCCTCGTTGTCGTCATTCTCGCTGTCCCTGTCCTCGTTCTTCTCCTTGTCGTCCGGAGCCAAGGGCCTTATGACGATTTAGTGAAACGCAATAATCTTTGGGGTTTATAGGGTCTAAGTAAGGTTCCGTCGCTTAGGACAAGACAGCACTGCATGCTAAATGTAAACCAAGACTCGCCTCAGGAAAGCCCTGCAGCTTGAGCTTGTTGATATACTTCCAAGACAGATGCGTTGCCCAGTCATGCCCGGTCTCCAAAGCATGCTCTAGCAAACTGGACTTACACTGCTTGAAATTTATTTCTCCTGGATTGAGGTTCATCTCAAAATAACACAGTGCAAAGGTTTTCAAAACGTTGAAGCCCTGCTGCACTGTGAAGCCGCCGTCGTTTCTGATCACCACCTGCAACCGCTGCACCCACGGGCTTGTTGGCCGGAATCTGTCCTCACGAACCTCAAGCTTCACGATCGGGCACGTACGACTCCTAGGTCCATGTCCTGGATCGGCTTCGTCTTCTTCTCCGGCTTGTTCTTCTGCGGCTGCTCCGTGTCGTTCTCGGCGTCCTCGGTCGGCTGCTCCTTCTCGTTCTCGGGGCCCTTCTTCTGCTTCTTCGTGTTCGGCTGTCCCTTCTGAGCCTTCTGGTTCTCGGGGTCCTTCTTCTGCTTCTTCGTCTGCGGCTGTTCCTTCTCGTTCTCGGTGTCCTTCTTCGGCTTCTTGGTGTGCGGCTGTTCCTTCTCGTTCTCGCGGTCCTTGTTCTGCTTCTTCGGCTTCGTCTGCTTCTTCTCGTTCTCGGTGTTCTTCGTCGCGGGGTCCTCCTTCTCGTCCTCGGCGTCGGCCTGCGGCTCGGCGGCTCGTTCTCGGCTTCCTCCGTCGCGGGGTCCTCGTTCTCGTCCTCGGCGTCGGCCTGCAGCTCGTTCTCGGCTTCCTTCGTCGGCGGCTTATTCTCGTTCTCGGCGTCCTTCTTCGGCTTCTTCGCCTGCTTCGTCTGCGGCTGTTCCTTCTCGTTCTCGGCGTCCTTCTTCGGCTTCTTCGCTTTCGGCTGTTCCTTCTCGTTCTCGGGGTCCTTCTTCTGCTTCGTCTGCTGTTCCTTCTCGTTCTCGGGGTCCTTCTTCTGCTTCGTCTTCGGCTGTTCCTTCTCGTTCTCGGTGTCCTTCTTCTGCTTCGTCTTCGGCTCGTTCTTCTCGTTCTCGGCGTCCTTCTCGCCAGGAGTTCGCATGCGGATTGCTGGGGCTCGCCGTGGCGGCCCAGGCGTCGGCGAGGCGTAGCCTTGGCTGCACATAGGGTTTGGGCTTGGCTATAAGGGAAGGAAGCTTCGAGGATGACTGGGGTGGATCAACCGTTGCTTGCAATTTAACATCCATGACCTTGGCTCATGCTGATTGCTGTGGCAATACTCGAGTGACTCAGACGTGCACAGTTTTGGTTCGAGGCTTGCAAGTACTAGCAGAAGTCTAGGTGGCTGCTCATGAGCGATCGGTGCGAGGATGGTGATATTGCCCAAGCACTGGATATCGAGAGCAGATTGAAAAGAGCTGGTGCAACCACGAGTCTCACGAAATCCTTGATGCGTATGTGGCTTCGTGGCTATGCTGATCAGTATGAGAACCCGGCCCACAATAGCATTGAATTGCACATTTTTTGTGATTAACACATCTTAATAAAGTAGATCACCTATACATATATAGACGACCGAGGGAAGAGAGGTTCATGGACTACTTAGAAGTTCATATGTACCGCATCGAGATCAAGATCAGCGAGGGCGAGTACCCTAAGTCTTCTTTGAGTTACAAGTCGAAGAAGGCGGAGCTGGATTGGCTACACAAGCTGAATCTGGTAGAGTCCTAGCAGCTCGATTTTGACTCAACCCAACGAAGCCTAACCCCTAAACCCCTAACCCCTAAACCCCAAAACCCTAAACCCCAAAACCCCAAACCCCCTACATCAGCCACAAATTATCAGTTCGACTTCAAATTTCGAACCAACCCACGTACTAAAGCTGAGATCATTGTTTCCAGGCACAGTATAATGTGCTAATTTTACCGTGAACCCTAGACCATTAACTAGCCCTTCCATAAACCTCGACACTGAATAGCAGGCCTCTGAACCAGCTCATCAGATGAAGTAGCAAACCTCCCGAAACTAGCTAGCCTAAACCATCTGGGTCAATGCGAGAAACTGAACGACGTACTCGCGGCAGGGTCCTCTCCAGCCAACATGTTGTCCAGAGCACTGAGGAAGAAGTCGTTGGCCACCGCGGATTGGGCAGCTTCCTGGGCGAAGAAGGTTTCGTTCGATCGAGATCGAGGAGGTTTGGGTTTGGGTTCACAGACCGAAGTACTTGTAAGAATTGTGAACAGTGTATTACAACTAATTAGCCAGGGATCTGACAAGTGTGCTCGATCCTGCCTCGTACTTGGTTGCACTACAGGGTCGCTCGCAGGCTGATCTTTTGCTGGCTCTTCTTGCTGGGCTTTCGGAGCTTTCGGGGATTCGCCGGGTTCATCTGATGAACTGTTGCTGCTAGAGCTGGTGCTGCTGCTGCCCATGCTGCTGATGCTGGGGCTGGGCATGTTGTCATCGGTTCCTGCTTCGTCCTTTTGCTCATCCTCCTGCTCAGCATCATTCTGCTCATTGTCATCCTCCTTATCATCATCATTCTGCATATCCTCCGGCTCCTCATCATCATTCTGCGGGTCCCTTTGTTTGCCTTTAATCCTCATTCGTACTGTACACTTCCTCTTCGCTGCTTTCTGGTCGGATGGCGCTCTGGTTGCTCTTTGATGCTCCTGCATCAGGGCCACGAAATATGATCCCGATAAACACATGAAGCTATAAATGTAGAGGTTTCTTTATTTTGAATTGTGAGCCTTGGGTAGCCAGGCTCGCCTCCTCAAAGAACTCTGGGAGTAGTGGCGAAAGGCAGCTGACAAACGAAGGGCATTCGTGGTCGACCACACGTCTTTATCGCTGTCCCCAACTTCCTCCTTCAGTTTGATCTTGTCCTGTACTGTTGTAGTCTCCTATAGTATAAAACACGAGCACCACACAACCTAAGACCGGAGACCCAAATGATTTGGGGAGTCCTCGAACTTCAAAAGATGCAAGAGGCTCTTCTTGATGATTGTGTCTGGGAAATTCCAGGTTCTGGACAAGGACATCGTGGCTGTGAAAATTGCCTGGAAGAACCTGGACTGCAACAATATACACAGTGCTCCAAAGGATCAAGCCCTGTATCCAAAAAATACAACAATATTGAACCATTGCTCCAGATGTGTAGCCGAATGGCCGAGATTCGAGTTTCTTCCGCTCAATGTTCTTCATGTCCCTTTGGCTGGTATAAGTAGTGAAGTATTTCGTCTTGATAAAGGGAGCCATAGCTTTACCCAAAGCCTTGTACTCTTTGAACTCCACCCTTCGAACTCTGTGCTTGGAAGCTGCGGCCGGCTTCCTCTGTGGTCTGGCCATGGCTGGCGATCTCCACGGCACGAGTGATCAAAACTAGGAGAACATGTCGAGGTCACTACAGTCCTGACTGGCATAGCACTCAACTAGGCCTTTGCCGCTAGTACGAGGGCCCACAGAAACTAAGGCTGAAACCGACACCCATGCCCCGAATCTCAAGACCTATTTGTGAACTTTGGTGTAGAAGGCCCAGGGTTTGAGGTTTCGGAAGCACACCCCAGTACAGACTGCTGAGTCCCCCTCAAGACCCGTAATCTGAAGACCTATTGGTGATGTAAGGGGAAGAAGGCCCAGGGTTGGAGGTTTCGGAAGCACACCCCAGTAACTTAAGGTCGGAATCCGAAGTAAGTAGTGTGCCGAACTGGCCGCAGCCCAGGATCCGCGATGCTATGCTGCTACTGTATTTCAAAGATCTGGAGATGACGACACTTGCAAGCACCTAAACCCTGGCCAGCTGCACTGGCTGGAGAACTCCGGCGGCAGCGATCGAATGATGAGCTCTGGTGGCTTGGGATCGAGCTTGAAGGTTCTGGGGGTGGCTTGGGATCGAGCTTGAAGGTTCTGGGGTCAAGGGCTTTAGGGTTTGGGGTCTGTTGCCTGCTAATACTGTAGATTTCGCAAAACTTCGGCAATCCTACATATAAACAAGGCAGTAAGCTCACAAAACCCTGAGGCGGGACAAAGAAAGTTGGGACTATCGCTGAAATCTACAGATTTTGGCCTCAAGTGTCAGAAAATGCTCATGATGATGAATCTTGCAGGCTATAGACATATGTTGATGCTTTTGCCGCCTTGTTCCCTTAAGGTTTTGTGTTCTTTCTAACACAGCTACCGAAAAACCGCCGACACCCGAATTTCTGAATCTCAAAATACACCACTCAAGCAAACACCGGCCACAGCAGAACCTTGAACAGGCTTCATATATTTTCATATATTTCTCTCCAATTTCTCTCACTCAAATCACTCGATAAGTTTATTTCTTCTTTTTTCTCCCGATCGCAGCACTTTTGAGCCAAATTACTTCTGCTCCACTTGTATCGCACTGGCTGCACAGCTTTGTGCAAAAAGCTTCTTTTACTATGGATGTAGATACGCATCCCTTTTTGGAACCACCCATGCGGATGCAGATACGAAGCGGTTTCGTGGATCTACTTTTTGGATCCGTTTCGGGGTGTGGGAAGGGGCTGGAGTCGGATTGAAGACTGAGGGCAATGAGTGGCAGCGAGCAGTGAGAGCTGGGCATGGCGGGTTGGCAGCGAGGGCCTTGCAGGGCCGGCAGGCAGCTGGTGCAGGGCTGGCAGTGAAGAGGGCGTGGGACTGGAGGCTGGTGAGGGCTGGAGGGTCTGGGGCTGGGTGAAGGGTGGGGCCGTGAGGCTTGCATGCAGCGAGGGCCTGCTGGCTGCTGGATTAGGCATCATCGTGTCCTCGTCGTCGCTGCGCCTTGCCGCCTCCCCTCCGCCCACACCCGTCGCCTCTCGTCTCTCGCGTCGCCGTCACTGTCGCCGCGTCGCCGTCGCCGCGTCGTCTTTGCCGCGCCGTCGCTCTCTATCCTCACCCCTCGCCCGCTATCCTCACCCGCTACCTCCATCCTCGCCTCGCTCCCGAGCCGCGTCGTCGTCGCCCACGTCGTCGCCGCATCATCGTCGCACCCTCACCTCACCCGCTATCCTCATATCCTCACTATGTCCTCGTTTCGGCTCGTCGTGGCATCGTCGTCGTCTGCTACCCCATCCTTTTGATTCAAGAGAGTGAGAAAGAACTACAGCACCGAGCTCTGTGAGGGTGTGGCAGAGGGCATTTCGTGGGGAAGTGAGAGCAAGGGTGAGGGCACCCGTGACGTTAGAGCGCCTGCTGGGAGCGTGTCTGGGCCTAGACACCCAGGACTTGAAGACTTGGACTGGAGGCTGGCTGCGTGGAGGGCCTCTGCATTGCTGGAGTCTGGACCTGGAGGCTTACTGGACCGGTAGCTTGTAGGCTGTCCCTGACTTGGAAGGCTGGGCCTGAAACTGGAGGCCATGGAGGCTGGGCATATGGGCAGAACACATGGCAGAGCAGTTCAGCCGGCCACTCAACAACAACAGCAGCCGGTGGACTGGCGGCTGCTGCTCGGGTGATCATGGCCGTAGTGACTATTTGCCCGGAAGCAGTTGCCTCCAGCAAAGACCCGCTCCCCTTGTATCCCGAGCCCAAAGCTGCGTGAGATATAGGCAAGCGAACCAACGCGCAAGCCGCGGGAGTCCTGGCGACATGTGCATAGAACACAGGCGTTCCTGAGACCCCGCTCCGCTAGAATTCATTTACCCCTGGTCTGCTAGCAGAGGTTATCAAGGCTTGGAAATCGTCTGAAGAGGTGAAGAAAGAGCCCAGCTGAACGACAGGGACAATTTATCCCAAAGCAGCCGCACATGCGGAAGAGATCTGGCATGGGCGGTGAGGAGCACAGGCGCTCCCCTTCCTGCGCGCTGCTAGGCCAAGTATCCACTTCAGCACGCGTGCCAAGAAGGTGTTTGGGCAATCAACAAGAAGGCGCAGCGCGGCAAAGCGAAATGGCCGCATTTGACCACGGGCCGGTGCAAACAAAGGATAGCCCAGGGGCAGCCGCCAGGCTCCATTCTACGGATTCGTCAGCTGCAAGCTCGGCTCGATGAGGCAAACCGCAGACACAGGCCAACTCCTTGCAAATTGCTGTTGGGCCAAGAGCGCCAGATTGGCCCCTGTTCCAAGCCCCAGAACCTACCATTTCAGCAGCATAATCTCCTTGGACTTTCTGGACATCTGACCGCCACTGGCGAACCAGTTCCATGAGATCAAGCTGGCTGCTGCAACTATCTGTGCCTGGATTGGCTTCGTATTCACCAGTGTGATCCGATTGCGTCCAAAGGCCCGTCCTTGCCTGCTCAGGACTGGTGTGCTGAGGTGGAGGGGGTTGGCAGCCAGAAGTTTTAATCCTCTTCCCGCTGAGGCTGGGCCTGGAGGCTGACTGTGCCGCTTGGAGACTGGAGCCCGCAGGCTGTCGGGCGTGAGGCTGGGAGACTGCGACGTTCCAGGGCTTGGAGGATGGACTTAGAGACTGGACGCTGCTGGGCCCGAGCCTGGAGACTGCAGGCTGGTGAGGGACTCGAGACTGGAGGCTGCAGGGTGGAGCAGTCAGCCGGTTTACCCACAGGTCGCCGCTCTCGCCCTTGCGCCGTCAAGTGTTGCCCCCTTCCTGGTCGCTTTTTGGGGCCATTGCACGGTGGTGCGGTGCAAGAGTGAGGACTTGAGTGAACGCAGGGGAGCGAGGGCCTAGGCCTGGTGAGGAGGGCATCTTGCAAGCAGCTGGGACGTGGAGGCTGCAGCGAGGGCACCCGCAGTGAGGGCACATGTGAGGGCACCTGGCAGCAGCAGCGAGGGCCCCGCCGCGCCGTCGTCGTCACGTCGTCGTCGCACTGCAGCCCGCAAAACAACTTTTTCGACAACGAAGTACCAGTATGAGTTCACCTGTCATATCTTCCATCCCAAGTCAAGTGTCCACAGCCTTGCACACCTTGAGACCCTAACTCACTTCACCAAAGACCCACGCAACTTCCATTTCCAGTGACCTCGCCGCTGCGTCGTCGCCGCGTCGTCATCGCTGCGCCGTCGTCGTCGCGTCGTCGTCGCGTCGCCGCCGCGCCGTGTCGTCGCCGCAGCTTCGTCGCCACTCTATCCTCACCTCTATCCTCGCCCTATCCTCACCGTCGTCGTCCCTGCGTCGTCGTCGCCGCTGCCTGCGCCGTCGCGGCTCTGAGGGAACATTTGGGGCAACGTTTGCGGGGGTGGGGTAACATTTTGGGTAACGCGGCTCTGCGTCACCGTCGTCGTCGCGCCGTCGTCGCGTCGTCGTCGTCGTCGTCGTCGCGTCGTCGCTCATCCGCCCGCTCACTCGCGGCTCGGCCACCCCTTCGTCGGTGCACCGTCGTCGCCGCTGTCGTCATTGCTGCCCCGCAAACTGCAGGCGCGCCGCGCCCTCTCGTCGTCGCAGCGTCGTGGTCGCCGCGTCGTCGCGTCGTCGCGCCGTGTCGTCGCCACATCGTCGCTGTTCCCGCGTCGCCGCATCTCTCTCCTCACCTCTATCCTCACCTCACGTCTTGTCGCCGTCCTCGTCGCCATTCCCCGCGCAGGATGCACCTCCGCCGTGCGGCTCGATACGTTCATCCGCCCGCTAGCACCCCAAGGTGCCCTCGCTTGGAGGCTGGAAGCTGCAGGGCCTGGAGGCTGAGGCTGGTGGAGGCTGGGCGTGAAACTGGAGGCGTGGAAACAGAGACTGGAGGCTGCAACCTTTGGAGACAGGAGGCAGCATTTCGGCGGCAATATTTGGGTGGCAACATTTCGGTGGCAACATTTCGGTGGCAACGTTTCGGTGGCAACGTTTCCGTGGCAACGTTTCGGTGGCAACATTTCGGTAACGCGGCTCTGGGCAACGCCGGCTCTGGGTAAACATTTGGGGTAACGCGGTTCTGAGCCATCGCCGCGTCTCCGTCGTCGTGTCCGTCGCGTCGTCGTCGCCGCACCGTCGTCTCCTCGCCGCGTCGTCGTCGTCGCTTCACCGTGTGTCGTCGCTGCGCCGTCGCAGCCCGCCGCCGACTCGCTGCCACCCGCCCGTCGCCTTAAGCCGCTCGGTCGTCGCTAAGTTGTTTCTTTCCCCCCCACCACCGGAGATTGTTTTTTGGCTTCGATTTGCCAGCCTGGGCCTTCTTGAGCCCACCAGCGGAGGGGCCTTCTTGAGCCCAACTTGAAATCATGACGCAACTCCGCGAATAGCGGATGAAGCTTTATTTTCCCATGTGTCAAAAATTTTGGTTTGTCAAACAAACTCAAAATTTAGGGCGTGAGTTTTTATCAAAGTTTTCTTAGCATGAAACATGACAGTTCATGTTGAGCGGATCTCAATGAGTCTTTGTTATGCCGTCAGTTGGCTCCACAGGGTGGTGGGAGGGTAAGAAAAAATTTCCGGCATAAGTCCGGGAAAAAGTTTTGTAACGGGGACCCCGAGGCGTAACAGGTTCGACTTTTAACCTGGCTCCTTTCGACGTTGCCTCTAGGGCTCCGTGCACGCCTCATTCGGAGGCAGATGGAAGCAAATGCTGATTCTTCTCCTGTGGCTTCAGAGCTACGGGGGCAGAGTCAGGAAGCCTCAGGTGTTGAAGAGTCTGATCTGTGCACTGGCAAGCCGCTGCCTGCTGAAAGTGAATTGAGCTTTGATAGACATCTTGAGTGCCTAGGAGAGGAGCTTGAGGAAGCAGGGACAGGGCGGCCCTTGCCTTCGCATCTTGATGCCTTCGTGCCTTCAGAGATAGATAGTGAGCAGAGAGAAGCTTGCGTGCGCGATCGAGAGTCTGCAAGGGAAGTGGTCAATTGTGCTGACAGCAGTCTGCTAAAGGATGCTTTGGGGGACTCCGTGCTTGCTCTGGGTAGGAGTGTCGTGGACATTCCTTTGCCTTGGGAGCAGGAGAGCATGAGCTTGGTCTTTGGAGAAGATGATTCAGTGACAAAGCTTTTGGCAGGCCTCCCGAAGCACGCATCCATCATGCGTGCGTGAATGGGTTTTATTTTCCGCCGAAAGTGTAGACAAAGTTTGTCGAAAAAGGAAAACAGTGTTTTCACTTGTGTGTGAGTGACACTAGACATACTTTGCCGTGCAGCTTTCGGCTTGGAGTTGGATCTGTGATCCAAAAATTTTTGTAGAGTAGCTTGTAGTGCTCCGCAGCAGTGGGGGTCGTCAGCGACGACTTTCCACTCCCTTTGATATAACTGTCAGTGCCAGTTATGGTTGACCAAGCAGCCCGCACGTATGCGGCTGAGTCGCCAGAGGCGCCGTACCCTAGAAGGGACGGTCGAGAAAATCAGTTGGCAGCGCCACAATGCCTGCAACGCGTGCGACAGTGTCGCTCCTGCCTCCGCTTTTTGCAGTGCAATCCAATATTTGTGCTAGAGCAGGCCATGCGTGAAGAAATGGCACAACAGGAGATAAGTTATCTCCTTTGGGCCCTTAGCTGTGCCATGCGGGTAGACCCCGCGGTCGTCAGCGACGACCACGAAGCTCTGAATCGCGCGGGGGAAGGAGAGTCCAAAGTTTGGCCTCCCTTCTACCCTTTTGCGCAGATGCAAGGGGAACAACCGGACACCTCAGGCAGTGCCTATACCCGATGCACCGGTATACTATGTCGCAGCGCGACGTGCCTATGCGGCCAGCGGCCACGCCTGGCTGGCCGTATACCGGCCTTTTTGACTGGCCCCCCAGTGGGGAGGAAGATAATGTCCCCAAGCTCCAGTGGAGACTTAATTGGGTGGACGCCCTAGAGGGCCACGTTGCTCCTAAGGTTGAAGCCAGCGGCTTCCATTGGCACCCAGAGGGTAAGGGCAAAGGCAAAGGCGGTTGGGTCAAGATTCTCCCTTCGGAGAAGAAAAAGAAAAAGACCCACAAAGCTGCCAGTGGCAGTACCGACCCCACCGCCTCGTCCAGCACTGCTCTGCCGACAGCGTCGGCATCAGCCTCGGACCCTCCTTGCCGCCGCCAGCGGCCGCCCCTGCCCAGCCCGCTGCGGCCGCAACAGGCAACCCGCCCGCGGCCGAAGCTGCAGACGTCGCCCCGCCAGCGGCGGAGCCGGCCATTGAAGTTATCGACACTGACAGTGATCAGAACTCGGGAGACTCCGAGGTTTCCTTGGCTAGCAGCCAGGCCGCAACGGCAGTGCCGTTCGCGCCGAACGCCAACACTGTGGTCGTGTCCAGACCGCAGCGTCGCAATCGCCAGCGAGGCTGGCAGTTTCAGCCTGGGGAGGACCCCCAAAACAACGATTGGCGTAACCTCGGGTCAGCGACCGACAACAGGCCCGGCCTGCGTGCGTTAGTAACGCACGCCAGAAGGGTCTCACCGCACCTGCACGTCACAGACGTGCACGAATGGCCCTACTGGGCAACCCCCAACTCAGAGAGATGGGAGAGATACCCGGAGAGGCGCGGCGACCTCATGTGTTGCATGCCTTGCGCGCAGCAGGGCTGCCTCTCCCAGGGCATGGCGATTTGTGGGCGGCACTGCTCAGTGGGCAGGAGCCCCCACAATCATCACGAATGCGACAACTGCTATCGCAGCAGCCGGGGTCAGCGACCCCGAAACCGCGGCGTCAGGGGCGGCCGTCGTTAGGCACTGAGTGCAGCGGGTAGCTGCTGGCCACTCAGCGAGTCGCCCTCCCGTCGGTGCAGTGCACCTCTTTTTGGTTCACCGCCGACAGCCCGGCAGCCTCTTCAGGGCGGGCGTTTCTGAGGTACTTGGAACCTCGCCCACAGCGGCGCGCCGACGGCATGCTTTGAATGGCGGCAAAAGATCGCCGCTAGCCTTTATCAGTCGTGTGTCATGCGAGCCTGGTAGGCCTCCTCAGCTGAGTCAGCTTCTTAAACCGTGTCGGTTCTCAAGCAGTGCTTTCATACCGCAGCCTTTTCAGCTTAGTAAGTCGCCCCCCCCGTGCCCACACAACCCCGCTTTCAGCGGAAGCCTTTGTCTGCCTTCAGCGATGGCGAACCCGACAAATGAGCAGATGCTGCAGGCGCTCAGTGCAGTGCCGGAGGCCCAGCGGGCCGCCATCTACGAAGCCGCCGTATCCCTATCAGAGATAGGGGACGTGGTGGTGAATGCGGCAGAGGCAGCGGAACTCGCTGGTTGGACGAAGCCCGCCAGTGGCGGCACAGAAGCCAATGCAGTCGCGCTTCAGCGACTTCTGCTCGGCTACGAGCCCCCAGTGGTGCCGGCAAACACCGAGCCGCCAGTGGCGGCGCGTGGTGTTTCTTCCGACGGCCACCGCAGCGCGGTGGACAGTGTGCCTCTTTCGACGGCTGCAGCGCAAGCCTCGCGACAGCGCTCCCCGACCAGTCCCGCTGAGGACGCGGGCTCTGGTATCAAAGAAGAACCGCTTCCAGCGGAAGCTCCCTCGGCAGCGCCTGAGGATATGGATGTGGAGGAGCCCAGCGGGCGGCGGGATGAAACAGAAGACGACCGAGGCTCCCGCTCGGAGGAGTCGGAGTCAGAGAGCGACTCCCCGCCACCGCCAGCGCAGCCGCATCCTCCCCTTGAGGGCAAGGTAGCGCGCAAGTCCTCCAGCCCGGCAGTGCCGGCAGGAACCAGGCGCCAGCGGCGCCTCCAAAAGCTGCCGCCCCACGCCACAACAAGCGGCCTCCCCCACCGCCAGTGGCGCGCCGTGGGGAGAGCTCCCGCCCTCGTCCCTGTCAACAGACCCCGCGCAACAACCCTGCTGGCGTTGCTGGGGCCCGGGCCAGCGGCCCGGCATCAGACGATAATGCTGATCGAGACGATCAGGAAGATCGCCCGCCAGCGGCGGCGCGCCCACCAGCAGGGGAGATTCAGCGAGTCTTCGCATGTTCGGTCTGCGACAACATGCAGATGAACATCTGGAGCGATCCGTCATCGGAATTCGTATGCAGTGCATGCGGCGAGCTCCACCCCTTCAAGGCAGCAGTGCATGCCTATGATCAGCCCAGCGCCAGTGGCGCTGTGGGACAGTTTACAGGCGAGCGCCGCAGCAAGGCCTGGCAGTGTCCAGAATGCGGCGTGATGCATTGCCCACGCTGCGCAAAGAACTACTCTTGCCCAGGCACTGTCCCGCGGACAGACGGCAAGCTCGAGTACAGGGGCGAGCGCCGCCCTACTAGGGGGCCGCCCGAGTCCCTTCGGTTGACCTTGCAGCGCGAGGCAGCCGAAGCCCGTGAGCGCGAGCACCGCGATCGGGAGGCCCGCCGCAGAGACGGCAAGGGCAAGGGCAAAGGCAAGGACCAGAGGTCCCGCCGTGACGACGAGGACCGGGACCAGTGGTCCCGTGGTCGCTGGTCTTGGGACCACGACCGGCGCTGGAACCACCGCGACTGGTAGGGACGCCAGCGGCGTCTTCCCGTGCCTTCCGAACAGTGTTCGGACACAGTTTTGAAGGGCCAGTGGCCCTTTTCTCTGCGCCCGTTTCACACAGGTGCAGAGCACAGTAGTGCCGGCACAGTCCGGCCACAGGAGTCTCCGCCGCTCACCGGCCTATCTGCGGATCGCAGAAGGCAGGTGCAGCGCACCTTGACTAGCGGGCTCAGCCCAGCCACTCGCACCGCGAGGTCGGAAAAAGAACACCGCAGGTTGCGTGTGCACACAGACCTTGTAGGGCTGCAGTTTTCTTTTGCCTAGTAGGTTTCTACGCAGTGCTCCAAGACCTGGTAGGCCTTTTGGAGGTACCTCTAGGTGCAGTGTCACCAGTGAGGCCTTGAGTTCTCCAGTGCGTGTTCGCCGCAGCCTTTTAAGCCTCACTTCCTTCTCAGCTCTCTCTTCCTCCTCTCCTTCCTCAGGACTGGCCGGGAAGGGTGCGGGTCGCAGCGCGTCGCTTCAGTTCAGCTTTCCAGAGTGAGTGCGCTTGTGTTCGTCTGCTAGTAGCCCTTTGTTGCAAGCCACCTGGACGACAGCCGTTGGCTTGAGCAGTGCTCCTCTTCCTTGTGTCAAGGATGCTGCCCAGGGGCAGCGCCCCGGAGGGCGACTTCAACGACCAGGTTAGTAACCTCTGGTCGTCAATACCACGCCGAGCTGGTGCTCGTCAGCCGTGGGAATCAGCCTCGTGGTTTGCACGAAATGCAAGCTGGCCCTGGGAGCTGTCAGTGACTCGCCCCGCCTCTGTGGGCCCCGTGCCAGTGCTGCACGAGTCCAGCCTGATGCTCAAGCGGAAAGCTTCCGCCAGCACCCAGCCGCTAGTAGCGGAAGACACTGCCTTCGCACTTAAGGTCTGCTGCCGTCGTACAGCGTACGAAGGCGACCGCCGCGACAGCGCGGTTTTCAAACTCACGGCCTTGGTAAAGGCATGGCCAGAGGCCTTTGAGATCGTCTCACAGTGTGCCGACGAGGCTGGTTGCGTTGACCTGGACGAGCTGGATTTCAGCATCGAGGCAGCGCTCAGCTATAAGGCCACCAACACAGTGGTACGCCGCCTCAACTCCCTCAGCAATTTTGTCCAGTGGGCAAACTCGCAGGACCCAGTGGTGGTGCCCTTCCCTGTGTCCGAGCGCGCCACTTGGCGCTACATCCAGTGGATGATGCGAAATGGAAAAGGGGCTAGCAGCCCCTCGAGTTTGATTCAGAGTCTGAACTGGTGCTCGGGAGTCTTCGGTCTGTCCTTCGAGTCGGAGGTGACCAGCTCCCGTATCGTTGGCCTTTGTAAGAGCACGGAAGCCAGTGCGCCTCCACCGAAACGGGCCCCGGCCCTTAAGGCCTCAGAGGTGGCCACTCTAGAGCGCATCGCGCTGTCTGGCTCTGTGTACGACAGTGTCGTGTCTGGGGGCTTGTTGTTCATGCTCTTCGCATGCGCCCGCGCCAGCGACGCGGCCCGAGTTGCCTCTTTCTCGGTCGAGCTCCCAGAGGACCCCTGCGCCACAGTGTGGATGCAGGCGAATGTGCACAAAGCGAAAACCGCCGTAGGGGCTAGAAGCCGCCTGCTGCTCCCGCTAGTAGCCCCGGTGGTCTTCTTCGAAGAGTCGTGGGTGAGTCAGTGGCTCGCCAATCGAGAAAAGCTGGGTCTCAGCTCCAGCGGAGAAATCCCGCTGGGGTCAGTGATCCCTGCCTTCACATCGGATGGTGATCTAGCGGATCGCCCGATGAATTCTCAAGAAATCACCTCCTGGCTGCGCAGCGCGCTGTCGAACGCTGGCTGTGAAGGCGCAGAGCGCCTCAGCAGTCACAGTCTAAAAGCGACGTGCCTCACCTGGGCCTCGCAAGCTGGCGTCAACCTGGACCTGCGCAGGCTCCTCGCCCACCATGTCCACGACAGTGCCCGCAGCACTGAGACGTACAGCCGAAACGTGCTCATCCCCGCAGCGCGGGCTCTGGAGGAGGTTCTCATTGCCATCAGAGATGGCGACTTCCTTCCCGACCAGCCGCTCGGGAAACAGTTCGCGCTGCCTAGCAGTCAGCTTAACCTGAAGCGAGAGAACCTTAGCAAGGTCTCTCACAGGAAAACCTCCTCTGGCTCGGCACCCCCAGTGGGGGTGGAAGCCCTCAAGGTTTCGCAGCAACAGGAGCTCAGCGACACAGAAGACAGTGCCAGTGACACTGACAGAGAAGACGAGTTCGTCGCCGAGCCCGAGGTAGAGGAGCACCCTCGCCTCAGAAGGGAGGTGCAGTGCACCCTCCCAGACTGGGCCTTTTCGTGGTGTCATCTTGCCAGTGGCAAGCTCCACGCGAGCCGCGGCGAGAACGCCAAGAGGCTTCTCTGCGGTCGCTGCTTAAATGAAAAGTATACGAGTTGCGAAGTTCGCGAACTCGCACCAGGCCGACCGCACTGCAAGACTTGCTGGAGCAGCAAGTCTTTCGATGCAGAGTGAAAAAGAGAGCGAGTTTACGAGCCCGTGCGTCCTAGTAGGGTCTTGCAGTCTGCTCCGCGTTTGCGTCTCTCTCTCTTTTTCATCTTCGCTTGCCCTGCAGGACAATGGCGAACCTCGTCGACAGTGTCGCGGAATTCTCCAGCAGAGCTGGACAACTCCTAGGAGCCGCCGAGTCGGCGAAGCTCCTTGCGGCAGACATTCGCACTTTCGGCACGCTCGCGTACAGCGTCGCCGACCAACCTGACCGCATCAGCGATGCGAAGTTTGAAGAACTCATCAAGAAGGTCTTCGGGGCGGCAGAGCCGACCTTAGGCACAAAAGCCGCAGCGCGGCGCCTGGCCTTCGAAAGCCTCACCTTCAGCATCCAGGACCTGAAGATGAGGGTAGAGGGTGACAGTGTCACCCCCAAGAGTCTGCCCCTGCACGAGCGCGAGGAGCGCCGCGCCGCGCAAGTTGCGCGCCTCCGGGGCGTTGTCATCGAAGGTGACTACGACCCCGCGCACAGCCTCGTGGACAAGGCCGCGCTCATGCTGCAGGACGGCATCGTGCGTTACATCCCGCCGTCGCAGTGCGTCAGCCGGGATGCCGAAATCGCTTCAGTGAGGCGTGACAAGGACTTCCTTTCCCTAGAGTCTGGGGAAATCACGGTAAAGAAAAAGGAGCACAGCGTGCACGTCGAGATCGGCAATGAGCTAAAGCTCACGCAGGCGCTCACGCGCCGAGGTCTCGCGCTCGACAGAGTCGGCGTGTTGGATTTCACGATTCACGAGAGACTCGTGAGACAGTTCTTCTCCGTCCTGAACCGGCCAGCGCCGCCGGGGATGGAGCGCGGTAACAGTTGGCACGTAGTACGGGCCGATAAAGAACTGTGGACGCTGCTCGCGCGAGAGTGTCGCAAGGGTTGCAAACCTGACAAGGATGGTAAGAGGCCACTAGATTCTCTAGTAGAGAACATGTGGTCCGATCCGATTGTCACGCTGCACCTGCTCCCCTCGCCAGTGGCGGACAGGGGTCGCAAGGGCAAGGGCCGCAGCTTTCCTCGCAGCGAAGAGGACCGCAGTCGTAGCACGACCGGCAAAGGCAAGAAAGGCGGCAAGAAAGGCCGCGGAAAGGGCAAGGGCAAACGGCACGAGAGCGCAGACCGCTCCAGGCCGCCCAGCATGCCCAAAGAGCTCCGCCACTTGAACAGCGTCTCCAAGTCGGGCAAGCGCCTCTGCTACGGTTTCAACCTGCAGTGCGGGTGCGACCTGGAGACCTCCGGATCCCCCAAGCAGTGCGACAGGGGGTTGCATCAGTGCATGAGCTGCGGCAGCACCGAGCATGGTGCCGCAGATTGCCCCAAGAACGCAGGGGCCGCCTGACTAGGCACCCCTGCCCTGAGCGCGGCAGAGCCGCAACAGCCCTCGGCCACTGCGCCCGCAGCTCCTGGCCCAGCAGCGCTGGGCCTCTCTGCCACCTCGCCAAGCGCAGGGCAGAGCCCTGAACCCCCTGCCTCGGCACCGTTGCCGCACCCGCCTGCAACAAGTAAGCCAGGATGTGCCACAGCTGCGCCGTCGCCTGACGCAGGATTACCGGCAAACGCCGACCCCCCTGCGCTCCTGTTGTCGGAACAGCACAGCGTGCCTGCAGACAACGCTCCGGGAGTTCCTCTCCCTGAGCCCGTTCCGAAAGCGACCCCTCGGCCGCCACTGTTTGTGGAAGTTTTCTGCGGCCTCGGTCGCCTTAGTAAGGCAGCCATCGAGAAAGGCTTCTCGAACGTCGCAGTGGATCACAAGACGAAGGCCAGAGGCCTCAAGGTCCTCCAGCTCGACCTCTGTACGCAGCTGGGTCGCAACCTGCTGAGGGCAGTGCTCTCACACCAAGACCTGAGGTGGGTCCACTGGGCCCCGCCGTGCGGCACCTTTAGCAGAGCTAGAGAAATTCCCAGGCCAGGAGCGCCGGGCCCTTTGCGCAGCGAGTCGCGCCCGGCAGGCCTTAAAGGCCTCCGAGGACCAGACGCAGCACGAGTTCGCAGCGCGAACAGCCTAGTCGCTTTCATGGCACAGTGTTGCCACTCTCTGTCGCAGCGCGGCATCTGCTGGTCCATAGAAAATCCAGCCCGTAGCCTTCTTTGGAGGATGCCCTGCCTCAGAGAGGCCTTGCAGTCAGCTCACAGAGTGGAGTTTGACGCGTGCATGTTCGGAAGCATGCGCCGCAAGCGTACTGCAATCCTCTCCAATCTGGATTGGTTCTCCGGTCTAAGCAGGGACTGCGACGGAGGCCATAAACACCTGCCTTGGGGCAGAGCCTCAGTGGATGGTTCCACAGTGTGGTCCACTTCCCTAGAAAGCGCCTACACCACTCAGCTGAGCTCGGTCTGGGTCTCCCTCGCGGCAGACCAGTGCGCAGCGGCACTCCAGGCAGCGCCTCTCAGTCGCAAGCGTCTGCGTCGCCTGCGCTACGAGCCAGACTTCAGTGACAAAGTCACTCTGCAAGGCCCCGCAGCGCGGTGCTTTCGAGGCTGGAAGACCCCCCAGAAGCTACCACAGTCGTGGACTTGCTTCCCAAAAGGCTCCAGGCTCATCCAGTGGATCGAAGCCTCACAAAAGGCCATCATCGCCATCCCGCTGCAGCCTCTACACTGGGTGCGCAGAGCGCATCTCATAGATCACCCAGCCAGAGACATTGAGGCAGTGCCTCTATCCCTCAAACGTGCCATCGCCGCCGAAGTGCACGAAGACACTGTCTTGCTGGCCAAGCGTCGCACGTTGGCATCGATGCATATATCGAGAACTTGCACAGAGTGCCAAGCCCTCGAGACCGGGGTACGCTCCTCTAATGACGCTCAGGTGAACAGTGTCACCAAGCCCAAGCAGACAGTAGCTTTAGCAAAGCTTCTCAATGAAATCGACTTCCCGGACAAGACCTTGGCACAGCAAGTGCGGGAAGGCTTTCCCCTGCTTGGCTGGATACAACCCAGTGGGTTGTGGCCAGTGCAGATTCTGCCTCCTTCTCTAGATGAGAAGTCGATTCTGGAAAACGCCCATAGCATAGGCATGCGCGGCGTCCGCAGCGCTCTACGCCCCTCACAGGAAGGGGTTTCGGACAGAGTCTGGGAAAGCACAATAGAAGAAGGCCAGCAGGGCTGGCTCTCTTTGGAGGATTTTTCTCCGGAAAGTCTGCACGAGACGATAGTATCGTCTCGCTTCGGTGTCGTGCAAAAGGGCAAGGTGCGCCCCATTGATAATTTTAAGAGCAGCTTTATCAACAGCTGCTGCGGGACCACAGAGAAGGTCCAAGTCGATAGCATCGACGAGCTCCTTGCCGTGTGCCTCGAGTGGCTGCGCCAGGGTGTGCCCGCAGAGCGGGCCCACCGCATAGTAGGCAGGACCTGGGACCTCAAGAGTGCCTACAAGCAGCTTGCAGTGCAGGCCGCACACAAGAAATTCGCGTGCATCGTCATGGTGGACCCACAGAGTGGGAAGGTCAAAATCGCCCACCTACACAGCATGCCTTTCGGCGCAGTGGCTGCCGTGCACGCTTTCCTCCGCTGCAGCGAGGCGCTGAAGGCCATCGGCCGCGAAAAGCTTGCTTTGGTCATGACGAGCTTCTTCGACGACTTCACCGTTCTTACGCGCAGCGCGCATTCGAAGCTCGTCACGTTGGCAGTGTCCAACCTTTTTCACAAGCTGGGCTGGCAAGTGGCCACAGAGCCCAAGAAGAACGCCGACTTCAGCGAAGTCTTTGACGTGCTAGGCGTGCGAATCGACTTGTCCAAGCAGCACCTTGGAGAAATCTCCGTGAGTAACAAGCCGACCCGTGCAGCAGAGCTGGGATTGGTCCTCAGCGAGGCCCTCGCCCGGGGCAGCATGTCCCCATTGGAAGCGCAGAGCCTGCGGGGCAGGCTCATCTTCGCTGAGCAGCAAGCCGTAGTCGCAATACTCGCATGGCAGTGATCTGCGTAGGCGACGTCCTTGGGGACGGACCAGAGCAAGTCCCCCTCACCGAGCAGCAGTGCCAGGCCATGGCGTTCCTGCTGCAACGAGTAGTGCACGGTCCGCCCAGGACAGTGTCCATTCACGCACGCAGGAAGGTGCATCTGTACATCGACGGGGCCTGCGAGTGGGAGACCCCGCGACTGGTGCCCAAGTGTGGCCTCGGAGCAGTGCTCATTGGAGAAGGCATCGCCTTCACCTGGGGGCTTCAGATCAGCAGCCAGGTTGCAGCCCAGTGGGCTGCCAGAGCACAGAAGCAGCAGCTGGTCTACGAGTGCGAGCTGTTGCCCTATTTGCTTAGCCTTCAAATGTGGGCCAAGCATATAGCAGGCAGTGACCTGTTCGTCTGGATAGACAACGACGCAGCGCGTACCTCCTTACACAAGGCCTTCACACGCAAGGTAGAAGGTGCAGCGATAGTCTCGCAGGCGGTGGACTTTGAAGAGTCTCTGCAGTGCAGGGCTGCTTTCTTCCGAGTTCCGACAGACAGCAACATCGCTGATGGCCCCAGCAGAGACTGGTGGGAAGAGACCGAGAGGCTAGGCGCAGCGCGCCAATACCTGCCTCCCAACGCAGTGCCGTTGGCTTTGTCACTCGGCGCGGACTAGATGGGGGGTGAGTAAGGCTTCGAGTGCCTTCAAGGGGGGTGAACCAGTCGTTCGCCTTACCATCGACCAGCGGTCGAGTTTTGAATCGAGATGCCAGTGGCATCGTTTCGTCAGTGCCCGAAGATCGGGCCCGAACTGACCCCCCATGTCCGCTAGGAGAAAAAAGAGAGTGTTTTGCACAGGGTTCCTCTGCAGCGCAGTTAGGGTTTCCCAAACGCGCGCTAACGGAAGTTTCGTTGGAAAATAAGCATCCATCATGCGTGCGTGAATGGGTTTTATTTTCCGCCGAAAGTGTAGACAAAGTTTGTCGAAAAAGGAAAACAGTGTTTTCACTTGTGTGTGAGTGACACTAGACATACTTTGCCGTGCAGCTTTCGGCTTGGAGTTGGATCTGTGATCCAAAAATTTTTGTCCCACCCACCACACCCTGTATAGTATGCGGGGTCCGGGACACCGCTTCGGCAGCAGAGCTGCCCGGAGCAGCGCTCCTATGTTCTCTCTCGCAGAGAGGCGTAAGCACAGAGTGCGCTCTTGTACATAGGCCGTAGGCCGTCAGACTACAGAGTAGCAACTTGTAGCTGCAGTGACCCAGTAGGTCAGAGAATGTTTCACTTTATCTTCCCGTGGTACGGGTTTTTCCCTGGTAGGGGGGGGTGAACCAGTCGTTCGCCTTACCATCGACCAGCGGTCGAGTTTTGAATCGAGATGCCAGTGGCATCGTTTCGTCAGTGCCCGAAGATCGGGCCCGAACTGACCCCCCATGTCCGCTAGGAGAAAAAAGAGTGTTTTTGCACAGGGTTCCTCTGCAGCGCAGTTAGGGTTTCCCAAACGCGCGCTAACGGAAGTTTCGTTGGAAAATAAATACCCGTTCCTGCTGTGTCCAGCTCCAACATTCAGCCTTCAGACCTTGTTGCCGAGCCACCGGCAAAACGCGCACGACAGATGCCTGAGAGTGGGGAGTGTTTCAGGGTTGCTATTTCTTCAAGGGCCTACGACAGTTATGAGGAAAAGGAAGAGGCCCAATGGCGGCGTGCTCTTGAGAAGTGGCTGGTCATACTTACTGAGTGCCCTGGTTCGTCATATATCGGAGAAACAGTTGCCATCCAAAAGACTGATGACGCAATTGAAACTTTGCGTGAACTCTTTGGGCGAAAGAGTGGCAGTACAGTCATGAAAAGGGGATCAGCCCTCATGGGATACCTCTCATGGGGGCGAAAAGAATGCAGGGGCGGTGACCTGTTCCCTTTCAAGTCCTCACATCTGGATGGATACTTGAAGCACCTGAAGAGCGAGAAGAGGCCTGCCGGGGCCTTCACCAGTTTCCAGGAGTGCGTGAATTTCGCCATACATGTTGTCGGCATTGCTGTCGACGAGTCAGTCATAGGACCGAAGCAGAGCACTGTGTGGAGCCATTGGAGCAAGGGGGTCATAGGTCAGGCACAGCTGACCAAGGCAGAGCGGAAGCAGGCCACAGTTCTGCTTGTGGCATACGTTGCAGCCCTGGAACGTCTGCTTGAAGATGAATCTGTTAACAGCTTTGATCGTTACGCCTGCGGTGCCATCTTGTTTGGGATCTTCTCTCGGAGCCGAGTGTCGGATTTGAGAAAAACATTCAGTTGGTTTCTTGACTTCGGTGAACTTGCAAGTGGAGGCGAAGGGTTCATCGAGTGCAAGACGCGAGACCATAAGACTGCCAATGCTGTGGCGCATACAGGTTTCAGCATGCCTTTGGTTGCACCTGCGCGAGGAGTTACATCTTCAGCATGGGCTGTGACGTGGGCCAAGGTTGCAGCGGATGTAGGTTTGGGTTTTAGTTCCACTCGAGTAGGACCCGTGCTTCCTGCACCTGATCAAAAGGGGGGCTGGACTCGACGATGTGTCGATTCTGGAGAGGTCACCAAGTGGATGCGTGCGTTACTTGACAAGGCCGGCTGTGATGTGCCTGAGTCGTCGACTTCGCATGCCATCAAAGGGACTTCTTTAAGCTGGTGCTCTAAGTTTGGAATGGATAGGCATACCCGCCTGCGCTTAGGACATCATAGCTCAGGCGACGGATCCTTGGATGCTTACGGGCGCGACAACCTTGCGCCAGCCCTCTTGAAATACACGGAAATGTTGGGAAGCATCAGGCGAGGTGTGTTCATGCCTGACTTGAGCAGATCAGGACGGTTTGCTGATCGTCCGATTGTGAAAGTCGAAGTATCAGAGGATGAGGCTATCGCCGAGTATGCCTGCGTGTGCGGCTTCTGATGAGGAAGGATCGTTAGGCAGGACCACTGAGTCGTTTGAGAAGGTCGATGCTGTTGCCACTCCTTTATTGGGATCTGAAGCACGCGGAGAACAGGTTTGCGAGAGTGAATCGAGCGACAGCTCGAGCGAGTCGGAGCCTGAGTCCGGTGACGATTGGGTCAAGGGCGAAGACTTCCGACATCCTTCGAGCAAGCCTAGCACCTGGAGGCCTGAGGCCACCATGTACAAACACTCTAGGACTGGTGTTGTGCATCTCATGAGTGCTGGGAGTTCAGATGGGCTTTTCATATGCGGAAGGGCCCTAACTAACGATCATGTGGAAGTCAGTGGTGTGCCGTTCCTTGAGTTGCGAAAGTGCAAGCAATGTGATTCGGGTCGGCCGGTTAGGGATGTAGGCAGCTTGAATGCTGCGCTGCAGCAGATTATGAAAAGCAAAGACCAGTGATCGATTTTTGTCCACGTGGGGCGAAAGAAAAGCGAAGTGCGCTTTGTGAACAGATGAGGTTCATCTGGAAGTCAAGTTCATTTGCGAGTGCGAAGATCCTGAGGAGCTATGTGATTGCTCGAAGTTCTGCTCAAGTGGAGACGATTTGTTAACAAGCATGAGTGAGTGCTTTTGCAGAGTAGGGACAAGATGGAGATACATGTTAGGAGTGCCTTGAGAACCTGACATGTGGCTTCATGATTTGACACGTCACCCGATCGGTAGTTCAGTGCTGTGAGACTGTGAGACTTGCTGAGGGATCATGGGCTCGCTAACGGAATCCACGGCGGCTTTTGCATCAAGGGCGAAAGAGATTGGCTTGACCCAAGCCAATGTGGCCACGATGACGGGGACCGGAGTGGATACGCTCTCCAAACTGGCTTTTGCAACAGTACCGCCGGGCCAGTCTCCGAGCGATGATCAGGTACAGCGGCTCTTCGGGGCCGCGCCCATCACGGCAGGGACGATGGCTGCAGCAAAGCGTCTTATCTTTGAGGCCCATACCCTCGTAGTCCAAGAGTTAAAAACCCGGGTTCAGAGGGGGGACTCTGGAGCACCTTCGACGCTCGCTACAGCCGAGAGGGAAGAGCGCATCACAGAGCAGCGTGCAAGGATCACGGGCCTTTTGCATCGCGGAGTAGAAGAACCTAGCCATGCCTCTTATGACTTGGTGTACGCCATGCTGTCCTCAGATTCCTTGACTTACTTGGGGCCAGACAGGTTCCCGACCAGACAGTCTGAACTTCAGGGCAAGAAGCCCGGGAAGGAGCTTACCATCGACGGGAACAGCGTGACGGTGAGGGACAAGGTGCCTCATCAAGCCTGCACAACGGGGACTGAACTTGAGCTTACGCAGGCTCTGAGGCGGCGAGCCTTAGCATTTGATCTCGTCAAGTGCGCCAGTTATGACACCATGAATCGGTATCACTCGTCCTTGATCCATCGGTTGCAGGAGTTGCCACCTCCTACTTACGTGAAGATTTCAGTGGCACAGGTGCTCAGGGCAGACAGGCAGCTTTCACACGTATTGCTGAAAGCCTTCCCTCGATCAAGCGTCAGCCCGATGGGACTTTGCCTTTGGACCGAGCTCTTGAGGACATTCTTCAGGATCCCAGCATCAGTTTCCACTTGTTGCCTTTGAAGGGCGGAGAAATCGATGATAACAAGCGGAAATGGACAGATGACGCCAAGAAGACTGATGAGCCGACCAAGTGGAAAAAGAATGGCAAAGGCAAAGGCAAGGGCAAAGGCAAGGATCAGCCGGGAGTTAAAGGGGCCAAATTCATCAAAATGCCGAAGCAGCTCGTCGGGAAAGCCAGCGAGACCAACGAAGGGAAGAGGCTGTGTTGGGCATACAACATTGATGGGTGTCGCAATGCTGCTGACGGCGAGGAGTGTCCGCGCGGCTGGCACCTGTGTTGCGAGCCAAACTGCTTCAAGGCGCATCCGTTGCCGAAGCATCGAAAGTGACAGCCAGTCGCCTCGACTGCACCGGAGCCTGAGTCTTATCTTCAAAAAGTGATGGCTAGGGTTAAAGGGGTCTCCTTGGATGAATGTCTCGTCTTAGATTAGAGGTCTCGCCGGGGTCGGGACGGTTGACTGCATGCCTCAAGCAGCGACAGCTTGATAACAGTTTTTCCGTTGACAGAACAGCCGGCAAGTGCTGTGCACCGCGAATTGTTGTTGACTTGTGTACAGAGTCGGGTTGCAAGCAGTTCCAGGAGATTTTGACCGAAGAAAATTTGATGTATGTTCATTTTTATCCGCCCTCTAATACTACAAGCCGTGCCAGGTTGCGTCAATTTGCAGGAGCCCCTGCAATCCTGCGGAACGAAGCCCATCCTGATGGAGTCCCAGGGTTGGGGCTAGCCGATCGTACTAAAGTGAGTGATGCTAATGCTTACCTGCGTGCTGTGGCTGCAGCTTGCAAAACATGTCACGAGCGCGGAGTGCTATTTAGCATCAGCAATCCAGAGTCAAGTTTCGTGTGGGCTACCAAACCTTTGCGACTTTTGCTTCAGGAAGTTCCTCTCTTCACAACGCACTTTCACCTTTGCAGCTTCGATTCGCCATTCAAGAAGGCTATGCGAATGCTGCACTCTCTACCAAAATTCTTGGAGTTGCATCGTCCATGTGCCGGTGGACATGTACATAAGTTTTGGTCTAAGGGTGTAGGCTGTAAGTTCGACCGTGATTTGGACTTTCCTTGGGGTTTGTGCAAAGCTATGTCACAGCTTCTGCAAGATCAACTGCTTGACATGGGGGCCAAGCCTCTGCCTACTGACTTAAGTCAGACAACAGCCACAGTTGCAGCGGCCAGAGCTGTGGCTGGATGGCAAAGCAACAAGCGTGTCCTTCCTCTGGTTCCGGAGTTCAAGCATGTTGTAAACGTCAGTGGCAGCTTCCCGGCTGCGTCTATGCATGGTCTTCAAGTAGGCTGCAAACTCCCTGCACCGTGGGAGGTACCTGCATCTGCAAACGTTGACCCGTGCTTCGTGTCGTCTGTGCCACAAGGTTCCAAGGTCCTTCGCATCCTCACGGTGCCGGGGGTAAGTTCAGAGGATGCTTCAGACGACTTGAGTGCAGGCCAGGCTGACGGGCAAGACGACTCGCCGCCAGCCAGTTTTCTTCACCGTACATGTCCGAACCTGCATTCCGCCTGAGGATGCTCACCCTGCTGAAAAGCTTGCCTGCATCATGTTACAGTGGAACACTCGCTTCAGCCAAGAGGAGATGCGAACCCTCTTGGACATGTTGCCGCAAAAACATCAGACCAGAGCCAGGGGGAGCTGTGATGACCAGTCCAATCAGTTTCTGTGCGGAGCCTATGCTCATGGGCCCATGACGGGCTGCAAAAACTTGACGCGGGATATGCCTTGGTGCACTGCCGTGCTTTGCAAGCATGTTCGCGATAATGCTCCGGGTTTTTGCTTCTCTGCCGTGGGCTACCTGTGCAATGTGCGCGCAGAAGCCCATCGAGATTTGCACAATGAGCCAGGAACAAAAAACCTGGTCATGGCAACGCGCGCTTGTGCTGGAGGTGGACTGTGGCTCGAGGAGGCAGGTGGACCTATTGCAATGGTCGTCGGGAAAACCCAACGTGCTGGGAGGTTTCACGACTTGGCAGTTGGGAGACCCTTTATCTTTGAACCGAAGCGTTGGCATGCTACTCAACCGTGGCGAGGTGACAGAGGAGTAATCGTTGCATACACCCCAGTGGGAGTGACCAAACTTGCGACTGCCGACAAAGGGTTCTTAGAAAAATTGGGTTTCCCCTTAGGCCTTTCTTCTGGTTCTAGCGATGTGCCTCCCAGGGTCGCAAAAGTACAAAAAGGAAGTATCACTTTCGGTGTGTACCATGAACCGGAGGAGTTCGTGGCGAGGGCGTTGAGCGTGCAACATCCGTGTCACTTGGAAAGCCTTTTGCCATCAGAGCTTGTCGAGGCCATACGGGCAAATCATTCCAAAGATGTCGCTACGCTTGGACGCGAGCGAACTGAGATGCTCAAGAAATGGCTTGCTCGCGCTGAGGAGCTGGAAACTGCAGAAAGCCAGTTCAAGGGATCCTTCAGCTCTCATCGACGTCAGGTGTTGTGCAACAAGCGGCTGCTCTTGATGAAGGAAATGCTTGACAGTGTGGGACACGAGGACGAGGACTTGATTTCTGATCTGTCAAACGGTTTTGACTTAACCGGACCCTTGCCCCGATCTAATGCCTTTAAGAATAAGTACCGCCCGGCAGCCACGGCCGAGGAAACGCTTAGGAAAAGTGCGGGTTTGGTTAGGGGTCAGGTTTTGTCTTCGGTTAAAAGTTCTGGAGACGAGATCGTGGATCAAGGCGTGCTAGCAGCCACGGAGAAGGAGTTGGCCAAAGGCTTCGTTGAGGGGCCGATGGGTGCTAGCGACATCCCTGGTGATGGGACGGTCACGCATCGCTTTGGAGTGATTCAAGGAGAGACCGAGGAAGGTCCCAAAGTTAGACCAATCGATAATTACTTGAGTTCGCTTGTAAATTCGGTTGTATCCCAAAGTGAACAAGTGCCCGTTCACACGTTGGACGTAGTTGCTGGCATGTTGGCGATGTGGTTGCACTTGTCTCCTTTGAAGTCCTTGCGTGCGGGACTGGTGTGCAAATGTTGGGACCTCAGTGCCGCGTACAAGCAACTGCCGCTCAGTGACAAAAGTTTCGAAAAGGATAGCTTTTTCGTAATCTTCTGCCCCCGCACACGCAAGCACGTCATCTACAAGCAGCGGGTCATGCCCTTCGGGGCAAAAGCCTCAGTGACCGCCTTTATCCGTTGTGCATTCGGGATTTGGCGGTTGGGGGTAAAAATGTTTGCCTTGGTCTGGAGTTTTTATTTTGACGATTTCCTATCGGCCTGCAAGCCTGAGGAGCGCCGACATGTGGAAGTCGTGATCAGCACTCTGTTTCGGCTACTAGGTTGGGATCTTTCACTAGATAAACTTTTGCCTTACGACGTGTGCTGTAAAGTTCTTGGAATCAAGATTGACATGGCTGAAGCTCGCCTGGGGCTCTTCAAGTTGGCGAACACCGAAAAGCGTGTGCTGGAGTTGACTGCTGCCTTGGACGAGGTGTTGTTGGCTGGCAGGTTGTCGCATTCTGACTGCGAGAGACTTCGAGGTAGGCTGCAGTTTGCTTCCGGCCAGTTGTTCGGTCGAAGAGCGAAGGTTGCTCTGCACCAGCTTAGCCGGCATCATGGAGGTCGGTTGAGCGAGGTCACTTCCGAGGCGTGTCGCTTCTTGAGGCGTTTGGTTTCGTCGAACCAAAGCCGCTCGATTAGTCGGCAACTGGGCAATGTCGTGCATGTGTATGTGGATGCATCCTTCAGCGATGAGGGCAAGCTTTGTGGCATCGGGGGCATGGCATATGATCATAAAGGCTCCTTGCTCCAATGGTTCGGTGAAAGCCTTGATGCTTCGCTTGTTTCCCAAGTCATGACGTCCTTTGAACGTGTCAAAGAGACTGTCATCTTTGAGCTGGAGGCTTTGGCGGTATATGTTGCGCTGAAGTTTTTCTTCAAAGTTCTTAAGGGCAAGAATGTGGTTGTGTTCACTGACAACGAAGGTGTTCACGGCGCCTTCGTGAAGTGCTGGACAGTGAGTCAGTTTGCATCGCATGTCATCGATGCGGTATGTGAGATTGAAGAAAGCCTTGGCTTTATGATTTGGTACGATCGAGTTCCCTCTGTAAGTAATCCTTCGGATCCGCTTTCGAGAGGAGTGTGGAACCTGCCGACACCCGTGCGTGTTAGGCCTGCGGCAAAGTTCTTTGAAAGCTTTCTTGAGGAGTCGAAGTCACGACTGAAGTGATGTGCACAAGTGGTGCGGCGGCAAGTAGTTTGGGCGCTCTTAGTGCCAAAGACAGGGGCAGGGCAAGGCACTGCGATGCCCCAATCACGAGAAAAAGCGAGCCGCCAGTGTGAGCCGAATTTTTATTAGTTGTGAAGTATATATTCGGATGAAGAGTGACATATCCTGAATTTTTATATGTATACTCTTTTGTATATATGGAATATGAACGCCCGGTTGACACTTAAAGGGAAAATAAGACGCAACTCCGCGAATAGCGGATGAAGCTTTATTTTCCCATGTGTCAAAAATTTTGGTTTGTCAAACAAACTCAAAATTTAGGGCGTGAGTTTTTATCAAAGTTTTCTTAGCATGAAACATGACAGTTCATGTTGAGCGGATCTCAATGAGTCTTTGTTATGCCGTCAGTTGGCTCCACAGGGTGGTGGGAGGGTAAGAAAAAATTTCCGGCATAAGTCCGGGAAAAAGTTTTGTCCCACCCAGCCCGCCCTGTTGTTATAAGCGCAAGTTGTGCTGCGAATTTTCGCAATGATGCAAGTGGCATCCTTTTTTTCCTTTGTTGAGACTGAACAAAGAGCAAGCGCCCTGGGCCCGAGCCCAGGGCAAGGCACTGCGATGCCCCAATCACGAGAAAAAGCGAGCCACCAGTGTGAGCCGAATTTTTATTAGTTGTGAAGTATATATTCGGATGAAGAGTGACATATCCTGAATTTTTATATGTATACTCTTTTGTATATATGGAATATGAACGCCCGGTTGACACATAAAGGGAAAATAAGATTTCACCGGCTTTACTCCATGATTTCACCGGAAGGGCCTTCTTGAGCCCAACATGAAACCATGATTTCACTGGAAAGGCCTTCTTGAGCCCGACTTGAAACCATGACTTCACCGCCTTTTTGAGCCCAACTTGAAACCATGGTTTCACCAGAAGGGCCTTCTTGAGCCCAACTTGAAACCATGATTTCACCGGAAGGGCCTTCTTGAGCCCAACTTGAAACCATGATTTCACCGGACGCCCAACTTGAAACCATGGTTTCACCGGAAGGGCCTTCTTGAGCCCAACTTGCAACCATGATTTCACCGGAAGGGCCTTCTTGAGCCCAACTTGAAGCCATGATTTCACCGGAAGGGCCTTCTTGAGCCCAACTTGAAACCATGATTTCACCGGAAGGGCCTTCTTGAGCTAAACTTGAAGACATGATTTCACCGGAAGGGCCTTCTTGAGCCCAACTTGAAACCATGATTTCACCGGAAGGGCCTTCTTGAGCCCAACTTGAAACCATGATTTCACCGGAAGGGCCTTCTTGAGCTAAACTTGAAGACATGATTTCACCGGAAGGGCCTTCTTGAGCCCAACTTGAAGCCATGATTTCACCGGAAAGGCCTTCTTGAGCTAAACTTGAAGACATGATTTCACCGGAAGGGCCTTCTTGAGCCCAAGTTGAAACCATGATTTCACCGGAAAGGCCGTCTTGAGCCCAACTTGAAAACCATGATGTCACGGGAAGATTTCTTGCGCCCAACTTGAAGCCATGATTTCACCGGAAGGGCGCTTCTTGAGCCCCACTTGAAACCATGATGCCACCGGAATGGCCTTCTTGAGCCCAACTTGAAGCCGTGATTTCACCGGAAGGGCTTTCTTGAGCACAACTTGAAACCATGATTTCACCGCTTCGCGCTCTTCAAAGCATGCCAAGGCAGGCTTTCACGAGGGCATCGTCCACGTGCTGCTCAGCAGCGACAAGGAGGTCGCAGAAGAAAGGCTGCGCCAGCAGCTGGGTGCCCCCGGCCACGTGGAGGTGGAGGAGGCCTTGAAGCAGGCGGCAAAGACGCTGGGCCGAGTGCCCATCGTCGTCTTGGAAATGCCTCGGCAGGTGAGTGACATGAAAGTTCTGGCCAGCTGCTCGGGCCTCGCCAAGACGTTGGGCTACGACAAGGAGTTGGCGAAGGTGATCGTTTTGGCGAGCAGTGCCTCCATGGCATTGAGCTTTGATGCCGATGCGCGGGAAGTTCGTCTCCAGATCGCAGCGCTGAGTGAGGAAGAGTGCAAGCAGCAGGAGGCGGGGGCCTTTTGCCGAGCGCGTCCCTTTGTTTGGCATGCTGCCTGACCAGGTCCAGGAGTTCCTCAAGCACCACGGTGGAGACGCGGCTGTGGAGCACAAAGCTGACCTTTTGCACCCCACCGGCGGCCATGTGGGCAAGCTGGAGGCCCTCGGAGTTAAGCGCGGTGCGTGTGCTTTGCGAAGCCTTTCCAGCCTCGCAGGAGGTCGCCAAGAAACTGAAGATCCAGACCTTCGAGCAGGTCCGGCAGGAAGCCATCGGCGAGCAGGACGGGTTTGTTTTGCGCCTTTGTCTTTGCGCAGTGCTTGTTGCCATGTGCCAGGAGCAGCAGATCCTGGACTTCCTCGGCATCGATGTGCAGGGTGGCTTCGGGCCAAAAGAGGCCGCAGCCGCGAAGGAGGTGGCCCGCCGTGTGGCGGACGCCCCGTTTCACCAGTGTGTCAGGGTCAAGGACTTTGGGGGCCGTTTCACCAGCAAGGACCTAGCACAGGCAGTGAAGGCGCGAGGCGCCCACTGCATTTATGTAAAGGCCACCACTAAGGCGGATCAGCGGTTTTGCGCAGCGTCGCCATCCGTGCACGCTCTTCTCAAGCAGATGGCACCTGCTCTTGTAACTGACACGAAGCCCAAACGCTGGGGAATCTTCTGATGCAATTGAAACCGCCAAGAAGCCTTAGACTGGGGGATTGCGGTGTTGATGATAGAAAGTTGAAGCAGCAGACCTAGCATTCCACCAGAGGGCGGACGTACAGCCTGCCAACAGCGCAGGGCCAGGAATTTGATGACAGAAAGTTGAGACATCCAGGGAGCATGAGCGTTTGAGTGCAAAAAAGGGGAGCTGCCAGTCTTCCCAACGTACTTGTTCAGTCGATGTTGACTTCGCGCAGGCGGCGGGTTCAAAGTGCGGACCTCTGAGTGAAGAGCAAGTGTCCCGGCGAGAGTTGTATGTCTAAGGTAGCGTGTTAGGTGTGTTGTTTGTCGCGTGTTGGGAGCTGCTTGAGCGTTCGCCTCCTTGAGGCAAAGAACCCTTTCGCCTTTCAGGGTGCACATCTGCGTCTCCAACGGCGTCAGAACCTTGGAGCTCGTCAGCTTTGGAACCTTGGTAGGAGGACTGGGTGGTTGAGTTTGGGGCCAAACTTTCCTTGTGACGTAAAGCCTGTTTCCAAAAGGGTTCTGAGACCAGTGTCGGCCTGCGTGTTTTTGGTGCGGGCGTCACCTTGTTATGCGCTGCTGTGCAACCCCGATCCCAGGTCCGCTTCTTCGCCATCCTCAACAGGCCCCGCTTTGAAGTTTTGAGGAGTTGGATCTGCAGGAACGCAGGATAGGGTGAGGATAGAGGTGGAGGTAGAGGTAGAGGGAGCGGCGACGACGACACAGCGGGCGGGCGGGGGCGGGGGCGACGAAGGCGCTGGGACGATTCGGCAGCGAGGTGAGGATATGGAGGTGGAGGTAGATCGAGGGAGCAGCGACGACGACGCAGCGGGGGGGACGCGGCGGCGCCGCGACGGCGGGCGGTGAGCGGCGGGCGGTGAGCGGGTAAGCGACGACGGCGCGAAGACGATGCGGCGACGGCTCTGGCGGCGACGACGCGGCGGCTAGGTGCGACCTGTTGCTGGGGGTCCTATAGGCCTCCATTCCGACGGCGACAGAGGCGGGGAGGCGGCGACGGCGGGCGAGCGCGCCACGGATGAGCGAGCGACGACCGAGCGGCTTAAGGCGACGGGCGGGTGGCAGCGAGTCGGCGGCGGGCTGCGACGGCGCAGCGACGACACACGGTGAAGCGACGACGACGACGCGGCGAGGAGACGACGGTGCGGCGACGACGACGCGACGGACACGACGACGGAGACGCGGCGATGGCTCAGAACCGCGTTACCCCAAATGTTTACCCAGAGCCGGCGTTGCCCAGAGCCGCGTTACCGAAATGTTGCCACCGAAACGTTGCCACGGAAACGTTGCCACCGAAACGTTGCCACCGAAATGTTGCCACCGAAATGTTGCCACCCAAATATTGCCGCCGAAATGCTGCCTCCTGTCTCCAAAGGTTGCAGCCTCCAGTCTCTGTTTCCACGCCTCCAGTTTCACGCCCAGCCTCCACCAGCCTCAGCCTCCAGGCCCTGCAGCTTCCAGCCTCCAAGCGAGGGCACCTTGGGGTGCTAGCGGGCGGATGAACGTATCGAGCCGCACGGCGGAGGTGCATCCTGCGCGGGGAATGGCGACGAGGACGGCGACAAGACGTGAGGTGAGGATACTTCTAAGGGCGGTGGGTTAATAAGTAGATACATAAGTTAGTAATCGATTGTACAGTTTAGTGGGGATGGCTATAGTCTAACATAGCAATTGACCTAAGTGCAGTTAGCAAGGTACAATTACAGAAGTTAGCCAAACACAGTTAACGAAGTTAGCATTTTACTAACAGCACCTTAAAACCATGATGATGCCCATGAGGATGATGAAAAATCCAATGTCGCAATGCAGGGCGATTCGCTCGCAGGCAGGATCAGAACATGAAAACTGTGACAATTCATGTGTCGCCATGCAGGGCGATTCGCTCGCAGGCATATATGCACAACAATCTTTTTTATGGCACGACCAGCATGCTGTCTGCACTCATGCGTTTGAAGAGGCAGGTTCGACTGATCTCGGCCACTCGCATGAACTGGGCTCCGTCCTGCTTGACCCGAAAGAGATTCTTCCCTTGTGGCTCAAGCACACTCAACAGAGCCAGGAGCTCGCCATGCTGCAACCGGCAAAACAACCACACCTCTGCAACGGACCCCGTCTTAAGCAGCACCAGGTCACCCCTCTCGCAAGTCTGTCCTGGGCAGACCTCGGCCTGCGTGGCCGACTGCACATGCTCAAGAGTCTGAAACCCGAATGTCTGCCCCAGGTGCCACAGCAAAGTGCCATCAGTGACAGACTTGGGGGACTTCAAATGGGGCCGCATGAAGCCAGCATGCTCAGACAGATCCAGAAGAGCCCTGCCCAAAACATCTTTAAAGAGTGAAGCTTCGAACCAGTCGGTCACTTTCTTCGTGTTGTCAGCAAACTGCTTCACTTGCCGATGCTTTCGTTCGTGTGTAAAACAGGAAATCAGAGGCCTGTCTCGAGCCATCAGGGGAAGATGGAGGCTATAGTGGAACTTCGGTATACAGTGCTGCTCTCCATATGCTTTAAGGAAAGCTTGGCTATGGGCCCGAATCGCATTCTCGAGCTCGTCCGGCGACAGGTTCCCAGTCCGATTGCATTCAAGCAGGAGGTCGAGAACCATACAAATCTTCATAAAGTCATAAAGGATCGGATGCATCGCCGAAGTTCGTCGTCCATTGTGTCAAAGTGATGAGTCAGCAAGAAAAGCCGCAGCAAGGGATAGACAGTGATGCACTGCGAAGCACCGGCCTTGAACTCAGAAGGTTTGCTCCTTTTGTCGAACAAATGCAAGATTTCTCTTCTCCGGTTCTTCAGGTTGTGAGGCCATTCGTACTCTGAGATAAAGCTCTGGATCACCTGAAATTTTGCACCCTGCACATGCAAGAGTGGCAAGAGTAAGCTCAATTCCACGTGCAGGAGGCCGCTTACCACATAACAATGCATCCAATCCCACATCAAGCATTTCACAAGCGGCATGCTTTTGTGAGCAAGCACTCCACATGGGTTGAAGTTCAAGCCCATGCTGGACTCGAGCAAGGAAAAATCCTTCTTGCTCAGGATGGGTTGCCTTCTCGCCAGCAGTGCCTGTGCAGTGAAGATCTGATTGTCGGTTCTGCGGACAAACAGATTGCTGTCGATGCATGATATGTCATGCAATTCTCCCGAGTGGTCATTTGCTGGCAGATCACCGTGGGTCTTGCTTGTTATGTTGGCACATAGCGGGCAAACCAAAGTCCCACTGGAGCCCTTGAAGTCGTACATAGATTTCAAAGCTGCCTCGTCTGCAACTACAGTATGCAGTTTCGCGAAGAACATGACCCGTTCCCCAGTTTGCATGTTCAGCAAACAGCCCGACTGGAGGTTCAGGAACGATTCCGAGGAGACCAGAATGTGGGTGAGTGCAGACAGCCCGCCCTGGATCTTGTTGACCACCGAAGACCGAGTCAAGTTCAAAGGGAACCAAAGGTTTTCTTGGCATCGGCCTTCGGCGTCAAACTCGAGAAAACTGAGGTAGTACCCTTGGATCTTCCTGGTGTTGCTGGCTTTTAGTTGGTTGCCAGGACTAATCTCATCATTGTATAAAGCCATGCGCCATGGGCTGGTTGCTGTGCACGGGTACTTCGATAGCTGCCTTTGGAAAAAGGCAGCTACACCAGGCATGGACTGGCAAACATGCCATATCCATGCCATCAGGTTGAGGATCGGCAGCTCTGTCGGCACGATCTTCACCTCCTCGTCTCCAGCTGCCTTTCGGCTCTTCACCTCCACAGGTACTGTAATCTTGGCCACCAAAGGGCCATGAGGAGTCTCTGCCTCCAGCTCGGAATCCCGTGCCCTTTTGACGCCTCGCCGGGAGGCTGAGTCAAGGACTTCAGGGCATGCAGCCACTTCCTTCAGTACTGCCTCCAGAGCGCTCTGGCTCACGTAGTGCTTTCTGCCGATGGTAGCGAGCGACATAGATTATAAAGATGGCTGCCCGCGAGCAAAATGCCCTGCAGGCACCGGATATTAGAAGTAACAATTCTTACAATAAGTATGTTTGTACATACAACATGTGTCAACCTGTCTATAAATCCTTGTCCCCACGAAACGTTCTTCAAGACAACAAAAACCTCTGGATGCACGTATGATACAATGTATGCACACGATCTACAACTAATTTCTTATAATGGCTGGACTATATCTACCAATATATAATATCACGTATATATATATATATATAATATATATATATATATATATATATATATATATATATATGTGTGTGTGTAAGTATGTAACATACATACATATATATATATATACATATATATATACATATATATATATATATATACAGGAGATATTTATACTTGCAATGCAGCATCAGACCAATCTGCAAGCCGATCCGATCACTCAGGTTTACATGCTGCCTGGCAAGACACACACACATGCAGCAGAAGAGGCAACATGATGTGCATAAGTGCATGCCTGCATGATGATCTTTTCCTCCCTCTGTGCTGCAGTCGACGAGTTCCCCACTCATCGAGCCGGTCATTTGAATCGGGCAAGCAGCTATTACTTACAGAAGCAGCTGGGCCTGCAGCCTGGTGCGAATCTGCATTTGCTGCAACCATTCGGGCGAAGGCTCACCCTTTTCTTCATGGAAAGATTGGCATAGTATTCTCTGCTACCGGCCTGGGCGGCTTTGGCCTTTGCACTGGCCTTTGCACTGGCCTTTGCACTGGCCTTTGCAACGGCCTTTGCACTGGCCTTGGCACTGGCCTTGGCACTGGCCTTACTGGCTGCCTTTGCTTTGGCATGGGCTTTGCCCTTTGCCTTTGCCTTGGGCAAGCCTGCAGGCTTCTTAAGAATCCCCTTCTTCTTGTTGACTGCATCTGCAACGAGCCCAGCCTGCCTCAACACTTCTGCCTCGTCGGCCTCGTCGTTTTCAGGATCACTCATCTCCAACTGCACTGCCGGCGAGACACCAGCTGATGCATTCGTTGCCGCCTGCTGTTTGCTGGACCGATGCAGATGCCCCTGCGGGTGCCTGCTGGGTTGCTGCTGCAGGTGCCTGGGTTCCTGCTGCAGGCCCCTGGCCCATGGTGGTTGCCCCCGCTTGACCTCCACCGGGTGCGAAGTACTGCATGTTCGGGATCGGGTCCTGCTGCTGCTTATTCTGGTCCTGCATGAGCCTCTGCATCATGTTGTTCATGGTGTTCATCATACCCATCATCGTCATCCCGGGCTGCATTCCTTGCAGGCCCATGTTGAATTGCATGTTCATGGGGTTGTTGTTGCCACTTGCACACACTGCAGGCAAGCTCTGCATGCCACCGGCACCCATCATGTTTCCACCACGAAGCTTCTTCGAGCTCCCTCTCAACACGATTGCAGATGATGCTGCCTGCACCCTGTCGGGAGATTGCATCTGCACAGTGCATGCAGGATCCTCTTGAGAGTATGCATCGGCGAGCTCAGGGGGCAGATTGTCTGGCGATGCTGGATAATGCTCGAGGTGAAAGCCATTCTTGGGCAAGCCTTTGGCTTTGCTTTTCAGCATTTTCTTGAACAACTGCTTGTTGGCATAGCTGTCAACCGCCCCCACATCACCGCCTGCCCTGGCCAAGCCAGCTGCCAAGATCGCTTTGCAGCAAGCCTCAGATGGGCAGGTGAGCCTCAGCTTGATGCACCGGCATGCCAAGACATCCAACTTCACGTGGATGTTGTCACCAGCTTCCAAAGCCTGGATATCTTTGACGGACAGGTAAGAAAGCATCAACTTTCTGAGTAGCTCTCTTGCCACCCTGACCTGTCCCGGTGTTGGTTCTAGCTACTGCTCCAGCCAAGAGATCACTGAACTCCTTTGTTTGTTGAGAAGTCCATTGCTTTCCTGCAGTCCATGCAGCCAGCAGGGCTGAGGCTCCATTTGCATCCACGGAGGCAAGGTTCTTCACTCGCTGGCAAAGGGCTTTTGCTTGCACCTCTCTAACACTGTCGTAGTTCGGGAGTGCAGTCATGGACTGGAGAAAATTGGCTGTAGCAGCCAAATCCCCCTTCAACTGATCCATGGCTGTGGCAGCAGACATGTCGATCTGTTTGCGAGCTTGAAGCCCTGCAACCGATCTTTGCAATCAATCCTTTTGAGCCTTGCTTGGACATATCGGCGGGCCAGGTTCGCGAAATGTTGGATTCTTCCTCTCTCTCTCTCTCTCTCTCTCTCTCTCTCTCTCTCTCTCTCTCTCTCTTTCTGTCTCTGGCTTTTGCTTCTCCTTCTCCAAAGTATATATATATATATATATATATACATATACATATATATACATACATATGTATACATATATATATATATACATATATATATATATATACATATATACATATATATATATATATATATATATGATAGTTCCGTATACAGACTAGATACACCCGGACATGATTTGAAGTTGTTCGCTCTCATGTCTTATGTGTGGTGTGCCGGCATCCTCACTTCGTTTCCTTTGTCTTTTGCAGCCGAAGCTAAACTCCCTGTTCCTTCCATCGTCCTTTTCTCCAGTCACCATCCCCTCCGGCCCCTTATATAAGCTGCCTCAGCCATGCCCACCTCCTATATATCCATGGCTCTCTGGCTGCTTCCCTCCTCCTCCTGCCTCGATCCCTCCCATGCCTGCTTGGTTTATCTGAATGCATGTCTGTTGTGCATGTCTCTGTACTTCCTGTTTTGGGCACATGTGTCAATACATGACGGTCATGCATGCCTCTGTCTCTTTGTCTGTGTCGTCTCGATCGCAAGACACCATGCAAGAGAACATGAAAACACAAAGCCAAGACACATGACACTCACAGAGAGAGACACAGAAGCAGTCCCAGAGTGCACAAAGACAGCCACATGCATGCAGGCACAGCGAGACACCGACGTGCACAGCAATGGCGACACACAAAGACAGCAGCAGTATATAGATACACACGAAAGCACAGCAACAGAAGCACAACAAGAACACACATGCACATCATGTAGGACCGCACATGCAGTCCTGGTGACCACTTGTACCGAGAAATATGCCACATCCGGAAACAAGGGCTGACGACGATGTCATTGTTGTGTCTTCGTGTCTTGGTTGGCTGTGTGCCGAATGTCATTGCTTGTTTTGCACACCAGAGAAGCAACAATGAAACAAGCGAGCAACCAAGCAACTCGTAGATATGTGTATATATATACACATACATATATCTATCTATCCATCTATATATATATATATATCTATCTATCTATCTATATATATATATATATTCATCCTATATACATGTATATACAGTATTTAGCATATGTTTATTTTGGCAACCATACAACTCACATCTATAGTGCATACATATATATATATATATGTATATGTATATATGTATATGTATAATATGTGTGTATACATATATTATAGAGCTTATGTCTAAAATGTATATATATGTATATGTACAAACTATAACAATGTATGTGTATATACATATATATATATATGTATATGTATATGTATATATATATATATATATGTCTGTATCTGTATGTATGTATGTATATATATATATATGCATATAAATATAGCTCTATAGTGTTAGTATATGTATAAGAACATAAAGGATATAATGAAGAGTGATATAGAGTCTAAGAGAATGAGAGAGAGAGGGGGAGGCGACTGCACAGTTGCAGGTTACCTTGCAAGCTAATGTTTATAGTTCTGTGCCCTGTGCTGTTTTCTCTCGTTTGTCTCTTCTGCCCTCACTGCAATGCACAGCATGCAACACAAGGAAATCGCCAGGGCAGGGCAGTGCATGCTCGCCGGCAGACATCCCGAATCTTTTGCAGTCGGACTCGCGACACGGCTACTGCATGCTCGTATACAGGGCTGGACCCGGGGCCAATTTCGGCTAGTCCACAGCAAGAAGAGCCCACCCAGACCAAGACACGGGCTGGCACATGTATATGTGTCTAGTTTAAATGCCAGTGCTTCCATAGCCTCGGCTGCAGCCACAAGCAGGGAACATGTACCGTGCCCATTTATTTAGGTTTTGAGTGTATGTGTGTGTGTGCATATGTAGATATTATGTAAATATAGTGAAGCTAGAGCCAGGATGACATGTTCCTGGCAGCAGCCACAAGCCGAGGCCTGAAGGTCCCTAAAGTATCAGGCCACCTACATTGCAGGTCTACATGCATATATAGAAGCCCACAGCACAGTCTCGGTCCAGGCTCCAACCCGGCAGAGCTCAGTAGGAAGATCACGGAAGAAGCCACAGGGCCAGGACCTGCACGAGCATGCAGGCTTCATCAATGCCCATGGTGCCCAAGATTTGGTGTCTGAGAACCAAGCATATAAGGATGCAAAACTTGAAGACGGCATCCATGTCCCAGGCACCTGCAATCTGGAATGAAGCCGGTCCAAGGAAACACGGGAAGGCTAGAGATGAACACAGGCACAAGCGAAGCAGCCGTGATGTTGTTGTTGAGTCATGGAACACCCACTCCAGGGGCCCGTCCCGATAGCCCAACCCGGCCATTGTACAGCCAGGCTTGCTGAGTTTGGGGGCACAAGGGCCCGGAACCTCGAAACCCAGTTTTTTATAGATCGATATTCCCGGTTTGGTCTCGGCGGCCACATTTTTATAGATCGATATCCGGGGGGTTACCCCGGCCAGACCAGAATTATAGATCGATATTGGCCGTGCCATTCCCACCACCCCGCCTTTATAGATCGATATTTCCGTGGTCACCCCGGCCACCGCACCCATATAGATCGATAAAAGTGCTGGTTGTCCCATTTACACAGTGTTGCTGCATGTCGGGGCCAGGGATGTGGTGGGTGGTGGCTCCGGTGGGGCACATGTCATCATTTGCAAAGCCATGAAAGCCTGCCTCACTTGGGCTTCTGCTGCATCGCGAAGGAGAGCAGCTCCCTCTGGAACTGGGTCTGCAGCACGGAAACACTTATGTTCGGAGCCACATTCCACTGCTGATTTCAGAAGCCCGCCTGCTCTCGAACCGTGGCAACACTGTCCGATGCCAGGGCAAGAGCAGCAGGAGCGGCTCGGGCCATCTGAACCTGCTGCCCAGCCCTTGTCCGGCTGCGGGTCCTGCAACATGAACAATACGGGTTCGCTGTGCACTAACCTCGACTGGACCCCACCTGCCGGCCCCCGGCGGCCACCAAGTGCCCTCCGAGTCGACGAACCCGGAGAGCTGGTGCCCTGCGGCCTTGGCGCCTGTGGCTGCCCACGGTGCCTTCACCTGCAAGCTTCATGGTTGCTTCCCTCTGCTCGCGAGCCAATGGCCCTGCGAGACGAGCTTGGCACCACAAACTCACCGGCCTTGACCATCTGCTGCCCCTTGTATCCGGAGCCCTCGTGCATCCAAGTCGGTGACCAACGGAAAAAAACCTCAAACCAAAGTAGCTGGGGCCCTGTCCTTGCCCCACTGCTGGATCCCGCCAGCATTGGGCACAGCCACCTTTCAGCTGACCGGAACCAGGACAAATCCTAAATCCTAAGCCCAAACACCAAACCCTATTATTTATGTGTATATCTACACACACAGACTGCCTTGTATATGTGACTATATACTACTTCGCCTGCAGGGCTATCAGCTCGCAGGCAGGATTGCATGTTGAATGTTCACTATCGGGAAAGTATATGTGCATATATTAGAATGTCTATCTATTATGTATGTATAATATGTATGTATGCATGTATGCATGTATGTATATGTGTATGTATATGTATGTATGTATGTATGTAAATGTAGATGTAGACACACACACACACACATATATTTCATATTAGATGTGTGCATGCACATGTGCCCTCGTGAGCCCAAGTGAGCATGGCCTGCCAGTTGGCTTCCCAAGCCATCATCGGCAACCCCTGTCACATCTCAGAAGCACCGAAACAACTCGGCCGCAATAGCAGACCGACCTCCCAAGAGCTGCTCGATCCTGCCGCCTCAGCAGCAGCAGCGAGGAGAAGCAGCAAACAATCCAATTTGCATGCATGCAATGGGGTCCCCACGGGCCACCTTCGGCACTTTCTCGGAGGTGGTCCCTCCGGTTCCTTGACCTCAGCACGGCGAGCATTCGTTGAAGAAGGAAGCCATGCAACTCAAGAACACGGCCAAAGTGGTTCCATCCACGGCCTTGGCATCCGGACAAGGATTCAATTAAATGTGCTGGAAGTGGAATTGAGGTCTGTGCTCGCTTCTTCGGCTTCGGAGGCACTGGCACCTAAGATGTTCATTATACCGACCCAGCGAAAACCTAAGACACAAGCACCCGGCGAACACGGGCTCTTCCAAAGCGACTTCTTCTGTCTCCTGCAACACAAGTGCACGGGATGTGTGCATGTGGGCATGACCTCCATCCAGCCTCCTGGGCTTCTTGCAAGCCATCCACAAGAGGATCCTGCCCAAAGGACATTCCAATTCTACACGGTTTAAGGGTTTAGGCTCTAATAGGGTTCAGGGTTTAGGGTTTATGTTTAGGGTATATTGTATATAGTGTCGCTGAAATCATGCATGCAGGCACCAGTCAATGCCTCCTCCAAGTCGCCACTGGAGTCAATGTCCTGAACAATATATCGGGTGGTGCATGCAAGAGGCAGCATCCAGGAAGCAAAGCAGTGCTAACTCGGCCTCGGCATACTCCTCCTGATCCTCCGGGCATATCTTAAATCTACAGCAGTATATATGATGCATGCAAGCATGCCAAGGGCCCGACCCAGGGGTCAAAGTGGTCCTGGGCTCACAAGAAATGACAACCAACATCTCAATGGTAAGCTTGGGCCCTGCACCGGAGCTTGCTCGTCCTCGGGGATCTCGGCCTTTTGGCGCTTTTAGAAGCTATAACCCATGAAAGCATGGTGCCGATCGCAATTTGGGCCCGAACATGGATCGGCTCCTCGCCTTCTGCCTGCAAACAATTGGGATTCAACATCACATGGGCTTATAAGTATAGCTGAGGTGCACACATCCTGGACCTCATCGGTGGCTTTTCCCTCCAGCATGCAACCGAACGAGCCAAGCAAAAGTTCCGGAGCAAAGACCCCGGCTGCCTGCATGGGTGCTGGTGACGCATCCTGCCAAGGAACAAGCACACCTATATAGTTGCAGCAAAACTCAAGTCAAGTATAACCCGCCTCCAAGTTCCCTTCAGAGGCGGTCAGCTCCTACACGAAGCGACTTCATATAATATGTGTGCAAAAGGACACAACAGGATCCGAACAAAGGAAGCCTCTATCACGATCATGCTCTCTCTGTACTTGGAGGCCTTGTTGTCCCAGAACATCCATCCTGACGGGGATGCATGTTGATGTAAATCCGAAAAGAAGCACTCAAAGTCTCGCCTTTCAAGGGAACCGATTCACTGTCGGAATCGTTCCACCACACCGACAGCTGTGGAGGGTCACTCATGATGTCGATGTGGAAGCCCCCTTTGGTCCAGCGAAGCCGGCCCCCACCGGGGACATCGACCTGCCACCGGTACTTCTTCTGTCCTGGCCAGAGTGTTTGGGAACGACCCGGGCGAAGTAAACTTATCTGAGGGGTCCTCGTACCGGCAGCAGGTCGTGAAATTCCATGCCGGCGATCTGCACCATCTTGTGCTCGTCGTCCTAGGCAAGACAGATATATATAATACGATCCATTTATGCAAAGTCTCCAAAAACCCCGACCTGAGGCATGCCACACCATCGCATGGCAAAGCAAGCCATGGCTGCACCGGAAAGCCCACAAGGCCCTCAACCCTTCAAAAAGTGCATGCAGTGCATGCCAGCCTGCACATGTGGCCCATGACCTGATATGTGCATTGCATTGTGGCCCACGACCTGATGTTTGCATGCCACATGCATCAAAGGATGTTTGAAGTTTGCATGCGGCATGCATGCATGCATCGACCCACAAAAGAGCCTGAATCGGTCCACGATCGAGTGTTTCAACTGCAAATCAGCAACGACATGAAGAGCTGCACACCATGGAACACAGCATGCAAACGACCCACGGAGCGGAGCGCAGTAATGTTTATCCTGGTCTAGCGAAGCCAAAGGCGAAGCGAACTTGCAGCTTTTCGTTGTCATGTTTCCAAGACATTTTGGCTTTTTATTTTTCCATGTCTCACATGCAATGTTTTCCTCAGTGCGATTTTGAATCATGTCACGCCGGTGGTGATGCTCAAGCTGTGAAGGCTTTAGGGCGTCACGACCCCCCGCCCTGGTGCGGGGTGTCAGATGGACTTCGGCGACGCGCTCGCCGCAGGTTCGTCTCATCGTTCCGAGCAAAGCTCTGAGAGCACTCAGGAGATTTTGAGTCAGCATATCTACGAGCTCCAGCTGGAGGTCAACGAACTAAGGCTTCAGGTGCAAGCTCTCACAACCCAGGTGCAAGCACTAGAAGAGAGCCTCTCTCGCGTCTGGGTGAACCAGACGGGCCATCATCAGCGCCTGTCGTGGCTTGAGGGGATCATTCAGAGCCTGCGCTCTGCCTTCAGGTCGTTTCTCGAGCCGCCCTTGCACGAGTCTTAAGCTTCTTTTCCGGGGGATGAGTGCTGAAGCTTTTTATCCAGATGAGGGAGCCGATGAGGGGGCCGTCTCGCAGCCTGTTGAATCAGGTCAGCAGGTCCCTCTGTCTGAGGGGGCCGTCTCGCAGTCTGTTGAATCAGGTCCGCAGGTCCCTCTGTCTGCCATACCTGCCAGCCCAATATCTCCGAGTGCGGCTGTGTTCGAGGGCACACCTGATCAGGGTCCCTTAGCAGCCTTCATGAGCAGCCCCGTCGAGGGCGATGATCTTACTGAGGAACAGCTGGGGGGCTTGATGTCTCGCGAGGACACACAACTTCCCCCTGACGACGACCCGATTGCAGACCGTTTGGAACAGCAGCTTGCAGGCTTCATGGCCTACGGCGGCAGTGCAGGTGATTGGCATGCCATGAACTCAGGTTTCATTCTTGCAAGGCATTCCCGTCAGGCGATGCCGTGGGAAAGAGTGACGAGGCCCCGCTTGGGGCCCGGCTTCATGTTCCAGGAGCCGTTGCTAGGTCGCTTCGACGGCCTTAGGAGGGCGGCGATCCCCGCCCCTGCAGCAGGGCCGTGGGCATGGGTGCCCAAAGGAACTTACGAGGCCAGGCGACTCCTCGCAGCCAGGTTCGCCAAAAGCGATGACATGCTTAGGCTTACAGCACTGAAGAAAATTCGGCTCATCGTGCTTTTCTTCCCGGATGATTCGGAGCTTGGAAGGAACCTCGTGGGTTCTGCAGGCTCCCTGGTGGAGGAACCCATGCTGACCTCGACCATCGAGGACACTTTTTCAGGCAGAGCCGCCAGCACCCTCCTGAAGCGTGCTTCGGATTTCTCGAGGTTTGCCAAGTGGATCGTAGCTAGCAAAGGGCGCCCTCTGGCGCCTTCCGAGGGCGAGTTGTACGCTTATATGCTTCACTTGCGACGAGAGAAAGCAGGAGCCACTGCCGGCGAGTCTTTTCTCAAGGCCTACAAGTTCTTTGTGCACTTGACAGGGGCTGCGCAAGGCTCCAGGATTTCCCCGCGTGTGCAGGGAGCAGCCAAGGCGATGTCCATGGCCAAACGGCCGCTCTGGCAAGCACCGCCCCTACCGGCGGAGGCAGTGCGGCTCTTGGAAGAACTCGTCCACGACTCCGAGGATTATGCCAGGGCTAGCATAGCAGGGTTCATTCTTTTCTGCCTTTACTCCTCGGCCCGATGGTCGGATGCGGCTCGAGGGACTGACTTGAGCATTGACGTGGCAGGTAACGGGCTTGTCCTTCTTGAGTGTTCGACAAAACATTACAAGACGAAGGCCAAGGACCGAAAGGATACCGTGCTGCCTTTGATTGCACTGGGCAGTGGCTTAACTCAGCCCTCATGGGGACGTGTCTGGATGCGCAAGAGGGCCCTGGCAGGGCTACCAGACTGTGCCGTAATCATGCCGGCCATGTCGCCGGGAGGGAACTTTCTAGGAAGGGCCATGACGGCTGCGGAGGGTTCCTTGTGGCTTCGTGAGTTTTTGCACTTGCAGGGTTTCGCGGGGGATCTTGAACAGTACAGCTCGCACAGCCTGAAAGCAACCGCCTTGTCCTGGACGGCCAAGAGCGGGACCATGACCTACGAGGAGCGCCTTACCCAGGGGCATCATTGCAGTCCAAAGCACGGCATGGCTCTCCTGTACTCGAGAGATGCGCTTGCAGAAATCATAGTGAAGGTAGCCAAGGTCGTGAGTGCTGTGAGCCGGGGAGTGTTTAGTCCCGACCTCCCGCGAGCCGAGAGGGTCGCAAGAGCTCTGCATGGCGATCCAGCAGATTTTGCACATCTTCCTGAGACGACGGCTGAGGATTTGCCGGCCGAAGAGCCGCAAGATGAGAACAACTCCGAGGCTGGGTCCGACATAACAAACCTCGACGGCCTCGAAGTGGACCTGGGAGCACCGGCCCCGGAGGAGGTCCGTCCTCGGCTTAGCAGCACGTTCTCGGGAGAGACCTACATGCACGTCTTGAGTGGAGTGGTGCATAAGTTGGTCAACCCCGGAATTTTTAAGTGCGGCAGGAAGGTCACGGCAAACATGCGTTTGATGGGGCCCGAGGAGGCTCAGGAGAATGTCTGCCAGCAGTGCGCAGCTTGAAGAAAAGAGGATGTGCTCAGTTGATCGTTTGCTGATTTGCGACGTCGTGCCTATGCCATTTGAGATGAGGGTGCTCGGGCCGATTGAGATCAGTTAGAGTGTTTCTTGCTTCGAAGCACAAAACCGGACTGGGAAGTGTCCGCAGTCTTTTGGCTGGGAGTTGCCAAACTGGGGCGAATCTCCCGCGCGGCCTGGTGAGCACCCAAGCTTGAACTTAGCGGGAGTTTGATTGGGGGCTTTGAGATTGCAAGAACCCCCGTGGTCGGCTGCCTTTGCCGGCCTGAGTCATGAAAAATACTATTGGAACGCGACCGGCTGGGATCGCCGGTTCACGAAGGCCGCCTGTGATCGGTGGCGAAGAAGTGTGAATCCGAGACAAACTCGACCCACGGTTGACTTCGCCGTGGGTGAGACCTCGAAACCTGTATCCTCACCTGCCCAGGTCTCATGGCCGGACTTGAATCGGTGCCTGCCTTCACCGACCGAGCAAAGCAGATCGGCATCAGCGAGGACCTTCTGAAGAAGCTCCTTGCTAAGAGCTTGGACACCTTCGGCAAGCTAGCTTTCGTGTGCTCGAGCAAACCTTCCAGCGGGGATGACACTCCTCTCTTCGAAGCCCTGAAGACTCTGATCGGGAGTGAGGTTCCAGTGGAACAACATATGGTGATCAGGAGATTGTGGTACGAGAGCCACGCCCACGCCCTGGTTGACTTGGAATCGAGGGCTTCGAGAACAAGTGATACAAGCCCCCGCGAGCTTCCGTTGGCTGAACGCCTAACACGCTTGAAACGCCAAAGGGGCGAGCTTAAAGGCCTCGAGATGGATATCCACACAGAACCTGGACACGGCCTTGTGGACCGCGTCCAGGCCATGCTCGATTCTGCACAAGTGCTGCACATCGCGCCGGAGAAGTGCATTTCCCGCCATGACGAAATCCTGGGTGAGAAGACGGAACAAAAGATCTCTTTGGGAGCCGACGGGAACATCAAGGTCACGAAGCAAGCCTCGAGCCTCCGTTGCGAGACTACCGGCGAGCTCAAGCTTCGCCGGTGCTTCCTGCGCCGGGCCTTAGCGTTCGATCAAGTAGGGCTCGCCTCCTTCACTGCACTGGAGTCTTGGCACAACCGCATGTTCCAGGCTCTGCTTGATGTGCCTCCGGCAGGTTATCGCTACACTACCGTTCAGCAGCTGCTTGCAGCTGACCAGAAGCTTTGGCAGGTGGTGGCCCAGGAGAGCCGAGGTGACATCGTCGTCGGGGTCGGAGCCCCGGCTCCTCTTGACAAGCACATAGCCGCTGCTGCAACCAATCAGTTTGTCGTGTCATGCTTGACTCACCTGCCCAAGCCCTTGGAAGCTCCCGCTCCCACATGGCTGCCAAACAAGCCCGGTAAAGGACTCGGCAAGAAGGGGGATAAGGGAAACAAGGGCGGAGGCAAAGGCAAGGGCAAGCAAAACCATAGCCAATCCGGTGCGGAAGCCGCCCCGACAACCTCCTTGAAGGAGCTGCTCGAATCTCTGCCAGAGGGCTGTGTGCGAGCCACTGATGAAGGTCGTTTCATCTGCCCTTTCTACAATAAGGGCATCTGCCGATTCCAGAAGCGCAAGTCGTGCCGGTTCGGGAAGCATGTGTGCAATTTCAAAGGCTGTGGGGCTGAGAGGCCGTACATCGAGTGCAAACATTGACTATCCGCAGGCGAGGCAGCCAATGACAGTTCTCCAAACTTGTGTTCGGGGGCTTCAAGTGAGCCCGAAGTCTTTGCCAAACAACTTTTGCAGCAGAGTGAGCCCATATCAGCCTCGCAGGTGACCGCTTTGTTTGATGCGTTGCCACACGACCAGTGCGATCGGAGTGCTTCGGGTTTTTCCTTCTCTGCAGGACTCTACTCACGAGTCCAAGTGGGCCTCCGCAAGGCCTGCAAGCTGTTTCCACTTTCTGTGCAAGCGGTGAATAAGTTTGTAGCTCATTTGCTTGACGGCGCAGTTTACACGAGTTTTGCCATATTTTCCAGAGTACAGACCCGGGAGCACCGGGACAAGCAGAATTCCTTTTTGCCAAACATAGTGATTCCTTTGACTGCATTCACTGGGGGGGCCATCAAGGTCTTGGAACCCAACCGCGAGATCGACCTTGAGGTTTCGAAAGGACCGGTGCAATTTTGTGCTAGGCAGCACCCGCACTCAACTTGTCAAGCGCACGGGCGACGAACCGTGCTTGTGCTCTTTTCCCTTAAAGCAGCTTCGCATGCTTCTGCCGATGATCAGCTTTGCTTGAAACGTTTGGGCTTCCCTCTGCCCAATCCGCGACAGCTCAGCTCCGTCGAAGTCTGCAAGTCCGAGCCTATTTCCTTGGGTGAAGCGAAGCAGCGCCTCTTGCCGTTTCCAGACAAACCTCAAACCGGCAGTGACCCGGGTGCCCTGGGAAAGCCGACTCACGAAAGTCGTCCGCCGTCCATGGTAGAGTGCTTGGCCTGTCGTGGTCCCTTAGCAGCAAAGGCCCTCCTCACCGGATGGGACGCGATTCCGGTAGGTAAAGGCCCTCACGATCCCCACGGCTCGCCTATGTTGCATTTGGATCTCTCTGAGGAGGAAAACGTGCAGGCACTTCTCCGATTTGATTCGTCGGCAGCTGTTGATTGGTGGCACGGGCACCTCTTCCTCAAATCCTGTGCTCGGTTGGATCGGGGATCTTCCAAACAACCTTTGCGGAGAGCTGACTGCATTTTCGGTTGCCCTGAACTTGCCCCTCGAGCCCAGGACCTGGTGCACCGTGACAACAAGGTTTGCAGGGCCCTTGTTTCAGCCTTGCAACGAGCTCATCAAACCGGAGCCCTCGTCTCACTCATCGGGCCTGCCAGGAGCTGGGTTTGGAGCCTCCTAGCGAGCACTGTGAAATCCACCCAATCGAAAGACTTCATTGACTGGTTCTTCACCCTAGAAGACCAGGAGCTTGACACTTGCATGTTCGGTTCGCCTTTTCTTACCTCACTCAAGGTCAAAGCCACGCCCGGAGCTTTCCCGCAGATCTCTGCTACGTGTGACAAATCACATAAGCATCAAGCTTGGCTGCCTTCGCCGGCCGGTGGCACCTTCAACGATGCTTCCCTGCCCCATGGTTTGTGCCAACGCCTGTGCGAGTGTGCCACCAAGCTCGTCACCGGATCAACTAAGCACCGTGCAGCAGGCCGCTGCCGTCAGCTCCGGGCTGCTGTCAGGGCCGCCGCGGCCAATCAGTCTCATTTCACGCCACCCCTAATTCCTGAGTTTCGGGTGGTAACCCCTTTGTCCCAAGTGCCTTCGAATGCTGATTTCAAGATCTTGGACAAAGTCGGCTCGACACCGGGGGAATTGGATGAGCCGGATAAGCGGTTTAGGCTTAATGGTTCTCCCCCTAAGTCCTCGGCTCCCCGAGTAGGTGCAGTGGCTGGTGTTTACCACACCATGGAAGAGCACCTTCGTCTTGCCTCAAATTTGTGCAGTCCAGCTGATACAAGCGAGAGGCTGCCAGATCAGATCAGGCGGAACATTTTCGCCATGCTGACCGAAGGACCCGTGGCGATCTCAAAGAAAAGGCTTCTCGCTCTTCAGCAGCTGAACCGAAGAGTGCAGGAGCTTGCAGATGAAGAAAGAACGCTTCGCGAGAGCATGCACCCCGATGTTGAATCCGTGACCAGGGGGAAAGCGATCTCCTTGTTCAGGGAACTGCTTGAGGAAACCGCCTTTGCAGACATGTCCGTAATCGATTTGCTTGTGAAAGGCGTGCCACTTGTGGGCCAAGAGCAAGACTCGGCCCTCTTTGCCAAACGGCCGAAGCCGCAGGAGATCAGCCCGGACCAACTGCGGGCCCAGTCAGCTCTCAGGAGGGACGTTCTACAGCGCACGCGAAAACTCGTCTCTCAGGAAGACTACGCCGCCATGCGGGCGGAGACGGACGAAGAGGTCAAAGCTGGTTTCCTGAGTGGACCGTACTCTTCCGAGTCCGAGGTCAGTAAAGTGCTGGGGACCACAAACTGGTCTCTTTCGCCCCGCTTCCTCCTGAGGCAGGGAGAGGACGCAAAGATTAGGATAATAGATGACTTCAAAATGTCAGCTGTTAACCGTGCCTTCGGATCTTCATCGTTCCTCGAGTTGCAGGACACGGACTTCGCAGTGGGTTTGCTTAGATTCCTTTCGAGGGTTCTTCAGGATCGCTCCCGAGTAAGGGTGCCTCTGCTTGATGGCTCGGTCTTGGAAGGCAACTGGGCGCCTGAGATGCTGTCGGCCCCTCCCCTGTTGGGCAAGACGCTGGATTTGAGCAAGGCCTATCGTCAACTGGCAATCCACCCTGACTGCAAGGAGTTCTCAGTGCTGGGTTTCCCTACGCCCGCTGGTGGCTGGGAGTACTACATCACGAGGAGCCTCCCGTTTGGGGCCGGCGCGAGCGTCTTCGGGTTTAATAAGGTTGCCCTAGGGGTTCTGCACATCATGACAGTGAAGTTCATGGCAATCGCCACGGACTTTTACGATGATTACACCATCTACGAGTTTAAGCCTGCTGCTTCCTTGCTGGATAAAGCCCTCATGCGGCTGCTGGACATCCTGGGCTGGACCTTCGCGCGCTCCGGGCGCAAGTTTGTGCCTTTTGCCGAAAAGGTAACTTCCTTAGGTGTAACCTTGGGGCTTGAGGAAATTTGGCAAGGAACCTTGACTGTGGAGAACAAGGCGGGCAGACTTGAGCGCATCGTTCAGCAGCTGAAGCGGATTTCGCAAGGAGACGAGATCACCCGATCAGATGTGGCTTCCCTACACGGCCTGCTCAACTTTGCCGGGGGTTTGATCTTAGGGTTCGAGCTTAAGGCCACCTCGCGTATGCTGTCGCGAGCCCTGACAGGCCCATTCCGAGGCAACACAACAGAGTTGCAGCATGCTTGTGCGTTGGCCTTGGACGTGTTGTCGCAATGTCGCCCCAAGCGGTGCCCTGCATCGGTGAAGCCACCCATCATCCTGTACACCGATGGGGCATACGAGAAAGGCGTTGGGACTTGGGGTGCCGTCATTGTAGATGGGGTCACCGGAGCTCGGTGGACCTTTGGCGGGACCGTCTGCCAGCAGCTCAAAGACCTCTGGGAGCGGCAGGCCGGAAATCAGATCATTTGCCAAGTTGAGGGTTACGCTCTTGCAATTTTGATCTTCGGTCTTAGGGGTTTCTTGAAAGGCAGGTCGGTCATAGCCTTCATCGACAACGAAGCATGCAGATATGGCTTCATCAAGCGGTACTCGCCATCCTTGAGCCTTCTTCGCTTAATCTCGTTGGTGGCGCTGTTGGAGGGGTCTCTCGAGGCCCTACTTTGGTTCGAGCGAGTGCCCTCAAAGAGTAACCCTGCCGATCTCCCGTCACGGGGAGCTTTCGAAGAGGCTTGCAAACGCTTCGCAGTTGAGAACAAAGGTGACATCGCATTGACCCCTACGATGCTTGATTTCCTTTGTGCTGCTGACTACAGTGCTCATACGGCTCAGGCAATCTTGACCTCCACGCGACTGGAGGCTGACTGGACATGCTCAGCTTTGCAATGAACCAGGGCCAGTGCAGCTCAGCTCGCGGGACGGGGGAGATGGTTGCTCGTGGATGGCTGCACTTGCCATCGGGGCTGATCTCGCCCTATTGTGCCATCGGACCCGGTGTTTTACCCCCGCTGAAGTCTTAGGAAGAAAAAGAGTGGTCCGAGTGATTGCAAGCTTGATTCACATGTCCGAAGATTTCTCAGATTATGATTGCGAATAAATTTTTCTTGATCGCGATATCTTTGATTATCCCAAATACCTATTTTGGGAAATACAACCTGCAAGGAGACCAGAGAAACGACCCACGGAGCGGAGCGCAGTAATGTTTATCCTGGTCTAGCGAAGCCAAAGGCGAAGCGAACTTGCAGCTTTTCGTTGTCATGTTTCCAAGACATTTTGGCTTTTTATTTTCATGTCTCACATGCAATGTTTTCCTCAGTGCGATTTTGAATCATGTCACGCCGGTGGTGATGCTCAAGCTGTGTTCGCTTAGCAAGAAAAATTTTTGACCTCCCACCCACCCGGCATTGGTTCAATACGGTCTTTGTTAAACTGGGGGAGATGGTTGCTCGTGGATGGCTGCACTTGCCATCGGGGCTGATCTCGCCCTATTGTGCCATCGGACCCGGTGTTTTACCCCCGCTGAAGTCTTAGGAAGAAAAAGAGTGGTCCGAGTGATTGCAAGCTTGATTCACATGTCCGAAGATTTCTCAGATTATGATTGCGAATAAATTTTTCTTGATCGCGATATCTTTGATTATCCCAAATACCTATTTTGGGAAATACAACCTGCAAGGAGACCAGAGAAACAGTTTGGCACCTGAGGCATCGACTCACTGACTCGGTCTGCCTCTCTTTTTCTCTTTCTTTCTCTCTCATACATATATGTTTATGTCTCCATATAATACATTATATATATATGTATATAATCTCTGTCTCTCTCTCTCTCTCTCTCTCTCTCTCTCTCTCTCTCTCTCTCTCTCTCTCTCTCTCTCTCTCTCTCTCTCTCTCTCTCTCTCTCTCTCTCTCTCTCTCTCTCTCTCTCTCTCCCCTCCATCTCTCTCTTTGCTTCTGTTCAATTTTTTATACCCAATCAAGCCGGCCATCGAACTGGGCACCACAAAAACTCACTCATCCTCTTCCTCGCCCTCGCCGTCCTCGTCATCATTATCAGCGGCTTCCTGGTTGTCATCGTTCTTCTTACCCTTCTTGGCAACCTTTCTCTTCTTCTTGGGAGTGGACTCGCTGGAGCTGCACTTTTCCCGCAGGAACTTAATGTTGTCCTCCGTGAATTCCACCCAAACTGAAGACGACCCCAACCCCTCCAACAGCATGGTAATGGACTTGCCATGGAATTCCACCTCCATCGACAAAGGGAGCATGACGGCATGCTTGGACTGTGCTCGAACAGGCTTCTCCTTCTTGGGCTTGGGATTTTCCGACTCCTCCTTCAGGGCATCCTGCAGCAGCATGTTGGCACGTTCTTGTCGTAGTTGCACGAGCTCGTCCCATGCTGAGCATGCCAAGGATCCTGCAGTGTCCTTCTTCTGCTTTCTCAGATCTAATGCTTTTCCGGAAAGCAATCTGACACTGGTTCGGTCCCACTTCTGCAGGCAAATGAAAGGAACGTCTTGCACGAGCTTCTGAGTCGGGACGAAGGGAGCAGACTTGCCAAGCTGAACCACATACTTCTGTGTGATGCGAATCTCGTCCATGCGAATCTCGTCCATGCTGAGCTCGACAATGGGACGGGTGAAAGGATGCGAGACTTCTAGAAACACTTGAGAGCGAGCTGGGCGCAACAGCATGCCTTCACATCTCCTGCATGCACATGCATGCAGAGCTGCCTGCGAGCTGAAAGCCCTGCAAGCGACACGTACAAAGATTGCAAAGCACTGAAGGCACATTTCATGCTGCACACCACTCAAACCTCTGTGCAGGGAAGTCTTCCCTGAGATCGAAATCGCATGGATCCATGCTGGGCAAAATGCAGACATGTAACGAAAGCCACACCTCAAGGCAGCCGAGCACTTTTTCATGTATACTTCACATCTACATGCATCTTTAAATATACATATGTACATTTAAGTATATACCGATCTACATCTATGATAAACATATAGATTTAGCTTTAGGTGGCTCGGGCATGATGCCGAGATCGGATGCATCTGCTCTGTGCGCCTACTGCTGGTTCTCAATCTCTTGGGTGCAGCTGGCATCTCAAGATCATCCCGAGTGGCCTTCTTCGGCATGAGCTGGGACAAATGATCGCCTGGCGATAGGAGGATGTTGTTTCGGAGTAGTGGCACCCGGATGTTGCTAGTCTTCGTGCCAGACCAGCTCAGCTCCATGTTGGTGGATCCTGCATCTTCCGTCATGTTGACGAGGAAAAACGGGGAGATGCAGCACTTGCCCGACCCCATATCCTCGTCGCCCTTTGGCAGCTGCACACATGACGAGAGCCAGAATTGGCGATCGTCGAGCTTCCATGGGGTCTGCACTTCCACGGCATTCGCTAAAGAGCCTTGGGATTTCAGCCTGTGAATGATCTTCCAGCTCACTGGCACAAGCACCAGTTGGCCTTTGGTGAACTTTTGCTTGACTGTCAAAGCCTTGTGAGGCTTCATTTGCAAGCTGAGCTTGCCGAGCACCCCATCAACATCATGCTTCTGTGCCAATATGTCCAACTCTTTTTGGATGTCTGCGACCATGAGAGCAGCCTGATACTCCAGAGATTGGGAGAAGCCCAGCATGGACAAATCCTCGAGAACCTCTGCTTCCTTCTTTGGGGTGAACAAGATCCACCCACCAGCAAGGAACTGATCGCTGGCAACCTTCATGAAGCCTTTCTTCTGCAGATCCTGCAGTTGAAGTTGGGAGCCCTTGATGTGCTTGATCCGGCACTCCAACTTGTCCGCTTTGCGACGAACAAAGGCATCGACCACGAAGCCTGCATCAGTCAGCAAGTCCTCCGCATTGCGGAGTGACCCATCCGGGTTCAGCTCCCTCATCCTCTCAGCTGCTCCCTGGGCCGATGACTTGCCATCGGCATTTGCTTCAGCAAATGCCGCCCACGGACTCTCCAATCCCAAGAGCAGGCAAGCATCGTGTGCGATGCCTTGGACGGCCCTATAGCTTTTCTCCTGCTCGGCACGAGGAAGCCCAAGGCAGAGCCTCACGACATTCATGTCCACCACTCCCAAGATGTTCACGAAGCTGACATCCCTGAAGACGTCAACACCCTTCTTGACCATGAGCTCCCGAAGTTCGCACAACACTTGGTTCCCCTCCAGAACCTTCTTCTCGCAGTCTCGGGCGAACATCTTCCGAGCTGTGCTTGCGGTGATCCCACCCCCTGACAAAGCCAGCTTCAGCAATGCATGCCGGAAATGAGGGATCTGCTCCTGGCCTTTCTTGAAGTCTTGGGAGAGCACCTCCCAGAACTGCAATCCCACAGCTCTTGTTTGGCCTGAGCTCCTGACGAAGATCTCGCTTTCTCGTAGAAAGCCGCCGTCCGCCCCCCCGCAGAAGCGGAGGGCGAAACTGTAGAGAGCCGGAAAGCAATCGCCACACGGTGGCTTCGAGCTCAGGGCCACCTTCTTGATGTTCTGGAAGTCCGGGGAGCTTTCACGGCTTGCCAAAGAGAAGATGCGGCGAAGAAGCTGGAGTTCACTCTCACTCTTCTGCAATGTCGCATTCTGTGATGCTTGAACGAGCTGGACAATGCTGGGAAAAGCCTCGCCGACTTCTTTGGAAATGACTCGCCAAGTAAGCCCAAGCTCCACGTGTTCTGCCAGGGCTGCATCTCGAGCCCTGACTTGCTGAAGGCTTAGCATCCCATTCACAGAAAGCTCTGTCGACTCGTGGCGAGCCGAACATGCCACCAGTCTGAGGGCAAAGTTAGTATGAGATGCTGACAGGCTGAGTACTTTGAGGAGTTTGCTGTCCATGGTACCAAGCGAGCCACCGGCACCATCAACCATTCGTTGGTTGTAGATGCGGTGGTCGTCCGAGCCTATCTCGATGCCGATGGCATCCACACGGGCAGGCACAAAGCCCACCTGAGCGATGCTGTCGAGGAGCTGGTGTACGTCGCCCGCATTCAACATCAACCCGTCCCGGTTCTGCGGGTGAACCCCCACTGAAAGTGGGGGTATACGCATCTCTGTCAACAAACCAGAGCGGCGAAGAACGACGAAGAGGTCGGCGACCGACTTCACAAGGAACTCGCCTCCCTCTGTCTTCCGCAGTAGGGCTGCGATTTCCCCGTAAACTTCAGGCGACAGCGCCATTGCACCTTGTTCCACCTAGAAGTACACTGAGTTCTCGAGCAGAGAAACTTCGTCGGTATATGCGAGGTGGACGTGTCCATCGGAGTGAGTTTTTGAGAATCTGAGTTTTGTTTTCGTGTGCCTTTATCACGAAAACATTTTCTGTTTTCACAGAGCTTTGTCATTTAATTTCACGTGGGGGGTTTGGCACACGGGTTTTCCTTTTTTCTCACTTTGCATCTCTTTACGAAGATGCCTTGAGAATCCATGTCGTGTGCCTGTAGTCGTGTGGCTCTGCTGCAGTCACCGTGAAATTTTCTTGAAACTCTGGGGCCTTGTAAGATCCGCTAGCATAGTGTGAGTTCCGGGCCTGATTGCTGGCACTCCCGCGAGGGAAGTGGTGAGTAACCCTGAGCGCGAGTTCGGGTGAAAGCTGCGAGCGGAGTGAGTTATCGGATAGGGCTGGCGGACACTCCACGACACGTCTAGTGGTGTACGGGTTCCTCTAGAGGCCTTCTTTTACTCGAGGCTTCTGGCGAGCTGCTGCATGGAGGCGAATTCAGTCCCGGCGGGCTGATACATTATGTCTTCTGCAGGCGCTGCTGCCGAGGCATCAGTCGATTCGGGGGGTGCTCCTTCCGAAGCCAGTTCCGAGGTCTTATCTTGGGACCGTTTACCGAGGAAGGTCCGATTTGCGATCAGCAAGGATGGGACACAGCCAGGCTCTTCACTGCTTGCAACCTTATTTGTGGATGAGCGGGATTTATCTGCTTTTCTGGAAAAGTTGGGTTTTGCTTCTGGATCTGTGGGGTGGTTGTCCTGCCTACGCATTCTGGTGCACCCTACAGATGACGCGAATGGTCAGGCCAGCAGAGCCTGGAGAGCTCGTGCAATGCAAGGGCTACATCAGATTCATCATGTCGGGTCACCCTTGAAGGATCACATGATGGTTTTCTTGCCCTTCTTGCCCTGCAGGCGAACTAAGTATACTGCCTGCGAGCATGCATGCATCTTATGAAAAAAATATAGTGTTTGCTGGCATGGCTGCCTGTGGATTTAAAGCTTTATTGCCCTGCAGGCGAAAATATACTGCCCGCGAGCATCGATACATCTACCAAAAAGAACAGCACCTAAGCACACTTGGCCTGTTTACTTACTTGTGCTAAATGGCACGACCTCAGTTAGCATTAAGTATGCTAACTTGGCTAAGTAAAATATCCATATCTTGTCTATCCTGTCTAATCACTTACAAGCAACAACATCTGATTGTTAAATGACCCCGTCCATTTACTAAACAAGCCATCTGCACTGCTGCAACATAGCCTACTTATAAGTATACTAACAACAACTTAGCCATGATAATAACCATGGTTGCACAAGATACTTAACCATGCTAAGCACTGTAATCATTTATAACCACCCCGCCCTTAGAAGTAGAGGTGAGGAGAGAGATGCGGCGACGCGGGAACAGCGACGATGTGGCGACGACACGGCGCGACGACGCGACGACGCGGCGACCACGACGCTGCGACGACGAGAGGGCGCGGCGCGCCTGCAGTTTGCGGGGCAGCAATGACGACAGCGGCGACGACGGTGCACCGACGAAGGGGTGGCCGAGCCGCGAGTGAGCGGGCGGATGAGCGACGACGCGACGACGACGACGACGCGGCGACGACGGCGCGACGACGGCGGTGACGCAGAGCCGCTTTACCCAAAATGTTACCCCATGCACCCCCGCAAACGTTGCCCCAAATGTTCCCTCAGAGCCGCGACGGCGCAGGCAGCGGCGACGACGACGCAGGGACGACGACGGTGAGGATAGGGCGAGGATAGAGTCGGATAGAGGTGAGGATAGAGTGGCGACGAAGATGCGGCGACGACACGGCGCGGCGGCGACGCGACGACGACGCGACGACGACGGCGCAGCGATGACGACGCGGCGACGACGCAGCGGCGAGGTCACTGGAAATGGAGGTTGTGTGGGTCTTTGGTGAAGTGAGTTAGGGTCTCAAGGTGTGCAAGGCTGTGGACACTTGACTTGGGATGGAAGATATGACAGGTGAACTCATACTGGTACTTCGTTGTCGAAAAAGTTGTTTTGCGGGCTGCAGTGCGACGACGACGTGACGACGACGGCGCGGCGGGGCCCTCGCTGCTGCTGCCAGGTGCCCTCACATGTGCCCTCACTGCGGGTGCCCTCGCTGCAGCCTCCACGTGCCCTCATTCCCTGCCCGCCCCAGCTCCCAGCTGCCTGCAAGATGCCCTCCTCACCAGGCCTAGGCCCTCGCTCCCCTGCGTTCACTCATGGAACTGGTTCGCCAGTGGCGGTCAGATGTCCAGGGGCCAATCTGGCGCTCTTGGCCCAACAGCAATTTGCAAGGAGTTGGCCTGTGTCTGCGGTTTGCCTCATCGAGCCGAGCTTGCAGCTGACGAACCCCTCCCTCCGTAGAATGGAGCCTGGCGGCTGCCCCTGGGCTATCCTTTGTTTGCACCGGCCCGTGGTCAAATGCGGCCATTTCGCTTTGCCGCGCTGCGCCTTCTTGTTGATTGCCCAAACACCTTCTTGGCACGCGTGCTGAAGTGGATACTTGGCCTAGCAGCGCGCAGGAAGGGGAGCGCCTGTGCTCCTCACCGCCCATGCCAGATCTCTTCCGCATGTGCGGCTGCTTTGGGATAAATTGACCCTGTCGTTCAGCTGGGCTCTTTCTTCACCTCTTCAGACGATTTCCAAGCCTTGATAACCTCTGCTAGCAGACCAGGGGTAAATGAATTCTAGCGGAGCGGGGTCTCAGGAACGCCTGTGTTCTATGCACATGTCGCCAGGACTCCCGCGGCTTGCGCGTTGGTTCGCTTGCCTAAATCTCACGCAGCTTTGGGCTCGGGATACAAGGGGAGCGGGTCTTTGCTGGAGGCAACTGCTTCCGGGCAAATAGTCACTACGGCCATGATCACCCGAGCAGCAGCCGCCAGTCCACCGGCTGCTGTTGTTGTTGAGTGGCCGGCTGAACTGCTCTGCCATGTGTTCTGCCCATATGCCCAGCCTCCATGGCCTCCAGTTTCAGGCCCAGCCTTCCAAGTCAGGGACAGCCTACAAGCTACCGGTCTCCAGTAAGCCTCCAGGTCCAGACTCCAGCAATGCAGAGGCCCTCCACGCAGCCAGCCTCCAGTCCAAGTCTTCAAGTCCTGGGTGTCTAGGCCCAGACACGCTCCCAGCAGGCGCTCTAACGTCACGGGTGCCCTCACCCTTGCTCTCACTTCCCCACGAAATGCCCTCTGCCACACCCTCACAGAGCTCGGTGCTGTAGTTCTTTCTCACTCTCTTGAATCAAAAGGATGGGGTAGCAGACGACGACGATGCCACGACGAGCCGAAACGAGGACATAGTGAGGATATGAGGATAGCGGGTGAGGTGAGGGTGCGACGATGATGCGGCGACGACGTGGGCGACGACGACGCGGCTCGGGAGCGAGGCGAGGATGGAGGTAGCGGGTGAGGATAGCGGGTGAGGGGTGAGGATAGAGAGCGACGGCGCGGCAACGACGACGCGGCAACGACGAGGTTGGATACTGCAGGGACAAATCGCGAAAAATACCGTGTGCGGGGGATACTGTAGGGCGACACTGTGCGGCGACGAGGCGGCGACGACGACGCGGCGACGGCGACGCGGCGACAGTGACGGCGACGCGAGAGACGAGAGGCGACGGGGGTGGGCGGAGGGGAGGCGGCAAGGCGCAGCGACGACGATGCGATGACGACGAGGACACAATGATGCCTAATCCAGCAGCCAGCAGGCCCTCGCTGCATGCAAGCCTCACGGCCCCACCCTTCACCCAGCCCCAGACCCTCCAGCCCTCACCAGCCTCCAGTCCCACGCCCTCTTCACTGCCAGCCCTGCACCAGCTGCCTGCCGGCCCTGCAAGGCCCTCGCTGCCAACCCGCCATGCCCAGCTCTCACTGCTCGCTGGCACTCATTGCCCTCAGTCTTCAATCCGACTCCACCAGCCCCTTTAGAAAACGACGCGACGACGCGACCACGACGCGGCGACGAGGCGACACGACGACGGGGCGCTGCTGGCCGAAGGACGGCGGCATCGCCAGCACCCTCAATGCCACAAGACCCTTCAACACCAGCTCCACGATCGCGGCCACGGGCCTGATCTCCGACAGCGTGGAGCTCACGACGGAGCTGCGGAGCAACATCGTGAAGGCCCACGGACGACTCCCTGACGATCACGGGCGGCACCCAGGGCATCTACGTGAATGCGGTCTACATGGCGGCCTGGTGGCGGATCCCGGACCACGAGCAGCTATGAGCACGCGGGGCGTGCAGCACCAGTGCGAAACGATGCAGGTGACGGGCAGCCAGCCCATCGTCACCGCCGAGGTCCAGAACACCTCGGCCAGGCTGGGCGGCGCGGACCTGGAGGTGGCCTCCAGCGGGGCTGCACCCTGGCGAACAACAACCAGAGCATCAGCTTCACGGCAGCTTCAGCTCCGCGATCATCTACAGGCACCTTCCTCACAGAAGGAACAACCAAGATTGCGGTGAACTACAACAACAACTCACTTACAACAAAAGCCTTTGTGAGAGCAGTCAACTGGGAAGCAGAAGCCAAGCCTATTCCCATATATTTGTGCGAGAAACTGAAGGAACTCATTGAAGAGCAACGTGTTGGTTGGACCAATTGGAGAGACCCTTACCAAGTCCACTACAGCCTAGGAACTTCAGAGCACGTTGATACTTACTTGATGTTTCCACCAGGAAAGTTTGCGTACAGAGCCGTAGTCATTGAGGATGATGATCAGTGGTATCTGTTGCATCACAGCATCATGTTTGAGGAACTTGAAGAGCCATTCGGAACGATCTTTGATGGCAGCAAAGAGTATCGAACATTGACGCTAGTATCGCTCAAGGAATTTCCATTGACCCTCATAGGTACACCCAAGGAAGATGAAGATCGCAAGATGTTCGAAGAGTACACTGAAGATGCATGGTCAATCAGCATGGACGGTACAACACTCACTAGGTCACTAGGTACCACAACTCGTTGAGAAAGACCTTGTTCAACCCTCGAGACACCAACGACATTCCAGTGGATATTGGAAATCTCAAACCAGACAGGTACACCTATGGAGAAGAACCAATCAACAAGGATTTCTTTGAGGATGATAAGTTTTGGACTTTGGATGAGCCTCACAGAGACCCAGAACCACTAGGAGGTTTATCTTGGACAGGACGCAGTGTATTTGAACTCATTGAACCAGTGAACCCCAAGGCCAGGAAACCGAAACAGAAGGTTCACCAACTGGACACGATCCCAGAACAGGAAGAAGAACAGGAAGAGACCTCGGAGGCCCAAGCACCAGGGCACAGGCACGAGCTTGCAGGAGAACTGTCATTTTCCTTCAATGGTCATGAGTACAACCAACAGAACAGCCTCAAGGCCCTGAAGGAACTTTGTAAGGAACTTGGAGTTTCAAAGTTTGGTTCTAAGCAGGACATTCTTAGAAGACTCAGCAGGTCGATCATGGAAGCAGAAAGGCACATGGAGCTTACCGCAGCTCAGAAGAAGTACAAGGAGTACATTGAAGCAAAACCTCTGAAGGTACCAAAACAGCCAAAGCGGTTCCTGTGTTTACTCAGGGTTGTTTCGGACTTACTCATCCCCGCGGCCCCGCTTGGGTTCAAGCATACACCACGCAACAGCAGCTTGCTTTCAAAAAAACTTTAGCTTTTGCTTTGCTTCTGGCCAGCTTTCTAGTTCCTGATCACATGCTTTGAGCTGTCAGGAGCACTTTTCAGCAGCTTTAGCTAGGAGTGCAAGAGCCACACTCCACTTGCATGGATTCCGCGCCTGAGCCCTACAGCCCTCAGCTTCGTGCAGTCCTGCAAGATCTTAACAGGGAAGTGCGGCAATTCGACATCCGCTTGGTCGAAGCCAACCTGACAGACGACGTCAGGGCTTATGAGGCTGAATTCTATCTAAGCCTGGATTGTGTTGAAGCAGCCAAAACCATGGGCTGAAAATAGGAATGAAATAGAACCAATAATTGGACATCGCTGTGGTGCAAATTTTTATTTCTGTTCTATTTAATTTTTATTTTTGTTCTATTTTGGTTTCAATTTTTTCCTATTTTATTTCTATTTTATTTCTATTTTATTTCTATTCTATTTTTCCTATTTCATGTCTATATTGAAATCTCCAGCCGGGCCCTTAGATAGGAAATCTATCTAAGGTAGACTGGGCCCGACCAAAGATAGGAATAAAATAGTGGAAAAATGGAAATAAAATCGGTAAAAAATGAAAATAAAATGGAAAAAACATAGAACCAAAACAGGACAAACACAATTCGGCGTTGAGCACAGGTTCCCTTCTTGTGCCACTTTCTTCCTATTTTTTACGTATTTTTGATCCTATTTTGAATCTATTTTTTTGGTATTTATTGATTTTTAACTTAATCCAGACTTAGATAGGAATTCAGCCTCATAAGTCAGGGCCCTGTGTGACAGGCTGTACGATCTGGAGGCCGAGTCATCGGCCCAGCGGACTGAGATCGCCCGCTTGCACACCCGTCTGCATCGCTTAGAGGAAGAACTAGGGCAAGGGCGTGGTTGGCTGATTCATCTTGCTGACAGGACCACAGCTTTGGAGGAAGCCACTCAGACGCTTGCCATCAAGGTCAGGTCGCTCGTGACCCTGCTTCGAGAAACACTTTCGGAGACGGTGGCACGGCTTAGGATTTGGTTTTGACCATGGCCGCTCCGGAAGCTTTCAGTGGTGATGCGCCAGCTTTGCCTTCTAGCATGGTGGCTACGGACATCCTCCTGGCTGACTCTTCACCTTTCTGCTCTGCTGATGAAGCTTTGGAGCTTAGGGAATCTTTTCGCAACCACTTTGCTGATTTTGCGGATCCAACAGACCCTAATCAACAACCTCCAGCTCCAGTACCCACTTTGGAGGTTGCGGATTCAGATGCAGAGGAAGCCTTCGAACCCAGGAGTAAACTTCGACGCCGCTGGCTCCACCAAGCACATTGTGCCCCGGTGACTCCCCCCCTACCTATGGAAAACTCCCCAGGTGCTTCCAGCGGTGATCAATCTTGGCAGCTTATAGAGCAACACCAGCCGGAGGCCGAGAAACTTTCCTTTGGGGGGTCCACTTCAGGTACTTCGACTTTTCAGATTTTGCCGCTGCGATCCACCCCACCTCGACCCAGTCTGTCTGCTACTTCGAGGGCACCCTCTTGGCGGGCTCCAAGGGTGTGCTTGAGGTACAACTCCCCTTTTCAGGTGGGGCACAACGGGCGTCAGCCTACAGTGGCTCGGCTCCGCCCACGCTCCCCCTTTTCAGCTCCGCTTCAGGCCCCCAGCATTGTGCCTGTTCAGCAGTCTATACCACAAAGCTTCCCGGCGGCGAAGGCACTGCCGCACTTTCAGGACGCGTCTGCTTATGCAGCATATCCGACGCTTCAGCAGACTCCTGTTCAGGCATCAATCTCCTTGGCCACTCCGAGACCGGTCCAGTCCTCACCGGCAGCTTTGCGAGCGCCCTCAGAATTGCACCCTCCGGCTTTGCGCGCTCCGGCAGCTGGCATGATGACAAGCAAGGACAATCATCAAGCATGCGATGAGCGCAACAGGGTTCTTTTCGACCAGCTTTGCAAATCGCATGGGGCCTACAGCTCGGTGCTCCAGCAGCTTGAAAGTAGCCGAGAGGGCGCCCTCATCCGGTCCCGCTTGCTGAACAAGGTTAGCGACACCACAGCAGCCCGCTACCTTCGCTCTGTTCAGCTTTTCTTTTGTGCCTTTGAGGAGCTGGGCGGCAACATGGAGGCCATAGATCCGGGGCTGTTCCTCGATGCTTTCTTTGCTTTGTCTCCAGGTGCGGATTCAGGCCCCCTTTCAAACAGCATCAACGTCCTCAAGGCGCTCCGTTGGTACAAGAAACTTCTGGCCATCGCTTGTTTGCCTGATTTGTATGGCACCGCTTTCAGCCTGCTCTCCAACCCGGCCGGGCAGGAGAAACGCGAGAGCATACCTCTCCCCTTGTCGTTCGTTGCTTTTCTTGAGCGCATGCTCCTGTCTGGCAAGGCAAGCTTGATGGACGGCATTTGGGCAGGCTCCTTCCTTGTGGCCATTGGTGCTAGCCTCCGCTTTGCAGATGCACAACATGTTCGATGGAGCACGCTCTGCGTTAGCAGCTTCACACTTAGAGGCATCTGTTACAGGACAAAGACCACTGAAGGGGGCTGCCCATGGGGCCTCCTCAGCTTTGGCCTCTTCTCCTCCTCCGAGGACTGGGGCATGACATGGCTTCCCCACTGGCTTGGGGCATTGGACACAGTCTGGTGCGAGGTTCGCTCCCGCTTTGGGCCCCAGCCGGAACCCGACTGTCTGTTTTTCCTTTGGAGCGAGACCGGCTTTGCACCCGCATCCTACTCCCAAGCCCTGCAGAAGCTTCGCTACATGCTTACACTTTCTGGCATTGCACCAGCTCAGGCAGCACAGTACACGCTTCACAGCCTCAAGACAACTTTCTTGTCTTGGATGAGCCAGCTGTCGATTCCACTTTCCTCCCGCTTCCTGCAGGGGCACCACAAGGCGCCAGGGTCGGCTCAACTGTATTCGCGGGACGACGTGTGGCCAGCTTTGCGTGCACAGTGGCTGCTTTGGCGTTCAATACATGCCGGCTTTCGTCCAGCAAGACCACAGCACAGAGGCGGCCAGTCCCCGCTTGTTGAACCACTTGTGGACACCGCAGGTTTCCAGTGGGTGGAGTACTGCCCGGACCTTTCCTGCTTTTCAGTTGGCAACGACTGTCAGTCCTTCTTAGCTTTGGAGCAGCAGGACGGTGACCTCCGCGACGCCCGGGAATGCGGTTCTTCACGTTCCGGCGCCAAGCTTCCTCCATGTGTTCGTGCTCGTGCCCAGGTCGACCACTTCGAGGACTCCGATGCGGACGAAACAGGCCCGGCTCGTGCCTCTTCTACCGCGACCCGCGCTCCGGAGGTCGATCCCACATGGCAAGCTGAGTCCGGTGAGGCCCCTAGCTTTTCACACAGTACGCAGCCGCTTGCTGCTCCCCCCGCTCAGGGACTCCGCTCTAGTTGTAAAGAGGTACGATACCTCTTGGGAGCCTCTGGGGTGGCACACTCTTGCGTTTCCCACCCCGGCTCCCGCATGACGTGCTTGGCCTGCAGGGACGCTTCTTGCGCAGTACGATGCCACCCCGCTTGTGGATGCATCTCAGAATTTTCACCTTTTGTCCATTTTCCGCCCGACTCCCGCTTATGTAAGCGGCGGGCTTGCATCATGGCCTCGCTTGATGCAGCTTGATATCAGCCAGCTCTGAAAACAACCGACGTGTTTGCACTGCATTTCGATTGCATCGGTTCGGGCACGGTGATAACTTGCTTGCTTGGAGTCCAACAACTTTCTGTTCATCGTTTTTCTTCAGCTCGAGATGCGCTTTAAGCCCACTTTCTTGCCTCCTTGGGTCATGGCGAAACTTTCCCCTGAGTACGCCTTCACACTCCTTAAGACCATGACTGACGAGGAGAAAACCCGCTTTCTGAAGCAGTTGGAGAGCGACCCGCTGCTTCCCTCATCCACGACGAGCTCATCCTCGGTGGAGGCACCCGCTGTGCAACCCGTCGCAGCACTTATGGAAGACCCCATAGGGGAAAACATCGCCGCCGAGGATTTACCTGCAGTGGAGCCAACTGCTTCACCGTCCCCTCCGGCCAAAGCTGCACCCGCTTCTGTGACAGCGGAGCAGCCCGAGGCAACCCAGGACGGCAGCGCACCCGCTTCCGGGACCACTTCACTGGTGGCGGAGGCGATGGTGTTGCCAAGCAAAACGCTGGCAACGTGAACCCGAGGTGAAGGAACCGCCGCCACGGCCGCCCTCTTCACCAAAGGCGAGTTCTCCAACCCCTGCTCCGACTGGACCTCCGCTTAAGGCCAAGAGTGTGGCATCACCGCCGAAGCCCGCTTCGGCGTCAGGCACCGGCCGCACCAACTCCCAACGCCCCCCCTGCGGCCAAGGAGAAAGCTCCACCGCCTCCGCTTGCAGAGACTGGGGCCACCGACGGCAGCGCGGGCACCACAAGCCAGCCAACGCCCGCTTCGACAACGCCAACGCCTGCTTCCACCACGGCTACGGCTACTCCGTCGGGCAACAGGGCCCCACTTCTGGCGAGCGAGGCCCCGGCGAGCCGCTTGGGGCACACCATCTACGACAGTGAGGGGCAGCCCACGCTTCAATTAGCGACCGCTCCAACAGCTACCACACCACCCACTTATGCAGAGACTGCAAGAGGGCGGAAGCCGCTTCACAATGGAGCCAGGGCTATGAGGAGTGGGGGCAGAACCAGTCCGGATGGGAGGATCAACCCGCTTGGGGATCCTGGAACTGGAGTGGCCGCAATTGGCAGCATCAATGATGCTTTTGCCTCCGCTCCACGCTTTTGCCGGCTGTGGCGTTGAATCGCCCACTTTTGGGCTTGCCCCTATAGATCAAGGGCAGCCCCGCTTGGGCTTGTGGGCATAAAGCGCCCGGCTTCTCCGAAGCCAGACATACCCGAGCTCCGCTTCCCGCTTGAAAAAGAAGGCAAGCCCGCGTGCCGCCCTCTTGAGAACAGTTCACGCTTTGAACTTGTGGCTCGCTTTTCACTCTTGTTTCCCGCTTGGATCAAGAAAGATTTCCGGCCTCCCCCGCTCTGGGTAGCCCTCGCTCCCACGTTACAGGCCACAGATGCCTACTGGTCAACCCCAGTAAACTGTTTCCCTGCTGCAGGACCACCACTGGCAACGCTCCACCCTCAGCTTCAGTGCTTCGCTTCTTTTCGGCATTATGTGCACCTGCTTCAGGTCAAGCGAAGATGTCTGACTTCACACAACTCGTGGCCGACTGCAATGTGCCAGCAGCTGTCTCTTCTTTGCTTTCAGCGTTCGACGTTGCTTTGTTTGCCCGGTCCTGCACCACTTCGGCAGAGCTTGAAGAGTTGGTGAACCACTTTGTGGCGGAAGCCTCAGTTACTGACGCCGCTGAGCGCTTTATCACCAAAGCTTCGCTTCGCTTGCTCTTTTGCAAATGCCGAACGTCAGAGGGCATGGCATCCTTGGAAGCCGCTCCCACTCCCACCACACCGCTTGGTGACGGGCCTCCAGCTGCTACCCCGGCTCCCCCGGCCACGCCTCCGCTTTCCAGCTCCTGGCAAGAGGCTTGGCCCGCGAAGCTGAGTGGGGAGCGAACCGCGTCGCTTAGGAAAAGGTTCGAGAGAGCTTTCCAAGCGCCCGCTTATTGGGACAAGGAGGTGCGATGGATTCCCTGGAAGTATCGCTTAAGCGCTCGTGCTCAAGAAGACCGTCTCCTCGTTCGGCCCAGGAAACAGGCCCGCTTTGACCTAACAGAGCTTTTTCTGGACGAGGCGCCTACACGTGACATATACATGAAGGCCCCGCTTCCTTTGGCCTTGTCACTCAGCTTCTGTCACTGGCTGCCAACGCCATTGCGCTCTGTCAAGGTGCACATCTGGGCTCTCTGAAGCTTTATAATAAACGCTTCATGAGGATCTGCTTCACCAAGTACGATGCCGCCGCCAGCTTACGCGGTCCCACTACCATGGAAGCCCAGGCCGCTGACCGCCGCTGTTGGGAAATCATCGCCGACTTAGTCAACGTGCACCACTGGAAGTTGGACGATGCGCTTCACGAAGTGGCCGAGGTGCGCTCCGACATGCACAGCCTGCTTGCACCGAGGCCCTTTATCTCCAAACCGAAGTTCGACCTGGACAACAGTTGGAAGGCCCGCTTCACAGGCAACGGTCGAGGCGGCAAGGGCGGTGGCCGCGGCGGCAAAGGCCGCGACGGCAAAGGCGAGAAGGGGGAGCGCTTTGAGAGAGGGGGCAAAGGTGGCAAGGGCAAAGACAACAAGCAAGCCACCCCCCCCGGCAAATGGCTCTCCACCCTCTTCATGGATGGCAAACGTCAGACGCTCTGCATGAGGTACCAGAGTGGGCAGTGCAAGGACCCGGCCACATGCCGCTACTTGCACAGATGCGCAGTGCCCAAGAGTGACGGCACAGCTTGCGGAGGCAATCACCCAGCTTCACAGCATGTTGCCACCCCGCATTAGGAAACCTACTTCAGCGAGCTGCGGGACATCGCTGAGGAGGTCACGACCGTCCCGCTTAGTGTGCCGGCACAACCGTCAGGCTCAGCAGGGGCCACTTCGGCACTGCCCAAGGCACGTGCCCCGGTCTCCGATGCAGCATCTGCACTCAGTGAAGGCTCTCTCGACTTCGCTACTTGCTTGGAGCTTCTAGCGCAGTACTTTTCCATTCCCTTCGCTTCTTCTTCTCACTGCCCTGACAATGCCATTGCAGCCTCTGAAGCATATTTCAATTTGGGGGGCTTTCGCTTTTGATAATGGCGCCAGGTCGGGCATCTTTCAGCGTACCGAGCAATTTTCAGACGTTCTTCGATTCTTGAACGCTTTTATGCAGCTTCAGTTCCCCGAAGCCTCCTGGAGCTCCCTCTGCGTCAGCCACAACGTTCGCACCCGCTTACACACAGATTCTGGCAACGCTGCAGGGTCTCTAAATCACACAGCCTCACTTGGCAACTTCAGCGGTGGCGAGGTTTGGCTTTGCCCCGCTTTGAACCAGGCGGCTTCTCAGGTACCGGCCCCCTTGGATGCCTCATCCGAGGCGCACAGTGCAGCTGAAGCTGGTACAGGCGAGGTGCGTGTCACTTGGCACGCGCCGCTCTCCTTCACCTGTGAAGCACTTCACTGTACGCTTCCGATACAAGGAGACCGGTGGGTATTGACTGCCTATACTTGCAAGAGCCTAGACCGCTTTGATGCAACGTCACTGGCACACCTGAGGTCTCTGGGCTTCCCGCTCCCGCCGGCAACCCCAGGCCACCCGCAGTCAATACCTCCTCGCTCAAGGACACGACATGCGTGGAGCTCTTCCTGGACATATGCTGTGGGGCCGCTCACCCACTTACCACGGCGATGTCTTCATGCGGAATCACTTGTCTGCCCATAGATCTACTTGGCGAGGAGCAACTCGACCTGCTCAACGACGGCACCTACGACCACTTGCTTCGACTGTGTTTTGCTGGGATTGTCCGCTTAGCTCACGGATCGCCGCCCTGCAAGGAGTATTCCCGCTTGAAGCTTCGTCCAGGTGGACCTCCAGCCATTCGATCGCCGGATCACATGAACGGTCTGCCAGGGAACACCGCCTCGCAGCAAGCTAGAGTACACAGCAGCCAGAAGCTTCTATATCGTTGCGTATGCCTTCTGAGAGCAGCTTTTTGTTCAGGCGCACATGTGTCCCTGGAACAACCCACTAATGCTATGTCCTGGCTTGAGCCTTTCGTTCAGGACATGCTTTCTGAAATACAGGCCTCACTGGTCAACATCCCGGCATGTGCAGTGGGACAGGATATAGCAAAATCGTGGCTTTTCGCTTGCAGTTACAGTGAATTCCGCTGTCTGGCAAGCACATGTTCGCATGCAGGAGGCCACCAGTCCGTCGCAGGAGCCAGGGACGAACACGGTAACTTTTTGTCCCAGAGGACGGCGGAGTACCCGTCCCAGCTTGCCGAGAAATTCTCAGCGAAGGCAGTGCACTTATTTTCTTCAGCAAGACCTGCTTATTCGGTTGCGCCCTGCTCCTTGAAGTTCGCACTGGCCTCAATTCCCAAAAAGCCGCGTTCATCAACGCCTACAGCCGCGCAGGACGGCGGGGGCATCTACTCTTTGCCCGACTGGTCCCTTGGCCCAAGGTACCAGTCCGACAGCTTACACGACCTGCGGAAGGAATGGCAATCTTGGCTGCTTCAGAACAGAATTCCTCTCAGGCTCCAGCAACACATTGCCGAAGCCAGCAATAAACCTCTTTACTCAGAGGAAGAAACGGAGTGGCTTCGCTCTTCTTTCAAGCGCTTTTCGGACGCTCACTCCCCGTGCCAGGACTGGAACTTCTCGGTGACGGAAGGCCAGCCCTACTGCTTGTCTGCACTGGAGCGCTTGAGTACTATGCTGGGTGACAAGGACACTTCCCTTTTCCCCGCTTTACAGAAGGGCGTGCCTACGGGGTTCGATGGCGACATCCCTCGCAGCCACACACTCCGACCTCGTGATCCCAACAACTCAGACGAACCCACTGACCTGCTTGTTTGCGAAGGTAACTGGCAGGGGGCTGAGGCAGACCCAGCACTGCTTCAGGAGTTGATCGACGAGGAGGTTTCTGCCGGCTACATAGAGGAAGTTCCCAGCTTAGAGGCTGCTTACGAAAGGTGGGGCAAGGAACGTGTTGCGGTGGGCCGTGTGAACATTGTCAAAGCCCCCGGTCGCTCTGCCCGCTTGGTCATAGACAACAGCATCTGCAACACGAACCAGAACTGCCACGTGCCTGAACAGTTCTCCTTGCCCAGCCTCCAGGACATTCAGTCCGCTTATCCTCCGAGGGAGGACGAGGAGCCGGTTTCGGGTTTCAGCTTAGATGTGAAGGGAGCGCACAAAACTTCACTTGTGCGCGAGAAAGACAGAGGCCTGCTTGGGCTGAGACAACGAGAACGCCTCTGACTCTTTTTCTACCGTGTCTGTCCCTTCGGGGCCACTTTTTCGAGCCACTGGTTTGCCCGCTTAGGGGGCTTTTTTGTGCGCTGCCTTCACCTACTTATCTGGTTGTCACACGTCCTCATGCTGTACGTAGATGATTTGCTTCTCTGGCAAAATTCTCGTGCCCTGCCGCTTAGCGCTTCTCTGGTCTTGGCATTCTGCGCCTGCTTCAATATACCGCTTAGTTGGCGGAAATTGCAGATGGGGCCGTCTATAACCTGGATAGGGTGGCAGATCGACTTCAAGGCTGGCTGTTACACTTTACCGGAGCTCAAACGCTTGAAGCTGCTCGGCCAGGTGGAGGAATGCCTTCGGCACCGACTTGTCAGCCGCAAACAGCTTGACAAACTCCTAGGTCTGCTTCAGTGGATTCTGCATGGTCTTCCTGCTTTACGCCCCTGGCTATGCACTCTGTATGATGACATGCATAGACCACTTGGCACCAATGTCAGCATCAGCCCAGTTGTTTGGCCAGGCATCCACTCTTACCTGGACGACAAGCTCCGCTTCACAGGTTGCCCCCCGGGCACGGGCATTTCACCTGGCTCAATTCTGCTTTCAGCTCGGCATAAGCCTCTTAAAAGTAAAGACGACCTGGCTTTAGTCCCCGTAAGCACAAAGCGCATGTGGCTCCGAGTTACGGACCCCACTTCCTCCAAGCGGCGCTTATCTGAGTCCAGCAGAGAAACCCTTGCCTTCTTTGCCCACTTGAGCTCCAGGGACTGGCGGCCCAGGCCACTCCGACCACCACCTACCAGTTCGGTGGAGTCGGCCGCAGACGCTTTCGGCAAGGGCAATGATTGTGGCGTGGGAGGATGGCTCCTCCTCCCCGGTGGACGCCTGCTTTGGTTTGCTCACCGCTACACGGTCAAAGACTTCCTGGACTTAGGTCTGCCCATGCAAGCAGACGCCAACCTGGACATCTCCAGCTACGAGACATTGGCACAGTGCTTTGTGCTTTTGGCCTTTTGGAAAGCCCATGGTTCCGGTCGCTTGGCTTTGGCATTACCAGCTTTGAGCGATAATAGCGGTGCAGAGTCAGTGTGTAATAAGCTTTACACCTCTAAAGTACCACTTAATCTTTTCGTTCGCAAGCTTTCGATGTGGAGCTCGATTACCGGTGTCGCTTTGGACTGCAGCCATATAGCTGGCGAGAAGAACGATGACGCAGACCTGCTTTCTCGGTGGGATGGCTCCGCGGAACTCCCTGCCAAGTTTCTGGCCTCGAACCGCATCGAGCTCTCGCTTTCTGAGTTCTGGCAGATCCGCTTTCAAGTGACGCTTTTTCCCGCTGACACATTTTTGAAATGGCAGCTTCCGTCAGCTGACAGCTTGGGCCCGACAAACCGCGGTTCAAGGAAGCGCAAATAGCTTCCTCACCTCACTTTTCTGCTTGGCCTTTTCACTACGTTTGCGAGGTTTCGGCTTGCCAGTTTCAGACCCGGGCTTTTGCGACTGCTCCGCTGCTTCAGCTTTTGCTTTACGATCTCGGACGGATCAAAGATCCGATCGGGACAGCCGACGTCTGAGCAGTCGCTTTACCGGCAAGCCGAAAAAGAACAGTGTGCGTACCTTCTTGCATGTTCCAGCTCTTGCTTCGCACAGCATTCCTCGCAGTAGCCTTTTGATGTTGCGTGGTGTAGTAATGTCCTGAACGGTTCCTGTGTTTACTCAGGGTTGTTTCGGACTTACTCATCCCCGCGGCCCCGCTTGGGTTCAAGCATACACCACGCAACAGCAGCTTGCTTTCAAAAACTTTCCCACCCGCCCACACCTTTGGGCACGCTTTCAGCGCAGGGAGCTTTTCAGTCACAGCCCGCTAGACAGTCTTGTATCGCTTTCCGCTGTTTTTGCTCTACTTACATTTCAGCTTTGTTGCTCCTTTGCTAATACGCTTACATGACGATACGGGCTTTTGCGACTGCTCCGCTGCTTCAGCTTTTGCTTTACGATCTCGGACGGATCAAAGATCCGATCGGGACAGCCGACGTCTGAGCAGTCGCTTTACCGGCAAGCCGAAAAAGAACAGTGTGCGTACCTTCTTGCATGTTCCAGCTCTTGCTTCGCACAGCATTCCTCGCAGTAGCCTTTTGATGTTGCGTGGTGTAGTAATGTCCTGAACCAGAAGAAGTTGCAGTACATAATCTCACACACTTGCCTTACGCATCGTGGTGTCCTACATGTGTAGCATGCAAAGGAAAAGAGTCTCCACATCTTCGTGAGAACCCAGAGAAGGAAAGATCTTCGAGACCAACTTTCTGCATGGATTTCTGTTTCACAGGAACAAGTCACGATGAGGCACCAGCAGCAGTTAGTCTTGTGTGTGTTGATTCTTGGAGTAGGAACATGGTCTGTATCCCTACAGCATCCAAAGGAAAGGGTCTTGTAGAACACCTTTGCGAAGGAGTCACCTACTTGAGCACCCAGCTAGGATATGGAGCCATCAACTTGAAGGCCGACAACGAAGGAACTATGATGAAACTGAAGCAGGTAATCCAGAAGCAACGAGCAGCTTTAGGTTTAGGAACAACCTTGCAGGACGCAGTCAGTGGCCAGAAGGAAACCAACGGCATGGCAGAGAGAGCAATTCAAACCATTAGGCGACAAGGAACTACCTTGATTAGGCACCTGGAACACAAAACAGGAACATATATTGCTCATACCCATCCAGTCTTCAGTTGGGCTTTCAGGCATGCAGCGTGGACCTTGAACAGGTACCATCGCCACACAGGTACAGGAATGACGCCATATGAGTGGATGGCCGGGCGCCCTTACGAGGGCCAACTTGCCGAATTTGGTGAATCACTTTTGGTTTTGACCAATCGTTCAGGAACACGTGGCAATAGGAAAGGCGACCCTATTTGGTTGAGAGGAGTGTTCTTAGGAAAAACAGACAACAACTTGTTCATTACATGGCACATGGACGGCATCAAAACAAGCCGTAGCGCAAAACGCTGTGTGGAACATTTCGACATCAAAGGAATAAGCAGCGTAGGAATTCATACTTGGGAAGTGAAGCACACTACCCTTACGACAAGGAACATCCCAAGGAAGAACATCCCAGGACCACTTGCAGAGGCACCACCTATCATGGATGGAGCCGGAACTCAGGACCAGACAGCTCAGGAGTCGGCACCTTCAGCACCTTCAGGACCGATTGTCATCCAAGGCGGGGACTCTGCAGGAAAGACAGGACCTACTAGGTCAACGTACTTAGAGAGCAAAGCAAAGCAAGCACAGAGCAAGAGGAAAGCAGAAGAAGAACTTGAGCAGGAATATCCCGACGAAAACCAAGATGAAGCAGCTTCGGACCCAACGTCTTCAAGCAGTAGCAGCAACAAGGAAATGGACGCAGCCTCGGAACCAGAACTCATCCCAGACAGTGCAATGGCCAGTGAACTACTTTCAGCTAGAGGACCTGCACCTCTTAGGAAGCAAGAGTTTGAAGATGTAGGAACAGGTTCCAAGATCCCGAAGATAGATTCTCCCAAGAAAAGGTACCCTCCGTTCAACGTAGGAAGAGTGTACGAGCACAACGACGAGGAACTACCTGAAGCAGAACCAGGTACAGAAGACATTTTCTGGGAAGATTCGTACTCAGACATTGGCGATTCAGATGAAGAGCAAGACATCTTCAAGAGCGAGGACTCAGGACCTCCAGAAGTTCCAGAAGGACAGTTGCAGGAACTAGACAGTGAGGCGATGCTCACGGAGATCAATAGACTCACAGAGATGAAGGCATTGGCAAGGAAACCCTTGCAAGAGCTTGAGAGAGAAGAGCCGAGAGAGAAAGAAGAAGAAGAAAGAGACCAAGGAACAAAGTGGCTCACAACGAAGTTTGTTTTCGATTGGAGATTCAGGAATGGCAGGTGGATGCGTAGAGCTAGGTTAGTGGCTAGAGAGTTTCGAGGTGTAGAGGTCAGGAACGACACTTTTAGCCCAGCTACAAGCGCATCGTTGGTGAGACTTATCCCTATCCTGGGACTACAACAGGAACATGCCCTGTATTCGATCGATGTCAAGGACGCATTCTTACAGGTACCGCAGAGAACTCGTTGCGCATGTCAATTCCCGAAGGAATATGTGGATCTGTTTGGCGACCAAGACCCTAGTTGTAGGAACGAAGGTTTGTTACTGCTCAGAGTACTTCCAGGACAGCGAGATGCAGCACTTCTTTGGAGTGATCATTTTGCAGGAACACTGAAGGAGCAGAACTTTGATAGGTGCATAGCATGCCCTACTTTGTTTCGTGACGACAGGAACAGCATACTTGTTGTGCATGTGGATGACATTCAAGCAGCAGGGAAACCAGACACCTGGAGCCTAAGCTAGGAAAGCTAGGAGAAACCTACGAACTGAAGGTTGAAGGCCCCGTCTTGACAGAACAGGAACTTGAAATAGGAGAGTCACATCAAACCATCAGATTCCTCAAAAGGAAATTCAGCTATCACAATCATGAGCTTCACATCACGAGTGACCCGAAGTATCTAGTGAAACTCAAGGAAGAACTGAAGCTGACTAGCAAAGCCTCAAAGCCAACTCCGTGCACCCAAGAGTCTCAGGAAGCCGACAACACCCAAATCTTGAACCAGGAACAAGCAGCATCGTTCAGGAAATGCGTTGGCATACTCTTGTATGTCAGTCCGGATCGCCCTGACGTGCAGTCTGCCGTAAGAGGTTTAGCCTCCAAGATGTCAGAACCCACACATGGTTCTTGGAAACACTTAGTCCATCTTGTGCAGTATATGGCAAGAACTGAAGGATACCATCTTGTGTACAGGAAAACACCAAGAGGACTTAGCAACCTCCATGAATCCATTAGGAGCGGCAGTTACGACTTTACAGGAACACAGCCCAAGGAAAACCATCTTTTGGAAGTCTACAGCGACTCAGATTGGGCAGGAAAGAAGGACACTAGGCGCTCAACGTCTTCAGGAATTGTTTGTCTTGACGGCCAGTGTATCTACTCCTTTTCAAGTGCGAACGGACTGCGATGCCTTGTCAAGTTCTAAGGTGTCACTATAAGAGCTGTGAGCAAGACCGTGTAAAGTGCAAGAGAAGGGGGCACGCTACGCGTCCCTCGACTCTAGGGGGCATGCTACGCATCCCTCATCTTTACCTTTCTATGTGACCGCCAACGCAACGTTTGGCTCAAGTCAATGCCCATAGCTAAGTGCTATATGTGTCTTCTATCCTGAGCAATCAGAGCTATCCCGTTGCACAGACGAACCGCCGCCGGCAGTGAGTGCAAAAGGAACGGCCGCCGGTTCTGCCTGCATAGGATCGCACGTGTGGGAGTAAGAGGGAGAGACAGGGTCCAGTCTGTGGAGAGTGCTAGCCAGCCACACCTACATTCATTACAGCTCTGGTGGGGAGAGCAGCAACCAAGTCGAGATCAATCCCCCACGCAGGTTATCAGCCGTACGCGGCTCTGCCTTTCTACAGCAACGACTACTTGATCTACTACGACCACAATGAACTCAGGATCAAGCCAAGATACGACAATGACTTTCGGTGCCGATGTGGCAGCGCCAGCCGTTGGTGAGTCAACAGCTGATGACACAGTGGTGCAATCCGTTGATAGCTCCACGGAAGATGACAAAGGTCAATCTTCTGCGCTTGCCATTGCAAAGGCAGTTCCCAAGGGGAAAGCAAAGAGTCTACCAAGAGCATCTACGCCTTCGCGTCCGACATCCACAGGTTCGAGGACGGGCAAGGCTTCAGAACGACGGGCCGAAGCGTCTGGTTTTCAGGCACCTCGGACTACGTCCAGGGCCAAGGACAAAGGAGTCAAGACCTTGGAAAAGAAGTCAAGGCCATCATCTTCGAGAAGCTCTTCAGCACGATCGAGGACCTCAGCCACTCGTGGGCGTGACAAGTCCATGACGTGGAATCGGATGGTTACCAATCAACCACGCGATGCTGACGATCTGGATATGACTCTGGATACGATTCCTGCACGTGGTGATGCGTCGTCCGTGGCCACGCCTGCCATAGCTGATGGTCCGAACGCTTATCAGGAGCTGACGATTTCACAACAGTTCGAAGCATCGAACCTTGCACAGCAGATGTACTATCGCAGTCAGGTGCAAGAATACGAAGGAATCGTCCAGACCCTGATGGACAAGATCAAGGAGATGCAACAAGAAGATGAAGGATCTGGAATTCGCATTGAAGAATTGGAACGACAACGTGACCATGCATGCTTAGCCATGAGGCACATCAACAATGTCAATCAGGAGATGAAGCGAGACTATGAAACAGCTTTGTTTCGCATGGATGAACAGAACTCTGCTCAACAACGTCAAGCACATGCCGTCGCCGAGGAGTTAGCTCAACAGCTCCACGTGTTCCGCACGGAGGCAGCCACTAACTTTGTGCAGCTGGAGGCAAGAGCGCAAGGCGATGGTGAGCTTATGGCACGTGAGTATGAGCGTCTGACTCATGAACTTCATGAACACGCCAGAGAGAACTTGGTCCTCCGGTCAAACACAGCAAGTTCGGAACAAGCCTTACAAGCAATGCAGGAACGATTCCACTTGGTCAAGAACCAGGAGTTGCGGGCTGTGAACGAGATCCAAGGGCTAGCTGGAAACAGCGCAGCCATTGAACAAGAACGATTTCGGCTTCGCGAACGTCTTGGTGAAGAGGAAGAGTACCGCAAAATGGCTGTGAAGAGGATGCAAGATGCAGAGGATCGACTTCATCAGAATGAAGATCATGCAAGGCGATCATTGCCTACTTTGCACGACGAGCTGAGTGAACTCAGGAGAACGCTCAAAGCACAAGAAGATCTTCAAGCGAGGACACGCAGCGAATTGGAGGCAGCGCGAAACTCCAATCACGGAGGAGCGACACGGCCTTCTAGCATGCCCATGTCTTCGAGGACTACTGAGTCTGGCTGGGAGCACGTAGGAAAGGAAGTAGTGCCTGAATTTTCCGTAGGAGGTGAGGTACGATCCCCTGAAATACGGTCCCCAAGTCAGGTTAGTCCAGTCGCCAAAGAGAAGTTCGCATTCTCGGAATCGGACAAGGACAAGAACCTTGTGATGGATGGGATTCCATTCACCGGTGGAAACTTCTTCACTGGCCGCAGTTCAATGCCAATCGTGGCGGATGCAATGCCCGAGCACTACGTGCCAGGTATTAGCAGCCCAGCACTTGCGCGTTCCACGCCTAGTGCAGCCACTTTGTTCGGCATACCAAGCGGATTTCATGGGAAAAGTGATGCGGCAGCCGTGCGTGATCGACAGCTACGCGAACTCTTGGAGGATCGCGGGATGTTGGGATCGAAGTCCACAGCATCTGCCAGCTCCTCAAGACCTGTTGGTATCGACGGTGTTACCGCATCTACGAAGGGCAACGACCTCGTCGGTCCCCCTATTGCCTATGACGATTCCATTCATGAAGCAAGGAGACGTCAGATCGAGAAAGAGGTCGCGGAACGGTACGAGGAGAAGATTGCCGATCTACGAAGCGAAGTACTCAAGGCCCAGAAAGCCGAACAACGTCTCAGAGCTGATCGTGATGAGTGGAAGTTATTCGCTGAAACGATTCAGGAGGATAATGGAGACGATGACGGTGACGAGAACGAAGATGGAGAGCACGATGAAGGAACCGGCACGGGGTATGACCCTCCTGACCCGCCTGACGATGATGATGATAAGAAGAAAAGCGGTGGAGGCAAACCTGAATCGGATCCTGGCTCGCATGCGCGTGATCCTGATGGAGACGCGGATCCTGAAGTCACAGAGGTGAGAATTTCCAGGAGGGAAGCCGACAAAGTGACCGTTCCTCCATGGCCTACTCTCACTCATCTCAACAACTGGCGATCCGTGTGCACGGCCAATGTCCTAGGGGCATCAGCCGACCCACATCATGAGGACTGGATGTTATGGCTGGCACCAGCGTTCAACCCATTCCCTGATGTCGAAGCATTGAATGATTCAGGACACAAGAAGTTCAAGAGCATAGACGTCAAATTGGGGATCGCCATGGTCGCGATGCTACGTGCCGGTGGTGACAAATCAGCTGATCTGTACCTTGAGGTGAACCGGAAGGCTAACGATTACATCAGCAGGCCCGACGGGAAGATCATCAAAGGACGACAAATCATTGCGATGATGTATGAAAGTTTTCGAACGCACGATCGTCTCGACATGATCATCACTCTTGAGTATTTGGTGAAGCTCCAGTACCAAGGCGACAACAAGCTTCATACGTTCAAGCAGACGTGGTTGGAAGTTCTGGGACGGATGAGACCAGAGGACATTCCATCCAAAACAGCTCTCCGTGATTGCTTGTACAGCAAGATCAAGGACTCGCCCGCAATGAAGATGGAGTTGGGCATGCATTACGAACACTTGCCCTACAATCATGAAGACCGATCGTACGACAACCTGATGAAGATCATTGATCGTACTATCATGCGGAGACGAGAACAGTCAAATCTCACTCAGACCCAAATTGGCTTGCGCCAGATGCTTGAGGGCAAGGATTTGCTTGCTGCACCGGCCAAGGTACCCGAGAAACCAACGCCTAACGCAGCTCCATCCGCAAAGGTCAAGGCTTCGCCGACCAAGCCGGATAAAGCAACACCTGTACTACCTCAAAGCAAAGCGAAGAGTCATGCGAAGACCAAGCCAAAGCCCAAGAAGAAGACGAGGAGTGAGTCAGCGGACAACAGAGGTGACAAAAGCAAGAAGCAAATCCGCTGCAAGTTCCATTTCACAGATGCAGGGTGTCGAAATGGTGATAAGTGTCCATTCAGTCACTCGAAGAAGACTCCAGAGCGACCCTTCACGCCGAGGACGAGAACCCCAAGTCCATCTGGAGGAGGAGGAAACAGGATATGCTACTCGTTCAAGAACACAGGCTCGTGCTCAAGAGAGAATTGTCCTTTCAAGCATGAGGCAGCAGCTACCCCAGCTCCGGAACCAAAGGCAAAAGCTAAAGCTAAATCCGAAGCGAAGGCAGCTCCAGCGAAGCCGAATGCCAAGGCCAAGGCACTCCCTGCGGCACCCGCCATCAGATTGTGTCGAAGGTGGAATCCATCAGCTCCGGCTATATGGAAGCGATCTTCAAGACAAGATGAGGAAGAGTCAGATTGTCCATCCGTTGACAGCGACGCTGATTCGGATTGTTCAACAGATGACGAATCCTCGGGAACGACTACGTCGACCCGAAAAGAGAGAAAACGCAATGTGACGTTCGCCGATGACGTGAAGTTCATTTCTTCGTGTCCTAGGAGATCGAAGAAAGACAAAGAGCGGAAGGTGAAGTACGTCGACATGGAAGCGTTTATCAATGATGAGGACCGCGCCGTGAGCTTGGAATTCGCCAAGCACAAAGCGAGATTGAGGGCACAGATCATGAGAGACATGGTTGACGACGATGATGATCAATGCGGAGATCGAGTTTCATTCGTACGAATCCCAGGAACGTCTCGAGTGGAAGAAGTTTCTTTCTACGACGGTGAGGATTCCATCGTTGAGCGCGAACTCGATGCTGCACACAGCAAACGGATCATCAATCAAGGCGTATTCAAATGCATGGTTCAACCAGTCATCCTCAAGAAGAAGATCAAGTTTCTCATGGACACTGGATGTGGTCATGACCTCATATCTCAGAAGAAGATCGAGAAGCACAGTCTCGAAACACTCGTGACTCCAGAGCCCATATCATTTCAGACAGCCAATGGAATCACCGATACCGATCTCGTGTCGAATTTCCAGACTGAGTCGTTCGAGGAACCGATCAACGCTTATGTGTTGGATGACACACCGTCGGTGCTTTCCATAGGCAAGAGATGTATGAACTTCAACTACGGGTTTGTGTGGCCACCCGGAAGGGAACCATTCATGATCAACCCGCAGGGCAAGAGAATATCTCTGTTCGTGAACGGTGACATCCCGTACGTTCGTGCCGGGAGTTCTAAGTCATTGGTTCATGATGATCCGGAGGCCAAAGCGATCACCGAAATCTTCAAGGGTGCGCTGACAGCGGGCAATGTTGACGTCAGCGTCGCAGCTGCCGCTGAAGCTGCACCGAGCGAGATTGAAGCAGAAGAAGAAGGTGACGATCACGAACGACCTCCTGATCCTGAACCCCAAGAACCTCCTATAGAAGAAGTACCAGAGTCCGAGGCCGGACGACCTCCGGACGACGACGAAGGAAAAGGAGTGGGTGAAATTCCATTGGATGGTGACGATGAGGTGATCATTGATGTAGAAGGCGACGGTGCGCCGAGCCGCAAGGCCAGAGTCGGAACACTGAAAGCCGAAGCTAAGACGTTGGCACATCTGTGTACTCATCGCTACCGCAACCCATATTGCGAATCGTGCATACGCGCGAAGATGAAGCACTTGCGAACACAACGAGGTGCGTTTCAACGTGTGATCAAACACTGGGGAGATCTTGTGACGTTCGACTTCCTTGACATGCGCAAGGCCGCCGAAGCAGGCATCGGACTCGATGACGGAGCACGTGAAGTTCTAGTCATCAGAGACATCGCCACCAAAATGATCGCAGCGATTCCCACGGCTTCAAGGAGCACTGACGAAGTCGTCATGGCCATCAAACGCCTTATGGGAAGACGCAAGATTCATATGGCGTACAGTGATGAAGCACCAGAGTTCGATTCAGCTATGGCGCAGTTGAAGATCGTGATAGATCATTCCCTTCCAGGGAAACCCAGTAACAATTCACTCGCTGAACGATCAAATCAAGAAGTGATCAACACAGTCGCAGCATCCATGCTACACGCCGGATTGCCCGCTCAATACTGGTCCTTTGCGCTTAATTGCGTGATGCAGAACCTCAACGTTGAAGACGTGGAGGGCGATGGTGATTCAGCATGGAAGCGAATGACTGGAAAGGACTTCGAGGGAAAAGCCATACCCTTTGGTGCCAAAGTCTTCTTCAAGCCGACGGACACAAGGCCGAAGACATATGGCAACAAATTCGATCCAAAGGGGATTCCAGGCATTTTTGCCGGATACATCATCACTGCTGGTCAAGGATGGTCCAAGAAGTATCGCGTTTGGGATATGAAGGAATTTGCCAACGCGAACTTGTCGATGGACGCATCTGTTCCCAGGAAGTTGATGAGACCGTACGAGACAGAAGTTATCTACTTCCCAGAGGAGATAACGTTTCCCCTGAAAGCCGAGTACGAAAGGATGAATTCAACCATTGAGGGACTCAGGGACAACGTTGACCTCGCTGGCAAGGAGATAAAAGACGTCGATGACGGTGATGACGGTCCGCCTGGAGGAAATGGTGGCGACGGGGATGATGATGATCAAAATGGACTTCTTCCTCCACCGGATCCCGGAGAAGATCCTGACTTACAGGACATAGATCCATCTGACATAGAGACGGAGCCGTCCGGCGAAGTCTTCAAGTCAGCAGAACATGAAGCTATTGATGCCATAGGAGACAAAAGACTCGAAGAACTAGACGAAGAGCTGGGTCTACGTGCAGCACCGCCTCCTTCTGAACCAAAGGTCACTGGGAAAGATCGACGATCGCCCCGCGAAGTCGGTCCAACCGGTAGACTCATCCCCGAAGGAGACATCGAAGAACCTGGAGAGATTATCAAGATCTTGAAAGAAAAGAAGCTGGCTCCCGAGGAGATTGAACATTGGAGTACGGGGAAGAAAGGGGACGGCATTGTATATCTCACCGATGACGGTGAAGCCTGCAAGATCGACAAAAGGGGAGTTCCGTACAAGATCCGAAGTGATGGTCGACGAACACTTCCTACACGGCGACCTATCCATTCTTATTCTCCGGAAGCATGGAAGAAGATGAGCGAAACGGAGAAGAAGGCAGCATACAAGAAAGAAAAGCGAGACAAAGCTCGAGTTGCCAAGAAAGACCGGAAGAAGGCTGTGATAGGAAAGAAGATAGTTACCAAGATTTTGGACAACATGATCTTTCCCAAGATTGTCCCATGTGAAGAAATTGATCTGCAACTCAACGTGTCCATTGATGACGACGATGGTTGGTCATGGGCGCAGTCCTATGTGGATCAATATACACAGGAACAATTCTTGGCAGATGTTGTGCCGGCCGTTCCGGCGCATATGGTCATGGATGATAACTGGATTCCTTCTATGCCGTGTACGACTTCTCACAGAAACGTACATCGGGAAAAGAATCATGCAGGAGGATCGTGCTTCAATGCCATGGTCACTCGACCCGTCACACGCAAGGAGATGATCAACAATCCCAAGGCCATGGAAGCTTTCATGAAAGAATGGAAGGGATTGTGGGACCAAGAGGTGTTTGACTTCTCAACTACGCGTGAATATGACGACGTCGTCGCTGAGGCAAAGAAGAAAGGTGAGAAAGTACACATGGCGCGAGTACATGGACTGATATACGAGAAGAACTATCAGCTCAAAGAGGACGATCCTGCCAGGAAGTTCAAAGGGCGAGGTGTACTACTCGGTGATCAGGTCAAAGACCAGAATATGGAAGCCGCATTGTTTCAGGATTTGGGGAATTCCCCGGCTACGTTTGACGCCTCACGGTGGGCAGATTATTACGGATGCCTTCCTGGCAACGATGTCCAGATGGCGGATGCTATCCAAGCATACATTCAGGCGAGACTATCGGGCACTCCATGTTGGGTTGAACTGCCTGATGAAGCCTGGCATCCATCTGCGAAACGGCACAAATTCCGCAGACCTGTGTGCCGCCTGATCAAAGCTCTATATGGACATCCTGACGCAGGAACCATGTGGGAACAACATTGCCATACCGCGGTACAGAAAGTAGGATTCAAGCCGATTGGCGACGAATGGCCATCATTGTATTTCCACCCGCAAATGAAGCTCTTACTTGTCATCTACGTGGATGATCTCAAGATGGCAGGACCCAAAGAGAATCTACCCAAGGGTTGGGACATGCTGCGCCAAGAACTTCGATTGGAAGAAGAAACGCCGCTGGGCTTGTATCTGGGTTGTCGCATCTCCAAGGGCGAGGCAACGTTGCATGACAAAACGAAGGTGCAGACCGTTACCTACGACATGGAGACGTACCTGGACATGACAGTCAAGAAGTACTGCGACGTGACTGGGTTCGATCCGACAAAATTCAAGACGGTACCATCGCCGAGTCCGGCTGAGGAGACTAAGAATCACCCAGCTCGCGCTCCGGCACAGTCAGGTAAAAGCCATCGATGCACGTGGTGTGGACACACCATGCCTGTTGATAAGGATGGTCGGCTCGTTCCGCCTCCACCTATTCCCAAGGCGCCCGAGGAAGAGGAAATCAACGAGGCTAATCGCGGTGCACTTGCTCCGCAGGCAGCCAGCATTCTCATGAAATTGCTTTATGCCGCGCGCATTTGCCGCTTTGATCTTCTGCGCAGTATCAACAATCTCGCACGCAAGATCACGAAATGGACCAAGAAGGAGGATGCTCTTCTTCATCATCTCATGGCCTATGTGCACCAGTCCAAACATCACATGATGATTGGATGGGTCGGGAACTCCTTGGAGGACTCGTCCATCGGGCTGTTTGCAGATGCGGACTATGCAGGTTGTGGAGAAAGTTTGAAATCTACCTCCGGTGCTCATTTGCACATTCAAGGTTCTCATACAAGATTTCCCTTGGCGGGACTTAGCAAAAGGCAGGGATGCTTGAGTCATTCCACACCTGAGGCCGAGATTGTCGCGGCCGACTTTGCCATGTCACGTCTTGGATTGCCTGCTATCACGTTGTGGCAGCAGCTTGGGGGGCAAGACCCCAACTTCGTCTTCTACGACGACAACCAGACCATGATCGGGGTGATTCGCACGGGCAAGAATCCGACTATGCGTCACTTGGAACGTACCCACGGTATCTGCATTGGATGGATGCATTCTATCTTTCAGGAAGGTTACGTTTCTCTTGCCTATGAGGTCACTGCTAAGATGTCAGCGGACATACACACGAAGTCGTTCAAGGATTCCGTATCATGGACGCATGCGTGTCAGCTCATCAACATCTTTCCGCCGGATCTCATCGGTTCCCAAGAGATTATGGATCTGATGCGCCCTACTCATACCCAAAGCACGGATGAGAAGGGTCAGCAGCACTACTCGTTCAAGAGCGAGGTGCCTTGTTTTCCTTACACGCAGACGCCGATCCTCCCTCAGGTGTTGTATCGCGCTGGATTGTCGAGTAAGGAAGGCTTGCAAGAACATGACAGTGTGGACCCCATCCTGGTTGTCAAGTTCCCGCGCATGTTGCGGGGGCCGCCTTCCGCGTTGCCGCCTGGTCGTTACCTTCGGTCGACTTGGATTCTTCGTGAAGGGCAGTGGCACCAGATGGAGGATCGTGCTGCTATCCTTGACCAACCGGGCAAGTTCGACCGCTATGTGGAGCGTGCTGTGTTTCAGTACCATCCGGTCCGAGGGCATTTGCGCCCCGCGGCTATCGCGGACGTCCTTGCGCCGCCGTTTTTGCATCCTCCTGAACCGCCTCTAGGCCAGTCTTATGTGCGCGCCCTGCCCGCCAAATGGCGAGCGGTGGTTGTCACACTGGCGCGTGCCATCCATGGGGGGTACCAGGGCTTTACATTGCACCAGGGATTTTGTTTCAACGGCCAGTCCAAAAGTCAAGCCTCTCAATTTGGTTATGACCAATGGTCGTCGGTGTACGAAGATGTATGGCATGATGCGGCGGAACAGAAAAGGGAATATCAAGGATATGATGGAGCAATTGTGCCTCACGTGGTCAATTTCGCCGAAAACAAGCCCAAGGAGGGTCTGGTGATCCAATTCCTCGACCACGATGGAAGGTTGGTCCATGCTTACAAGAATCCTTACAGCCGGTGGAAGTACCGTATCACTATCAAAGATGCTCCAAAGGCAGTGACGGTATGGACATTGATAGGAGTCGATGAGGAGAACTGGTGGAATGAGTATGCTCCAGGCAAGGATTGCATCGCCCAGCATGCTCCCGATTCTCACTACGACCCTGGGCTGCAAGTAAATGTTCTGAGTATGGGGCGAGAAGTTGACGACGCCATGTGCGCCTACCTCTTTGATGTGGTGGAAGCAAGGAAAGACAACCCTAACTCCGTGATCTTCATTGGTGCAGGGGTGTTGGGCAAGAATTCGTGGCTGAGTCGGAAAATCGCTGACAACCCTGAAAGGGCCAAATTGCGGACAGACTACCCATGGGGGGAGGTCGTCCAAAGAATTGCGCGCAGAGCGGCATCATGGGGGTTCCAAATCATCATCGAAGTACCTCCTCGAGTACCAGTCCAGGAAACCAAGCAGTACAAGGGACTTCAGGAAGATGCCATGTGGAAGAGCATCAAGATCCAAGGATGCACTCACGGGCAACGTTATACCTTTCGGGATCCTGTATCTCCCGGAACCGCCGTTGAGCTCGGCTACTGCAAGGATGAATGGGAGTACATTGCCGCAAACGTCGCGCTGCATCCTAAGTCGTCTGATGTGTGCTCGTCCAAACATTTGCACATGACTGATTCGGACGCTAAGGATCGATCTGATAAATGCGAGTTGACTAGCCAAATCTCCAGAAGATTGCTTAAAGCCTTGAAATTTCAGGCAACTGGCGATGGGAGATTGGTAGCCATGCCGTCGAAGGCTGGTGGACGAAAGCCAGACCGCATGATTGTTGACCTCTGTGGCTTGGGTAATGGCTACGCCGTGCCTAAGTCCACTAAGGGTTGCTCTCGCATAACTTGCAAGGAGCTGATCAGCTCCAAAGCCGATGAGGACAACCTTATCGGTACGATGAAGGATGCGTGCCGGAACGACCTGCGCACACCTGTGCTATTCGTGGCATCGCTTTTGCGATCAGGTGCTGGTCCTGGAAGTAGTGAAGGGGCTTGCGTGGGGGGTGAGAAACGTTCCGGTGGGAAGTACAAGGTTTTCAGAAGTGTCTTGAAATCTCTCAAACGCCTGCTGAAGAAGTGTGCGGAATTTTCCGACGTCTATTTTTCGCTTGACATGCCTTCTTCATGTTCATGTTGGTCTTGGCCAGAGTTGCATGCTCTTGTTTCAAGTGGCAAGGTGACGAAGGTTAAGGTTGATGATCATGTTGGTGCTGGTGGCGATGGTGGTGGACGCAGGATCATGTTCTCTAACATGCCTGAAGCGGATCGTTTGATGGTGAGACCGGATGATTGCTTGGACCATGATTCGAAGAGCAGTTTGTCGCAGCGCATTGATGTCTCATGGCGGTCAATTGCGAGGAATGTTCGCAGCCTTGTTCGAGCTCATGTCAGTGTCAGTCATGTTGCACATGAATCTGAGGACATTGCATGGCAGCAACATCAGTGTGTAGACGCTGATGAAGGGGCTATTAGACAGCCCCAACTAAGGAACAACTAAGGTCTGACCAGACGGATCGGGGAAGGGTGCCTCTTACGGAGAACCCGGAACCGTGAAGTCGAGTAGGGTGTAGGGACTTCCCTCCTACGGAGGAAGGACCGAAACCCGAGCCATGGCTGAAAGCTACAATGCCTACGAGCTGGCCTTCGAAGGAGTGGACCACGAAGAAGTTTTCCCGTCTGGTGGGATGATGCGAACGTTTCTGAAGTTCCACAAGTTCCTGGAGATGTATTCTGGGGATTCGTCGCAGAGCGTTTCGCTCCCGCCGAAGATTACGAAAGACAAAGTGGTCGACAATGATCTCATTCGCACATGGGCAGCGTTCAAAGCACCTCCGTTGGTCTTGCTGTTCACGTGTGCAAATCTGTCGCCAGGAGGGGATCTTTCCATTCGAGTCCGAGAAATCCTCAAAGCTTGCTTATTTGCTGCCCCTGAGGAGTACATGGACAAACCCTATGGGGAGATACTCGCCATGGTCATCAAGTTTGGTGGAGGTCTCAAACACATTGTTGCTGACTACGAGGGGAAGTTCAATGCCATCACCAGGTTTATGGTGGATGAGGAAGTGATCCGCGATGATGCAAAATTGGCTGTAGTTGAACTGGAACAAGAACGAAAACAAGTTCGGTTCGACTTGAACACTGCAACAAGGAACATCGTCAGTGCGGACGGGTACTACAACCTCGCCGTTCTCATCAACTCCGTGGAGACGCCCTACCAGACTGTGACAGACACGAGAATTCAACAATGGTATACGGTGAATCAGGACTACTACCACAAGTTGCCTATGTCGGGTAGAGCACCTGACCAATCAGACCTGTTGGCGGAGCCTACGTTATGTAGGGTGTGCAAGCTGATGTACATGTTCGCAAAACACACTGGGTATGGACTACGGACCTACAACCAGGAATGTGCAGCGAGCAACGATGGCGCTACGCCACTCAACGTTCACCAGCTGGCTTTGATGATGCGCACAATGCCTCAAGGCATGGGACATCCGCTCGCCTTTGCGATGAACTCGCTCCAGGCGTTCAGTGTCTGTCTCCACGTGCTTCATTCCTACGTATCATGGGTTGATCCAGAAACTGGACACCCGCATTACAGATGGTCCAACGATGTGCTCCCTGATTCCGACTACACCACGTATTCTTTCCTCAAGCACCATGTGGATGCTGTATGTGCAGATCAGGACAGGAACGGCTTCCAATTGCCGGATGCGTTCCGTAGCTACACCTGGAATCAGTGCGGAGTTGAATCTGGGTACGTGGTCGACTGCTCTACCAAACGCGCCACGTTGGGCATATGGGAAGCAGAATTCCAACAGATGGGGGCACCAAGTCCGCTTATGCAAGATGATGGCCTATTTCCGCCCAATCTTCAACGGCATCCTAGCTGGGTATACTCAACGGGGAGAGTTGCGATGCCTACGGCAAGCAACCTCGAACCGGAAGGAATCGTGCACCCTGAGCATGGAAGAACGCCGGGACAATCGCAAGGATCCGCTGCTGAGCCTCGAGCCACCCCTAGCCACGGACCAAAGAGGGCAAGGACGGACGAGGCAACGGCATCGGCGTCATCATCTTCCGCGGCACCTCCTCCACAACCATCGACTTCGCAACCGGAAGAGGAACCATCGCAACCGACATGGGAGGAAGCTCCAATCCCCGCAGGCGCTCAGGAAAGTTGGTACCATTATGTCAACATCGATGAAAAGGGCTGTCGCTCGAGCTTGCTGGCGACGACCCGTGATCAAGACGAGTACCCACCTACCATTGATGAGACGCCAAAGTTCGTGGCCAACCACGACGTGGGGACCACACCGATTCAGCATTACGTCAGAAGACTGGTGACCTATTTGGCAAGGATTCGTTCCGTCTCTCAAAGTGACGACAAGGGTCTCAACCTGAAGGTCTACGTGAAGCTGAGTACGAAGATGTGGTTACGGATGTATTCACGGCTGTACCATGCATTGGCATTGGTGTCATGCGTGCATCTTCCTTCTCCTCCAATGCTTACCTCGGCAGTGATGATCGAGGCAAACAACGATCTTGTCGACAACGATGAAATTCCGGCAGAAGCAAGGATCAACACCATGAACACGCTGAACGGTTTTCGCAATAGTTTGGGTATGGGTGGCAAGCCTGATGCCGCGACTATGCGCTCTCAATGCACAATCCTCGTCCAAGACTTTGACATGGTCGCAAGGACCAGGGGATCAACGCATACAGTGAGAGAGAACCTCGTCATGCATGGATGGAGTGAGATCTACATTGTGAGCCCGTCGATCACCGCAGGTGCCAACTACAACTTCCAAGTCACAAAGGGATCGTTGGAATCTGTGAATGCGACATTGGATGGCTTGACTGAAGAGCAGCTTGCAACCGTCACGTTGCATTACCATCTGTCTCTCCAGGCGATCCTCATCGAGAACATATCATTTCCGATGAGTGAGGTCGGAGACGGAGCAGCAATTCGTGCTGACTTGCAGCGACAGCTCAAGGTCACGTACGTTGACCCTATCATTGCGGCAGGGAAGCGTACCACGCGCCCTCCAATTGTCAACATCAATCATGACTTACGGTTCGTAGGAGCAGCCAGCAATTACCTTCGACAGAAAGCTTCTTTGTTCAACGGCTTCCACGCGCTGGGAATGTATATTGAACTGGAGTTGCGGGCCCGAGCATGCGTGGTGATTCATGGATCTTCGTTTTGGTCAAGAATGTATAGCCAGGCGAAACATGCGTCATCAGGCGTGCATACACTGTCAGTCGAAAAGGTGCCACCACCGGACAATCGGGTCAGGTTCAAATTGGGCTTCGCTATCTACGAGAAGCAGCTGTTCTGCGAGAAGATGGTATCCACGTGCTTTGTTGAGGCATCGAAAGTTCGCTCATGGGACGAAACTGTCCGAACCGACTCAGTCGCTCACCCGTCGCTTGTCGAGATTTGGGAGGACAAGAGTGAAGTCAAGACGTCCACCAGGATTTCGCAGACATGGTTTACGGGAGAACAGCAGCAACAGATCAGGTCGGGTGCCCAGGGTGACACGGTCGCTGAATCGTCCACAGTCACCTGGCAGGATTTTGACATCGCCATGACCGTTCCCGAAGCCTACTACGACAACAGGCACTACTGGTTCAGGATCGACACCTATGCGACCCTGAACACTGGTTATGTCAAAGGGAGAACGTTCTATTGCTCTGGATGTGAAGCAATGAAGTTGGCTGAGTGCTACGCACAAGCCTTCTTCAAGCCGACCGGAAACGGGTATCCTGGACACTGCATTGGGTGCGCGCATACTTCAGCCTTGAAGATGCAGCATCAAATCGGCTCCTTCAATGACTTGATCACGTCCCAGAAGTACACCTTGGCTTGCGCAAAGCACCTTTATGACCTGAGGCTTCAATTCGTGGATCCTCGCGTGGACATCAAGGAGTTCCTCAAAGTTTGTGCGGAGATGGTCTATGAAGACATCGGCAAGACGGTTTCTCACTACGGTGGTCTCCGAATCACAGCCAGTCAGGCCATTGAGTACGCGGCATGGGGAAAGGCCAAACAGTTGGCATGGGACAGAGGGTACGACTCCGAAGGCAAGACATGCTACATCTGCTACTACGACGCCGGGAACTGCGCTTATGCTGGTTTCATGAGGATGCTTTTGACTCCGGAAGAGCGCCAAGAATGCTACAGAGGGTCAGTCTTGCCCAAGGAAGAGCTCCTGGGTGACACGGTGGAGCTGGCGCTCGGGCTTCTTACAATTGCAATGAGACACCCAAGTCATTTTCCGAATTGGGGTGGCCTTGAGGGAGCAAATGCGTGCGCGAGGGGAATCGAAAGATCATTCTTCCGCTACGCGTCGGCCGAAGCTATCGAGCTGATCACGGTTGACTCCCCGCGCAAAAGGACACCGCCCAAGAAGAATGAAGCAGTCGCTGAGATCGTCAACAACATGTCCGCTGACCTCGTGATTGATTTCACAGTGATCGTCGATGGTGATATCTACCCTGTAGAGATTGCGAGAACCGACGAGACACAGGCCGCTGACAACGTCACGGACGATCCAGGGTTCTCAGTTGCTCCACCAATACCTGCACAGGATGTAGATGTGGATGCGCAACCCGAAGAAGAACAAGGTGCAGAAGGCCCTGATCCCAGGCATGCAATTCGTGAAGGATTTGTCGCGCAGCTTCAGGACTATGTGGGCGTACTCGCTCAGGGCGAAATGTCAGTCGGAAGCGACCGCATCACGTTCTATGTCGCTTGTGGCAGTGATCTACACACTCTGTCCAATTGCACAGAAAATGCTGCAACCCGGGATCTGGTACTTCGAGGCGTCCAGATTATCAAGGAGAGCCTTCTTCGATATCCACGTCGAGTACCTCCACAAGAGGCTGAGCCAATGGACGTTGACACCACAGACCATGTGAGTGTTGCATCCTCGGACCGACGACCCAAGGCCAAAGCCCGACCGCGACGCGGAGGCGAAGCCGTACGGGGTGATGTGGTCTTGATCCGTTATGAGAACAAACACAATCTCTGCACGGATGTGGAGAACCGTCGGGGCCTACATGATGCTTGTGGCGTACCACTGCAGGAATCGGGACCAGAGAATAGCCAGCGAGTGGTGGACATCATTGAGCAGCTTTCGGACCATCGCGACCGACGCCTACCTCAACGAGGAGACCGTCCTAGCTTTGCTTACGATGACAACACTCATAGCTACACCAATGCAGGCTATGAATCCATCGGCGGCGGAAGGCCAATCCGGTGCGGGATTCTCGACCTGATCCCAACAAAGGGTGCAAGCTTCATCAACAATCGATGGGACCTCGTGAACGAAGTTGTCCTTCGCAACATCACCCGTCAGCGCAGACTGAACGCGGATTGGGCGCTATCATGCATCCAATCTGACCTGCGCCACAGAATCGCCAGGCGCCCAGGCTCGGAATGGCTTGACAACAGGTGCCAGGTGGCATTCAACAGTGTCATCAAATGTGATGAAGGAGGGTGGGTGATGATCGAAGATTTGGTGAGGCATGAGCCACTATGGACCCATGAAAGCAGACGCATCACCGAAGCGGTCTCAAGGACCGATGAGCAACAGAAGAAGAGAGTGTACAATGAAAGACTTCAGCTATTGTTCCAAGGGAACATGATTGCAGCCACGAAACGCAACAAGGCCAAGATTCGGTTGCAGTTCCTGGGTGTGAGAGTGAAGGACCCCGGCACGGAAGTTCTTGGATCAGCAGGTTCGAACAGGTTGGTATCGGTTCAGGACCAGATCACGGAGATCCAGAACAACGATCATTGCCGGCATGGCCAGAGATACCTGAACATTTGCAACGGCTGGGTGAAGCCATGGGCAGTTCGGGCTACAAGTGGCCACTCTGCGCACTCAGATCCCCAGAACAATTTGCTTCAGTTGGACAAGAACAGGTTCGCAATATCTCCATCTATGACCCTCTTGCAACGTCTTGGAGGTGCGTTCCACGCTACGGCATGCCGCAACTTGGATTCCATTGTCACGCAAGGCATCATGCCTGGTTCGGAGGACCCCGACGGGGACTTCGACCATAGGCGCCAATTCCGAGGCAACCAAGGTGGCAGACTCCACAGCTATTGGGGGGTGTTTGCGCCGTTCGATCACCGGAACGCAACGACCAAGATGCGAGTACATGGACGAGACGCCAAGCACATGCCATTGGCGGTCCTTCATGTCCCATCGCAGGACCTTGCACGAGAGGATGGACGTATCACAGACAGCGGCATCATGATCGTTGGCCGAACGATACCTTTCCATTTCGTCAAGGAGGTATGGTTTTGCGTCCCGGATCCTCGAGATACACACTCTTTCGCTCTGGTGGAAAAGATCTACGATGAACGGTTGGAGAAAGAGCTGGTGTTGGACTACAATGCATCACCGTTGCTTCCTGAGTTCGAGAGATACCGAACGCCAAGCAAGATCATGGAATTGCTTTGCGAGATGCCTCCTGGACCCCACGACACAAGCAAGGAGCAGATCATTCGAGACCTCACGACTGTCCTGGAGTCCCACAGGGAGAACACGGTTCGGCATCACTACATGGACAAAGGAATCAAGTTTGTCATCAAGAATTGGCGACCCGAAGACCTACGCAGAGACGAGGATGGACGGAGAATGAGGGTATGCCCGGCATGCTACAACATCGTTCCAGCATGTTTCTCCCGATGCACGTCTTGCTGGTCACAGTTCGTTTCGAGCGGATATTACCAAGGTTCTCCACAACGGGAGACTCCTACGGAGATCCCCAGTGACTTCATTGCTCAGACAATGGAAGCCGCAGCAGCCGCAGTGCCTGAGGCGCCCGAAGAGGAGCAGGAAGCCATGGAGGTAGAGACCGTTGCGGAACCTGAGGAAATCCCAGAACCATCTGTCATCGCGGAGGACGATCCAGAACAGGAACCTGATGAAGAAATGGACATAGAGCCAGGAGAGGACTTTGATGACGCAGTTCCAGAAGCAATCGCACAGGAACGTCGTCCCGTCTTCGTTACCGGCCAGTCTTTGAACATCGATCCTGAGCTACAACTTGCACGTACCGCCATGCAGCCATCCTACTATTCTGGAAAGCGAAATGCCCATTGCATTGACGCGAACATGACCGCTCTTTCGTACATGGCATACGTGGTATGCAGATCCATCTACAAGGCTTGGTCAGGATTCGCAAAGTGGGCGACTATGCCGTTGTTCCAGATGAGGGAAAGTTTCGCACTTGGCCAACGCTATGATGTGCTCGGAAAGTGGGGATCTTTGGCGGCAGTGGATAGGGAAACGGGTGTGAGCAAGGATGTGACTGATGAGGAGATCATTCGCTTTGCCAAGGAGCCTGAGAACCTCAAGCAGTATGATCCCAACGGGACTTACACCTTAAAGCGCTTCCGGACGAACCAGATGCTCTCGTTGCTTACACGGGGAGCCAACATGATGCCCTGCCGGGCTTGCCCGGCGGCGCTGTTTAGAGTAAACGTTTTGGGTGGGCGGGGCGGGGTGTCTCTGTGGGTAGGAGGAGTTCCCTCGACTGGACCAACTCGAAGATCTCCGCAGTTTCAAAGAGAAAAGTTTTATTGAGCAGTTTTGAGTTTCTATTTTATTTACGTATCGTGCGCTTTTCAGAATGGAGCCAGAAGCTGAGTGCGCGCACAATCTTAATGCTTATCATGGACGCAGAGCTCAGGCTCAGGAGCAGGGAAAATTTTGATTGTATGGGGCTAGCATTCACAAGCATCGTTGTGACGCATGACTGGACAGTTTAGCTTCACGGTAGCTCCATACTTTAGGACTACGAAAGCGGTAGAAGGGTGGCCCTGCGGCCCATGGTCGGCCATGAGTGGCACAGGACTCGGATGGCCCGCTTTAGTGCCACCATACCGCAACCGCCTTGAAGAGTGGTTTAGCACGCCTGAGAAATTGCATGCCTCATTCGACACGAGGGAAGAGCTTGTATCATTGCTTAGGGCTTGCGATAACACGCTTCTTGAAAGTAGCCTGCAGTTGATTGCGGATGCACTTCTTGAATGGCATGCAGACAATGCTCGCACAGTTGCGAGTGGGCGCAGGGAATCAAGGAGGCGCTTGACAGAGTGCTTGCCCAGTGTCCCGGGAACTGGCCTTAGCTTGCATGAGCATTACAATCAGATTGCACTTCAGAGTCCACTTGCGTTGCTTCCGGTTCTTCGCAAGCGGAAGTTAGCTACTGATAGGGTCGTAGATCGCGGTGCCAGGGCCACTGAGGAGATACGGCTTCGGCAGGAGTATGCATTGCGTCTTGCAGCCATCATGCAGGAGGCGCAACTGCCGGTGTGCAAGGTGCTTGCAGGGGTCAGCAATGCCGAGGAAGCCTGGCCACGGCTGTTCGGGACCCGTCGATCCAAGACATTGAGAAATCGCTTTAGAGCTTGGGACAAGTTTCGGGAATGGTTGCTTTATAGCCGTGGCAGGAGCTATCCGGAAGGGGTAGCTGATGTGCTAGATTATGCCAATGAACGATTCCAGGAAGGATGTGGAAAGACAGTTCTCGAAAGCCTGCAAGCCTCTCTCAGTGTAATTGAAGGTGTAGGGCGCGTGCCGTCTACGCAGCAGATATCTCAGGATCCCACATGGCAGGCGCAGCTCAAAAGTTACACGGCCGATTTGGTTTCGGCGGCACCGCCGGAGCAGCCAGCCAGCATGCTCACTGTTGCTATCGTTCTTGCATGTGAGATCTTCGTTTGCACGCCCGGGGAGCCTAGTTACTTGAGAGCATTGGGCTTTGTCTGCTTATTGATGGTTTGGGGATCGCTTCGGGCTGATGATGTTCAGGGGCTCTTGCCGCAGACCATGCTTCTGGACGAGCGAGGGCTTAGCATTGATCTCGCGCGGTCCAAGACTACAGGGCCCGACAAAAGGACCCACACCGTCAAGGTCTTCGTGGAACGGAGTATCTCTCTGACAGGGCATGATTGGCTGAAGGCCGGATATGCACTTTGGAAGGATTTCGATTTTGAGAGGGATTATTTGGTTTTGAAGGCCAATGAAGGTTTCACGGAACCCCTTGAGAAGTCGGTGCCTTCCTCCACGGTGGCCCTTTACTTCCGCAAAGTTCTCAGTGAGTTGAAGACGCCCAAGCGTGAGGGGCGCACCTGGAAGGCCAATGATCAGCGTCCGCTGCTCCCAGGATACACTTCCAGTCATTTTACGGGCCATTCTGCGAGGAACTTCCTTAGCTCGGTCGGAGCGGCCATCGATGTCGACCCCAGGGAGCTTGATTATCTGGGTCGCTGGAAGGTAGGTGGCGAAGGTTCTGCAACCTACATTCGCACTTCTAGGCAGGTTGTGCATCGTCTCCAGAGTCACATTGCTTGTTCCCTTGTCACCGGACAGCCAAAGCACTACATCGAGGTGGATTCCATCAAGGCTTTGACGGACTATGCAGCTAAGGCGGGGGAGAGCGAGTCTCAGGTTCGTCGCCGTCACACCCTCCTCGAGGGATCCAAAGGCTTGGGCGGGTCGTGGCCAACTCTGGCATTGGAAGTGGGTGTTGCGGCACCACCTTCTCCAGTCGAGCAGGTTTCGATGCCAGGCAGCCGGGGGGATTACTTCATCGTTACCTCTCGCACCACAGGCCTGAGGCGTCTGCACATGTTGGGCTGCTATGTCAAGCCTGAGAATTGTTATGATGTGAAATTTGTCAGTCATGTCGGCGCGGAGGACGTCGATAACATTTGCAAAGATTGCAAAGCAAGAATGAAGGCTCAGGCCGGAGAGGAGGAATCAGACCCCTCCAGCAGTGACAGTGGGAGCGAGTCGATGTGAAGGCAAAAGATGCTTTCGACTGCTGTGGATAGGCTGTGCCCTGCAAGTCCTAGCCAGAAGTTGGCATGAGTTGCTTATGCAAGGGCGCCTTGAAGTAGATCCACGATAACAGTCCATGCTGACTTTTCTCAGGGCATCTTGAAGTTGTTTCGCGATAACAGTTCATGCTGATTAAGTGCACGTGCTGGCGCTGTTCAAGCAGGAGGAAGTCTCACTCGGCGCAGGCCGTGAGGTGCCGGCGGATTCCGCATCCTGTCACAGGCCTCAGGGCGACGGGTGGACACATCGCAGTGCAGCTAAAGGCCTCAGGGCGGCTAGCAATCCAAGTCCTACAGGGCCACAGGCCGGGCGCGGCCTTCGCATCAGGAGTAGCGGGAGTTAGTTACTGTTGTCGCAATGGCCGCCACAGATGCCGAGAAGCGCGAGCTCATAACCAAAGCAGATAGCGATTTGCAGTTTGTGCTCGGAGAAGCTGGCTT
>CAJNDT010000294.1:247500-250782 GCA_905221615.1 Symbiodinium sp. CCMP2592 | reverse complement strand
CTGAAGCCCGAAACCCTGAAGCCTTGTAACGCCTAAACCCCGGAACGCCCCTGAGCCACTAAACTTTACCGCCCCTTTAAATCCTTACAAAGCCTGAAACCCCCTATGTATAGAAGCCCGAAAGCCCAACACCCCTGAACGACTATATGTATAAGCGCCCAAAATGCTAAAGCCGTATATATACCCCATATATATAGAGCCTCAAAGCCCAAACACACAGAAGCCCAAACGCCTCCAAACCCCAAACTTCTATGAAACCCTTGGAGTGCATGCAGCCCGAAATCTTGCAGCCCCTGGACGACTATGCCCCTGAACCCTTAAACCCTATATAGGATATAAAAGCCTATATATAGGCCAAAGGCCCAACAGCCGCAAAGCCGGAAACCTTGTAAGCGCTTATATATCCCTCTATAGCGCACTAAACCCAAATCCCCGACACTCCTATCTGGACATAAGCTTTTTAACATTAAACCCCCATCCGCAGAAAGTCCCATTATAGAACCCTTTACAACGCCCTATATATGTATAAATGTATATATCTAAACCCTTAAAACCCCTACACCCTTTGAGGCCCTATTATAAATCCTTGAATCCCTAAACCCCTGATTTCCAAGTGCCGCCCGCCGCAGCACATGCAGCAGCGAGGAAACAGCGGCATGCGAGTTTGGGATACTTTGGGTTTCGATGTACATGCTTCAGATCATAGGTCAATCCTTATATAGATTCAGAGCAGATTTAACTTATAGTTGGCCTTACATTGCATCTGTGATTGGGCTCTCTGGAGTAAGTTATGTGGGTGTTATAGCAGAGTCGCAAATCCCAATTTAGGTTTCAGAAGGTAGCTTGCTGGCAGTTCCGTTACGTTGCCTGGACGGTTCCGGGTGATAGGCTGCAAGTGCTAACACTTTGGGCTTTGGGCGCTAGAGGGCAACACCCGAAGGGTCCGATAGAGTTGTGCGATCAATATAGTAACGATTCCTATAATGTCTATATTGGCGTAATTACAATATAGAGGTGCCTCTGGACCCTTTGGGTTTTTTTGCGGCGCCATGGCAAAGGAAGAGGGCGATGATGAGGGATTTGGTTTGGTCACATGTCGTGACATGGGGGACGAGGAGGCATTCGAAGAGGAGGGCCAGGTCCGGCGTGAACGTCAAAAACCCTTGAAGTAATATCTTATATAGAGCACCCATAATAAGCTGTGTAGACATGGGGTTTAATTCTGTAAAACCGCCCAAAATGTGTAATCCCACTTTAAGGCAAACACATGTGTTTGCGGTCTAGATTGGCGGGTCCCTGAAACTTTTCTCCGAATAAACCCCACTCCTTACACAAAGCTCGCTCAGGGGATCTCGTATGGAGTCTAAAGAACAATAAGATAATATAGGGCAAAATCCTCTATATATCCACCCTATAACGAAGCACTCCTTCGTGCATATTGTTTCATGTCTGTCCTCAGGACGAAGCATGGTGGAAGGACGAGGAAGAGGACGAGTGGAAGGAAGAGCTCCAGGAGGACATCAAGTATGAGGAAGAGCGGAGCTGGCGTGGGTGGTACAGCGTCAAGCGCGAGGCCGACGATGGCTGGGGCAATGGTGGTTGGGGGGGAAAGCGGCAGAAGTCTTCCTGGACCAACTGGCAGAACTGGAGGGGCAAGTCGGAGTCAGGGCGACTCGACATGCAATGTATGTACATGTATATATTTCTATAGATATGTATACATAATATATATATATATATATATATATATATATGTATAATTATGTTTTATGTATATTTATATGTATGTATATATAGACATGTGTATGTATATATATATATATATATATATATAGAGCTATATATATATATATATATACATATCCAGGTCAAGAGCTTTTATGCATGCAGCGGTCTGTTAGACAAACATGCATGAAGCTTGTTATCGTACTCAGGGCTGTTAATGTTATATATGTTTAGACAAGGTTTCTTCTTTTGGTTCTATTCCGGGTTTTCGACTTATGTATTATCATCTATATAACAGTATATATCTCATGATTTGAAGAAGTGTGCATATTATAGATTTCAATTTGCATGCACAATGGATGCGATCCAGAAGCACATTATCATAATCAACATATAGGAATGTATGCAGTCCGCTATATATATATACACATATATATGTACATATATATATATACACCCCATGCAATATACATAAATATATACATATAAACATATATATATATATATGTATATTTATATATATAGATGTATTTTATATTTGTATTTGTATTTGTATTTATATCTATATATGTATAGGGTCCTATATAGACTCCTTGTACTCGCATGTATTGTATCAAATCTCAGGTCCATGGATGAGCAGAGATCCTCGAGCTCCAGCGGGTACAGGGGCATGGGTGACTACCGGCCCGACGGGCGTGGCGGGTTTTACCTGCCCAACGGCGCCGGCTTCGTCGATGCCAATGGGGTGACCCACAAGTCACTGGACTTATGTAGATATGTTTGCGTTTAATTATAGTACATAAGAATATATATAGTTATATAGAAGACTTACATATACTTTTCACATGCATAGTACATGCTTCCTAAATAACATACGTGAACATACCTACATATGTATATTTATGCTTGTACTTGTATCTACACAGTTGCTTTCTATACTGCTGCCACATGCATGCGTGTATGTCCCTTTGCGTATTTACATATGGGTTTAAGCGGTCTGACAGGGTTGTCTATTATATCACCTTGTAGTTACATAATTATTCAAAATGAATATAAACCAAATTAACATTCTTCCAATTACTCCAAACTCCCAGGCCTATTCCCTAAACCCTAGATAAACCCTATAAACCTTAAACCGTGGCTCAGGCCGGGCGAAGGCAGATGGAAGCCGCGTGTGAGAGGAGGGCAAAAAGAGCAGCAGAAAAGACGGCACAAGGCCGAGAAAGAAGTCCTTCACCGAGCGGTGAACGGGCTTTCTAAGATGGCTGATGTGCTTCATGCGACCATGGTGCCCAAGTAGAGTCATAAGTACCCGGTACCCCCAACCAAAAAAGGTCCTAATCCCTGAAGCCTTAAAGGGGATATAATACTGAGAACTCTTTAAAATCGATACTTCTTAAGCTCCAACAAATGCGGTTTATGGGCAAGTCGATGAAACACATCTGCCATAGAATGCCTCGCAATTGGCTGTCCTGCCCACTGAGGTGATCTGTGAAGTGTGGCCGGAGTGGTAGCGCATAACACTACTACTATATACTACATATATATACTACTAGT
>CAJNDT010000294.1:110000-242500 GCA_905221615.1 Symbiodinium sp. CCMP2592 | reverse complement strand
GAGGTTCTCGCAACAGCACTTAAGATCTGTAGCCTAGAAGCAGCGACCATGGCCGGGAAGTTGTGGGAGATGGCCGTGCTGTCCGGACAGTGGACGTGGGGCGATGACCTGCCGAAGTCGCAGGAGTGGCTGCCTGTTTCGAAAGCGAACTCGCAGCGACTCATGGAAAACAACGCCTTCATCGTCATCCGCACGAAGGGCAAGTACAGCCGATTCCGCAAGGTCGTGGAGGACGAGGCTTCGGACCTGACCCTGTGGCAGAACTCGGGAATGGAGAAGCTTCTCTTGCGCCAAGTCAAGGACAACTTCATGTGGTGCGTCCACGCCGACCACAACCCTGAGGAGGGTCTGGTGAGGCTGCATGGAATTGTATGCTATTTACCTTTGTATATTGCTTGAATATATGGGAAGGGTCCTGGTTACAAACATGAACTTAAACCCACACAGTGTAGGTTCTCGGCTGTCTCGTGCTCCTCTGCTCGCCTGATGACGACCGTGGACTTTTGCGATCAAAAGAACATCAGCATCCGTGACTTGGAGGCATCCTTTAAGGAGAGAGCTGCGGAGGCAGACCTCATCACACGCCAGCAGCAAGTGATCCTGGTCAGTTCCGTGACGGGGGGGCTTTTGAGCCAAGTTTTGACGTTTGTGTGGGGACCAAGGGCACACGCCGCACTAAAGCCGCGGAAGCGTGTCCTCAGGAAAACGGCTGCCAACACGGTCGCACTTCAGAAGCTGTTTGAACCCGTGAACTTTTAGCGAGAGAGGTGCAGTCATGGACACAACCTGATTTGCAGACCCTCGTCGCATCTGCAGTTTTGATTTCAAAGAGCCTCGATTGTCAGCTGCTTGCAAGGACCACAAAAAAATCTCATTACGTGCATGCGACTGTGCTGGCAGAGAAGCCTCGCCAAGCACACAGAGCAGGGGTCTCAACCTCGCTCAGCAAATGTATATGTTGCGGATCGCAGCATTCCGCGGCCTAAAAGCAGGACTCTTGCGTTCCAAAGCCATGGCTGCAGTGCAATGGGAGTTTTGCCGTGGTGTCCGGCCGACCGGAGACGGCGTCTCCCTGGTGGAGCAGGCGTGGCAACCGGTCACGAACTACGAAATGATCCTTGGCCTGGACAACGGGCGGGAAGATGATGGGTTTTGGTATGAAGGGCAAGCGTGGCATTGTCTCACTGCAGACAGCTTTGAGATGCGGCTCTACCAGTCCCTCACGAACCCGGCCAACAACATCATCGTCCGGCCCAGGCGTCGCTACAACATCATCCTGGAAGTGTACGCCTCCATCATCCGAGGAACAACATGGGTAAGGTTGGGCTTTCAGCATGGCAGCCCTGTGCAGACGCATAGACATATAGAGAGATGCCTCTGCAATTCTGATTGATAGGAAGCACGTAGTTTCGTAATTCCTCTTCGTTGCTTGACTATATATATATACAGTTTCACATACATACATAAACACATGGCACACTGTGTATATATATATATATATATGTATATATATATATATACATATACACGCATACATATACGTGTATATAGAACATGCTGAAATAAGACTATATAGAACATATTTATATGTATACGTATATATATATATATATATATATATTTACATATAACATGTAGTCTCGCTTCCACGCCCTGATAAACCCATGCAGGTTTCAGGCGAGATACAAGGCGACAAACAATGTGGCTGCAGACATACGGATCCATGGGGTGGACGGCATCTCCTTTTACGAGTTGCAGTGGTACCTCCGTGACAGCATCAAGCCTCCTGAAGATGCGGCCTTGCAGATCATGAGCACAGCGCACGATGAGAGGGTTATGTCTGTGTTTGACTGTATGCTGTATGTTCGAGGGTCATCACAGCCAAATTACAAGCCACGTTATCGCATCCTTGAGAAGACGGAGCCAGGAGAGTGCCGCCTCAGGGAGTTTTTCCTACCGGTCACGGACTAGATCGGCAACAGATGATAAATCACAAATGTATCCGTAGATCTTATACTGCCGTAAACAGGTGTATATAGTATATATACGGTTCGTGACAAAGGTCCGTGTTCTTACATAGCAATCAACATCCTTTCAACCCTTTCTAAATGTTTTCTCTGTATGGGTTTCTGCTCGGTGACCAAAGTCTTTTGAACGAAATCTGTACATATACACTTTAGAGGTGGTGCAGAACCTCTGCGACTTGCAGCTTCAGCCAAAAAAATCAGATGAGATACATGTTTTACAAGCTTGCAGCCTGCATGGATGTGACTGCATTGCACGTGTTGCTTCCTGTAGACTGAAGCCTTGTGTCCTGAAAGCTGCCTGCAGGGACATTATATAGCATGCCTGAGCATGGATGTGGCGGGCCGGTTCCGATACTTGGGTATGTCTATATACGGGGGAGGGAACAAGAGACAAGGAGTAAAGCGGCGGTGCCATGGAAGATGGAGACAGGGAGTGCGCGTAAGTGTTGTGTGGGAGATGACAGCTATATAGCGGACATGCCAGTATATATATATATATATAGCCGTCGTAGCAAGCGTGCAGCTCAAGCATGTGCACATGTCGCATTTGTATACATATAAAAGACAGACCGACGGGGGGTTCTTTGGGGAGTTCGCTCGGAATGTTCATGGATGCGATGCATGCAGTCTGTGCTGGCAGAAGATGTTCGCCTTGCACGCTGAGCAGGGGTGTATATGTGCAACCTCGCTCAAGCAATGTCAGGGTACTTTAACTCACTCACGAGTATCATGGCAGAGCTGTGGGAATTCATTGAGAACCCACAGCCATCAGGCGACGGCGTGTCGCTCATTCCCCAGGATTGGGCACCCGTGGAAAACGTCTTGCGGCCCACGGAGATTGTCTTGCTGTTGGCAGGTTTGCAGACCCGCGGGAACATCAGCGCTGTCTGGCGACTGATCAGTGCCAACCGACAGGATATGCTTGTCTACCAATCGTACATGGCTCCCTTTCCGAAGCTGGTGTTCCGGCCGCGAACAGAACGGAGCATCCTGCTCAAGGCCTATGCCTCCCTGACTCCGACAACGGTGAGGTGGCACCCATGGCATTGCAAGTTGATGTGTCATATATATTGTGTATACATATAGGGCTTGCATGCCTCAAATTGATTTACGTTTCGAGCTTATATATAGAGTTCTGTGTTATGTATTTGGGTTTCAGAGCGGGTCTGTATGTAGTCTTGTATATCTATATATAGAAATATATCTATACTTCTGCCTGCTAAGCGGCACTTCACAAGAGGTTTCAGATGAAGTACGCGACCACCGACAACGTGGCTCTCGATCTGGAGCTTCCAGTGCATGGGGGAATTTCAATGTACGACTTGCTCTCTGCCGTTCAGGATGGATTAACGCCGCCTCCGGGCGTAGGTGTTCAGCTCCTCAGTACAGCCCATGTTCAGAGGCCGCTCACAATTTTCGACTGCATGGTTTTTATGGATGAATGCCCCCCTGCCTATGTCCCAAAATACCGGACTCGGCAGAAACGGACTGCAGGCGAGTGCCGGCTCCGGGAGTTTTTTCTCCCTGTGCAGTGAGCAGTATTTATGCTGTATATATGTATATGTAACTATATATATATATATATATATATATATATTTATGTGTCTACGTAATATGTATTTTTATGTTTCTATGTAGATATATATATATATATATATGTGAATTCTGAGTATGTATGCAGTTACGTGAGCAAGTATATACATATATATTTATATATACATACACCTTCAAGTCTGATGCAACACGACGGGCCGGACACCGCATCGGAGTCCTATATCTGTGATAAATAAACGCAAACCATGCAAACTGTCTCCCTCCTATATAAAGTCTTTTCTGAAGAGGCAGCCACTGCAGTTCTTGACAAAACGAAGATGCAGCGTGCTTCTGTGTGCATTTACACGTCATGCAGGCCGTGGCCGCAGGACCAGCAAGCAGGGTTGACGAGCTCGCTTGCACATGCTTTTGTACAGTGTGATCAGTTCTCAAGTTGTGCTTCTACGCTTTCGAACGCCTCGCAGAGCCATGGCAGGGACTTTCCAGGAGCTCGAGGCTAAGATCCTGGCAGTGGGCGAGGTTTTGATGCAGCAGCAGACCGATTTGGTTGAGAAATCCTTCAAATCCGTCAAAGCCACACAACTCAAGCAAGTTTTGGAGGACATCTCTGGCTTCGTCACCCTGACCGCGGAGCAAGCGACGAGAATCGGCACCATCCTTCGCCGAGGGCCATGGGACCAAGAGGATCGAGCAATCGCTGCCGCATGCCTGTCAAATGTTCTTGCCAACACCGGTCGCAAGGGAGGTGCCGTGGTGAGGCGGGCCAACCAAGACCTCTTGAGCTTCCACAAGTTCTTGAGCAAGAACGATGCATGCGTGCTGGCCGACCCGTCGGCCAGCATGCACACAAATGCAGATGTCGTCGCAAGCCGGATGGTCAAAATTCAGTTGTGGCTGGCGAGTGAACAAGCCTATAGCGAGGTGATCAAGACGGTTCAGGCGGCCGGCGCCGAGATGTCCAGTGCCCAGGACCAGTATGCCTTCTTACAGTTGCTGAAGAAGATGGTCCGGAGTCGGGTCAAGAAGTTGCCCAAGAACATCGAATTGCCGAACCCATTCCCTGACAAACCAGAGGACAGGTATATAGCTACATATATAAGAGATTGTACTTACATTGGGTTGTGTTGCTGTTCGGAAAGATATATCAGAGAAGCTAATATAAGGCTATATACATGCACGTACTCTATATAGCTACAAAGATCGAGGCTCTGTAGAAGCAATCCATGTGGGTATATATCTAAACATATAGACTATTTTGGAATGAAGTCTTACATATTTTGGTCTATTTTATAAGCCCTTGAATTTGGATTTCCCGTGCAACATGCAGGACCTGCCAGACCACGTGCGTGCGGAAGCCTATAACCCGGAGGATCCGGCGGTTACCATCGAGGGGTCGGTCGCGAAGGGCAGCATCATGCGCAAGAGCAGCTCAGAGCTCCGGCCCCAGGACGTCCAAGTGGCCCTTCCGAGTAAGAAACCCCGCACAAGCTTCTCCTCGAACCAGCCAAGCCAACAAGAAATGTTTGCGGGCATGGCTTCCCAATTCGCATCTTTCATGATGAACTACATGAATGGCAACCCCTCCGGCTCCAGTGGCTCGAACGCTGCCGCAGATTTGCCGGGGTTCCGGATCTTGCAGCCTCCCAAGGGCAAGGCAAGCAAAGTCCTGGCCAGGCTACGGATTTGCAGCATGGCGCTCATGGGCAGGCGTCACAGGAGTCGTCACCCCCGCCGCAGCCGCAGCAGTCGCTTGCGACGCTGCGGCCCGAGCTGCAGTCTCCGACGCAGCAGGCCCCATCACAAGTGCAAGTGACGGATGCGAACATGGGCTTCACCCAGTTTGAGATGCCGGACACATCGCGGCCAGAGCTCGAGGAACGTGAACCTGATCGTCAGCCGCTCAGTGCGGCAGCTGCTGCTTTGGCAGTCGAGAAGGCCGTGGAGAACCGCAACGAAAAGACGAAGCCCGGCATTCTCAAAAAGCCCGCGGCCGCAGAGACTGCTGCACCGAAAGCCAAGGCGAAGGCCACGGCCAAAGTGAAGGCCAAGTCCACCCCCAAAGCGAAGGCGAAGTCCCAGTCCAAGAAGACGACTATCAACCAAGGTCCGAACAAGGGCTGGGTCGTGGAGGTACGTGAGCGCCGCGTCGGGAACAGTGCCGGGCAAACCGACACGTACTATCGCTCCCCGCGCGGCGGAGTTTACCGCACCAGGGGCGAAGCCCGGAAGCACGGCTTTAAGGAGGCATGAGCAAAGGGGTGCATGCACCTTCGTGTATAATCGTGTTTTCAAGATTGCATTGCTATATACATATATAGTGAATGTGGTTGGCTTTTCCGTTGTCCTGGTTGCATATATATAGCGCTGTATATATTCTTATGCTTTTAACCACATTGGCACCCATGGAGTCCTTTAAATGTGATTGCTAGATAGTGGTTCTTAGATAGTGGTTCTTATACTATTGTTCTTGTGCTATAGTTTTATTAGTACTGTTGTGATTGTCATTGTCATGGTTGTCATGTTGATGATGATATAGTGCTATCATATTGCTACATATGGCATGTTCTTGTCATCTTTATTGATGTTGTCATTGGTATCCTTATTCTTATCTTGTTATTGTTAATTTTATTGGTTGCTAAAAGCACCTGCTCATGTCTCTATACCAAAACGTGCTCTCGCATCGAAGCTGCCTGCATGGGCTTTTTGCCCTTTGTACATGGCTCCTTGCTCATCTGCATGTCGCTGGCTCTCACGCTCATGGAGCCCATGCGTTGCTTGGGTATGTGTATACGGCCGTATTATGTCTTGCGTGTTGTATATGTATATATGTATATACAGATGTATATGTACATATACACAGACGCATCCTATATATAGGACAGTTGTTGCGTGGTTTTGCAGAGCCGATGCGATTGTAGACGTGATCTCGCGACCCAACCAGAACCTTGCAAAAAATGGGCGCCTGCACCGCCTGCACCAGTTGCATGCGACAGTTTCGGCGAGTGCTGCATGCATATGTTGCCCGTTGCAGCAGTGAACTGGACATGCAACGCTGACATCCGCAACATGCTCTGATGTGGGGCTCATGGCACAGTGTACTTTAGCAATCCTGCTGCAATCTCCGCTATGAAGTTTAAACATAAAGATCTGCTTGTAGATAGACGCCCTGCAGAGGGTTTATACAATATGACTATATTATATATTTGGCTTGGCAATTGGGTCTATATACTTCCAGTATATATATGCATTTAAGGACATCACAGACAAAGACTGTGTTATAGCTCGTTCGGTCTGCATGAAACAGCATAGCAAGTGTACTTGATTCTTTCCGTCCAGAGAGGGTGGCAGGTTGCAGACCGCCAACCCGACGTTGCAGAGATCACTCGCAGCCCGGTTTATGGAAGATGGCAGCCAGCAGAATCCTGGATGCCCATCGCAAATCCTTTGTGTCTCAGCGAGCGCTTGCTGAGATATTAGAGCTTCTGCCAAAAGAGGAGGACCAACCCGCAACATCCAGGGCCACTTTGAAACGGAAGCGAGACGAGAAGATGAACCTCGCCACCCCTTACGGCCCGTTGTGGAAGGAACTCTCAGGTTTCACCATGACTCAGGGGCCGCCACTCAAGGTGAGCTACATCGACCCACTGGCGGTGCTTTGGCATGCCTGCAATCAAGGGGGTGGCTTCCAGGAGTTCCTGCAGAACTGCGCCGCGAGAAACCCCTGCAGTCCAGCGAATCCTTGGGATATATGCCTTTATGTCGACGAAGTGTCACCGGGGAATCAACTAAAGCCATCAAATGACCGCAAACTCCAGGTGCTGTATTTTTCCCTGAAACAGTTTGGGGGCCTGGCCCTGAGCAAAGAAGACTCCTGGTTCGTGCTGACTGCAGTGCGTTCCACGGATGTCAAGCGGCTCAGCAACGGCATGACGCAGCTCATGAAGAGGTACGCGTATTGCAGGGATGGATTTGTGTTTTTGTTTGTAAAGAACATGCATGCCGTAGATATCTGTGTGTATATCGAAAAATATATATTATACGGAGGAGCATGAAAACACATGCTCAGAGACATATGGAAAGGTATATATATATATAGACAGAATATCATGGCCACAGCTATCAGGATCTTTGCCATCTTCCTCTTGGACCGGCGAGATCAGCTGCTGCACGGCGTACGTCTGCCCATGCCCAATCAACAGTACTGGATGCTTTGTTGCCGCATGGGCGGCTTGGAAATGGATAACATAATAGTATGTACGCCAAGCTCGAAACATTCAACACAAGGATGTATGTATATGTCTGAATATGTGTATATACATATGTATGTACTGTATACCGTATGTACGTTTCTGATTTTCCGTCATGGAACCGGGGTTTGCGTGGAATGTACAATATGTATGCGGAGGCCTCTTGATCGCGGACGAGGCAGCACTGAAAAGTGTTTGGGAAGACAAAGGAGCAAGCGGCACGAAGCTCTGCTTCATGTGCCAAAACGTTGTGTCCCATTCATCAGGCCTGCACAACACGGACGCAACAGGCAGTCTGGTGAGCCACGTCAGCCACCAGAAGAGCCAAATGGTGCAGCAGACGGACGCCAGTATAAAGGAAGCTGCGCAACACCTCACCCAGTGCCGCCCCTTGATGAACAAGGGCGAGTTTAAAAAGCGGCAATTCGCCCTGGGGTTGAACTTCTGCGAGCATGGGGCGCTCTTTTCTTCTGAGCTGAAGGAGATTTTGAGGCCTATCTCCGTGAGCATGTTTGACTACATGCACAACTATGTTGTGGGTGGAGTCTTTCATGTGGAGATGTCACAGCTCCTGGAGGCTTTGCAGAAGCAGGGCATACAGCAAGACGAGATGCCACTGGACAATTGCTTCGGAATGTAAGTGATTTCGTGGAGGGTTTGCGGAGGGTTTTTTCATTGCATCCTTCCAATATAAGAGTTACATAATAAGATTCAGAATAAAGATGTGTTTTTGTTTATAGCAGTATATTTTTGCGGTGTTCAGGCACAGCTTCCTGAGTGCTTGTCAATGGCCAGCTGCCGTTGGTGACAAAGGCGCCTCCGCGAAGAAAGTCTTCGCCAAGAAGGTGACCGAGTTCAAGTCCTCGGCGTCGGAGGCCATGGCTTTGTACCCCGTGATGCGGGCCTTCTTGCAGGAGAAGCTGCCAAGCATCCGGGACAACCAGTGCAAGGAATGTTGCCGATGCTTTTTCGTTCTATGCGAAGTCCTTGACCTCCTGTGTAAAACGTCGGTACCACTGGATCCTTCGACGCTAGCTGCTGCTCTGGAACAGAAAATCGAAACGCACATGGAGCTGTTCAAGCGCTGCTACGGGGTGGAGAAGGTCATCCCCAAGGCACACTTCAACCTGCACCTGGGCGACTTGCTGCGGCGTCATGGCCTGCTACTCTCCTGCTTTGTGCATGAAAGGAGGCACAAGGAGATTAAGAGGTATGCGAATAACCTCGACTCCATGCAGGCAGGATCCGAAAGGCACATTCTCCAACTGGAATTGGAGGAGCACATGAAGAACCTCCTCGTCTTCTCCGAAATGAAAGCAGGGCTGGTCAACCCCAAGGCTGCCGCCGGCCAGGTGCAACAGGCTTTTTGCGACTACTTCTCCTTGCCAGGCAGTCCTGGACTGCTCGTAAGCATGTCCTGCCACGTCGGGAATGGCAGGCTGTGCAAGCGAGAGGACGTGGTCGTCGTCCATGGGCCCAACGGCGACGAAGTGGCTCAAGTGTGGTTCCATGTCGAGTTCAACGGACACGGCTACACGTGCATGTCCGAGTGGCGTTCTTTGGGCCGAAATCGTTTTCGAACCTGTGACGAGCCTGTGTTCCGATCAACACATGCTATCTGCAGACTGTGTGCTTTCAAGAAAGAGACTGACCGTGCACTGGTCATACCGCTGAGCATGCCCATGTGAAGATGCTGGCATGGTCTCCATTCTGCAGAGTGCCAATCTCGCAGAATGCTGTGCAGGACATTTTCGCACAGTCAGCAAACATCTCTGTAAGGGATGTTGCGAACCATATACCCTAAACCGCGCGGATCGTCCCAAAAAGGATCGCAGTCGCCTGCGAAAACTTCGGTCAACACATGAACCTTTTATCTAAAAAACGATCCTCAAACGAATGTACCGCTGAGTCCGCATGCATTATATGCAGTTATACACAATACATATGGTGTCCTTGATTGAATTTATGATCCATAGCTATAGAAGTCTTTGCACCCGCCTCCGAACTGGCAAGCATCGTGCGAACATCGAGCCCTTTGCTGAAGTATTATCTACAGGAAGTGCATGGTTGTAGAGTGCTCGTGTCTGTGCGCGAAACTAAACCGTGTATATCTCCAACTCCCCGAATCACCTAGCATGTCAACTTCCCTGTTTTCGACCCTTTGCCCCGCGACCCCTTGTCGATGCAGGCTGCCGCCTATGTCATGCTCTTTCCGGCCACTGCCGTGCCCATGGACTCTGGGGTTTGGTGCATATATATATATATATGTATTTATTTATTAATAGCTGCTTATGTAGCACAAAGATATATCTAACGGGTGTTTGTATATATATATATATAGATAGATCTGTATACAGACATAAAGATAGATAGGTAGATAGGGTTTTCAGTGGAGATGTGTATCTGTATATACACACATATACATATATATATATATATATATGAATATATATGCTCGCCATGTGTATGTATGCATGCATGTGTGTATGTATGTGTGTATGTATGTATGTATGTATGTATATATTGATATTGATATTTATATTTATAGTTATATTTGTATTTATATTTATATTCATATTTATTTTTATATTTATATTTCTTGATTTATCGGGTGTATAATTAAGTGATTGTATATATAGGGTTTTTACGAATGTACAGGGGTGGCATGTAAGGTTGAAGTGTATTGCGCTTCTAGTTGTTGAGTAAATATTGAACTTTTATGCAGGCGTACCTCTAAAGACATATACATAAGCATATATATATATATATATATATACAAACATACATTCATTCTTACGTATATAGATATGTATATATATATATATATATACATGCATACATTTAGCATACATACAAACATATATGTATATGTACATTTATACATACATATAAATGTACATACATGTATACATATATACATATATACATACATATACATCTATATCTATACATCTACATGTACATATACATACACATATACATATACATATACATATACATATACATTTACATTTACATTCACATTTACATATACATATACATATACATATACATATACATATACATATTCCTACATACACCTATACATGTGCATATTTTTTACAGGTATATACGTATATACACATCAAACACATACATAAACATAACATAGTTATTATCAAAAACATGTCTATACAAAGACATTGTTTGGCATTTTGACCCTTGATTTAAACAGTGCAAACGGTCGCTAAAACACCGCATTTCAGCCTCGTTTGTCGTGCCCCGCGAACCCACTTAGCCTACTTAGCAATACGGCCCCTAACCCACTTGGCGGACTTAGGCTAAGTCCGACTGCCCACTTAGCATAAGCGCGCTAACTGAGTTAGCCCTGCGCCCCTAACTGAGTTAGCATATGGTCCCACGGACGCCTACAATAAGTCCAACAACTGAGTTAGCGGGCTTGCTTCTAAGTCCGACATAAACGCGCCAACTACTTAGTTTAATGCATAAGTACTTATAACCGCGACGATCCTCCAAGTAGGCCTTGCGCATTTGACACGTGTCGTGTGTTTTGTGAGCAGGATCGACGGTTTAAAGTCCTACGCTGTATAAACCTGCGGTGTGGTTCTCGCCTTAGAACTGTCCCTAAGCCAAAGACCTATACCTAACCTACAACGTGCAAACAGCACCTGAACCCGCCCTGCAGGGGCCGTGGTGGGGCAAGCTTAATTTCCCAAAACTCTCAATACACCCTTCCCGAATTGAAGCAGTAAACCTCGAAGCTCGAGCCTTAGAAACCCCAAAACCCACACCCAAGAACTTCCCTCCCGAAACCCCGGCCAAGCGTCACATACACCCAAACCCTAAACCCGCAAGAGAAAGTCCTAAACCCTAGACCCGAAACCCTAAACCCTAAACCCTAACCTGCCCCTAAACCCCGAAAGAGAGAAAGCAGCTCAGGGGTGGTGAGTTCTGCACCAAATCCTTTCTGCCAGCGGCCCTCCAGAAAGTGGCAGCCCAGTGACGCCTCGGCTCACTCTTGATCCCCTACCGAGGCCCTTAAGGACAGAGAGTAAATCATTAATGTAGAAGCCTCATTAACTACCTATACTATGTTAGGGTTCCTTGTTTTTGGTCATAGCATACCACCAAAATGTTATTCCTTAGGGTTCCTTTTCTTAATTGTAGAATTGTAGTTCAATATCCCCAAACCATATTCTAATTATTGAGGCCGGTATATCGCTAAATCCCTTAAAGAGCCCTTATAGAACCCTTAAAGGACCCTTTAAAGGAGCCTAATTTAGTAAGCTCACCGTCCCTAACCCTAAACCCGAAGCCCTAAACCCTAAACCACCTCCCTGAGGACCCCGAAGATGAAGATCCTTAGAGAAAGCGAGTTTATTCACAACACCCCGAGTCCTGCTGAGTGGATACACTTTGCACTTTTTGGGATAGTATTACCCAATAAAACTGAAAGTGTACACTTTTGGGGGCTTATGAATTCAGCAACTAAGATTCACAACACCCCAGTCCTTTCACAGGGATGTTAAATGGAATCTCAGAACTACCCATAGGCTCCATAGTTTCTTTTTTGTGGAACATATTTAGAATCCTATAAGGCAATCCCAAGAAGGCATTACTATGGAGCCTAGGGGTACTTTCTAATAGATTCCAAAATGAACTAGTCGACCCTTTCCCAGTTGTGACTTTCACAGGCATGCTTCTATCAAGGCCCTCAAAACATGTGCCTTGCTTTTGTAAGGCCAAGGACTTTGATCGGAATCCATACACATGCAGCAAGGCCCGAAAGAGAAAAAGGAAGGAACAAACACCTCCCGTAATAGGGACTATTACAAATCCTGGTATTTCATCAACTCCCCCCCTCTAAAGAGAGCTTTATTAGATAGTATCGCAAATTGACCCCCTTCCTTGAATAGTGAATAGTGATTCTACTATTCTTCCAAGTAGGTATGAAGCCCCTCATTCCGCTTGACACATAGTAGAAGCCAGAAAGTTGGAACATGGATTTAGGAGGATTAGCGCTAGCATCCCTGATACTTTCCCTTCGGGGGGATGGGGATATTGATGTTCCAACTTTCTGGCTTCTACCATATGTGAAGGAAGGCAGCTGATCGAAGCCTGGTATGAATGACATTTAATCCCTAAACCCGAAACCTTCCTGAACCCGAGTTGAACTGCAAATCCTAAAACCGACTAAGATAGAAGCCTGATTAGTTTCTCATCTTGTACTTTTGTTGCTCCGTAGTAAAGGAGTTATAGTCACATGCTGACGCACCTGCCAGAACCTAGTCTAATTCTGAAAAGTAGGCCGTCGATTCAAAGCTCTTCGGTTCGAAGACGGATATACAGCAGTAACTGTTCCCTACATCCTGATAACTGAAGGAAGGCCCACACCCTAGCCCTAGACCCTAAACCCCTCAACCCTAAACCTCTAACCCCCCTGACCCGCAAATCCACTTAAATCTTACATGTCCAAAAACCCTCAACCCTCTACAACCTGAGCCATTATGCTCCTGTACCGTAGAGCCTTAAACCCTAAACTGCCAAGCCCTCAACCCTGTACTGACCCCTCAACCAGTTCAGCTTGGTCTGCTCACATACATATAGTTAGCTCTTTTCGCAGTTTTCTGGCCGGAGAAGCACTGGAGAATAGGAAGAGAACCGTAGTAAGTGCAGTGTAAGTGCAGGAGACAGAATCAGAGCCTGGTAATCATAGAGCCCGCAGCACCACACCCTAAAGCAATTTTGGTTTCTAAGCGCTTTCAGTCGGGGGTTCAGGGTTTAGGGGTTTAGGGTTTGGGGGTTTAGGGTGCAAGCTTGGGCTTAGGATTTAGGGTTTAGTGTTAGGGCTGTAGGGCCGGTTGGGGTGACCCAGAGGCCCCATTGTAGTTCCTTTCGGGGGTTCATATGGGAGTTTCCGAAAATGGGGGTACCATGTTTTGTAGTCCAATTTTGAGGTACCTTATTAGGGTGCCCCATTTTCGGAAACTCCTTTACATAGAAACCTGTAAGGCTATCCCACAAAGGAACTACTATGAGGCCTCTGGGTAAGTATCAGGAACCTAACAAAGCAAACCGGTTCATTCCACTTTAATATAACCAGCCTTTTCTGCCGTGCTTCTTTGGCCTACTTTTGTTTTCACATGCTGCGCTGCGGACAGTCGAAACAGCCGGCGAAACTCAGACCCGCGGCGCTTTGTCAAAAATCCTTTCCTGGATCAGGAAGCGCAGCAACTTAGGCAATCCCAAGTAAATGACTTGCTTGAGAGTGTTGGTATGATTTGTTGGTGTTGAATTCAGGCCATGTTTCATCAGAAAGGTTGTTGTGGAGTTAAGAGAGACACTTGACAACCTAAACCACTGGAGCCAGCATGCCAACTTGCTTCTGCCCCTGAGTAGAGAAGTGAGGGTACTGCCCGCTGACCCCCTTCAAGGCCGAAGTATAAAACAGATAGGTACATGGAGCCTTAGGGCTTTATCATATACACTCCAAAGACAGCATCCACCAAAGTCGGGAGGATCAACGTCACTTCGTATCCGGCTTTGTTCTTGGTCACCAGCGGCCGGCATGCCCCTTGGTGCAAGACTTCGATCGGCCATGGAAGAGCTTCCAACATTCCGGCCCTATCTGTTTGGTCTATCCTAGCACGTTTGAACTTTGGTCTTGTTTGACTGTTATTGAAGAAGACAGAAGACTGGCATATTAGAAAAAGTGGAGCTGTCACCTGCCCATCCCGCACCTATACAGGCTAACCCTAGCGGGCCAAGTGCCCAGACAATAGAGTTTCACGTGCTACATCTGACTAAGAAACTGTTCACATTTGTTCACTATTCACTCTGCATTCTGAAGACCAATGTTCGTAGCCATCGACCTGTTAGAAGTCAGGAGCCAGTTGCGTGAATGACAGACAGAACGAGTGAATGCATGAAGTGATGCCCGTCCGTTGCCTTCCGTTCCTAAGGAACAGTTTTCCTTGCACACAGCTGAAGAGGCCTCTGCGCAAAATGGCTGAATCTGGGATGTGGGTCAGGATTTCAGTGTTGGTCAGTGGTCTATAGGCTATAGAACTTTAGGAGCATCTTTGTTGTAGGGAACCCACCCGATCGCTGGGTCCATGCCATTGTGGCCCAGTGCAGCAAGCTTGCAACATATGCTTAACGTACACAGCTTCTTGCCCAAGGAGGGTCGCTGGCATCAAGTACATGACTCGTATCAAGCACTGTAGCGCCTACAACTGACTAATGGCACATGGACAAAGATCTAGTATCACTGACACCAGTATGTGGCATCATTAATCAGAGTCCTTCCCCCGAAAATGGCCCTAGGTCTGTAAGGACTCATAATCTAAAGCTGTTTTGAATTTGGGGCTAATGACCATACCATACTGACCATGCTTTACAGGGCTTTTGGGCAGTTTCTGACCGTGACGGTATATACATTCAATTATAGCTCGAGGACTGCTAAGAACTGCAAGTGCAGCATGTTCGGGGTGGGGGGGAGGTATACGTATTGCCCTTCGCAACCCTAAAGCCTGCAACCCAGCGCAGATTGTAACACCAACACCCTAGACGTCTCAGCCATTGTAGTACCCCGAACTTGTAATAAGTCCTGTAAACCCGAAACCCTAAAACCCTAAACCCTAAAACCTCTAAACCCTACATCCCCTACACCCTAAACCCTAAAACCCCTAAACCTTAAACCCTAAAACCCCTAAACCCTAAACCCCTAAACCCTATACCCAACTGGGGCCCGGTGCTAAGCCCAAGCAGAACTATCTCCCGCAGTCTGTAAATGGCCGCCGTTCCAGCCTGTTGTCCCCACGGGTCCACAGGACCCAAAAATCAGGTAGGGTTTAGGGTTTAGGGTTTTACGGTTTAGGGTTTTAGGATAGCAGTTATGTAGGTTAGGATTTGGGCATAGTTGAGATTTGAAGCTATATCACTGCAGAAAACCTTGCAAACAGTTGCAAATGCAGCAGCTTCCGTCCTTAACTTTGCCATTTGAGCCCAAAGCGGAAGGGGCTTAAGGATTTTTTGGGTACACTCTCTGCCATCAGCTGCAGCTGTATTTAGGTACTTGGACCCTTGGGGTAGTCGCTCTACCTAGCTTGCCTGCAGTCTTTGCACGCTAAGCTTCCTGAAGCCTAAACCCCATGCCCTATGCATCCCTGAGCCCTACCTGAAACTACCCTAACCTACTTGTTCGTAGCTTCTCATTAACTTCCCACAAAGAAGTGGATCGGATAGTTTCAGGGAAACCCTATGAAGTAGCAGCCACTGGCTGCAGCAGCGGCTTGCGAAGCTGCGACCCTAAACCCAAGACCTAAATTTACACCTTTAGGGTTTACAAGGGTTCAGGGTGTGGGGTCCCCAGCTGCATTCTGCCTGGCAGCAGCTCGCAAGACTGGCAACTGCTACTTTGCGGCGAAGGCAATGAAGGCCAAAAAAGACCAACTAGCGAGATATAAAGGAGCTGGAGGACCCACCGCTGATTCCGCATGTTGTCCCGCCGCGCGTGTTTGTTGACAGGACAGGGTCGCTGGCTCGTAATTCTGTCTTCCCTTGCTGCTCTCAGGCCGCTGTGGATTACCCATGATGGTGTGGCCGAGATGGCGCTGGACGCCAAGGAACTCAGCATCATCAGTAAGGAAGATTGTCAACAGAAGCCGCGTATTTATCGTCTGTGGCAGCTTGGGGTATAGTATAGGGTTTCCTGGACCCTAAGGACTCATTATTTCTCAAGATTTTCACAAGAAAACTGATAGCAGGACCTGAAGGTAGGTTATTTAGGGTCTCTGCGGGGTCTGGAATTTAGGTTCTAGGTTTCGAAGTTGGGGTCACTTTACATCTAAACCCGAAAACCTAAAGCCCTACTTACAAAGACACCTAAAGCGCTAAAGGCCTACAGCCCCAAAACCCACCGGATCTGAACCATACAAGCCCCTTTACAGAACCCATAGACTCTCGAGCCTCAAACTGTTTCACACCCCTAAACCTCGGCAACCCCAAGACCCTAAAAGGCTTGAAACTACGGTTGATGATATAAATCCTGCATTGCCCATAATACGGAATATACCACAATTCCCATAGTTTAGGTCCTTAAGGTCATGCAGGATTTATATCATCAGCCGTATCAAGGAGGAACCCGAAGCATCCTAAAACTCCTGGAACCTTAGGGGGTACTTAGACCATACTTCTTCATTTTTTGTGCCTCCAAACCCTAAGAAACAGCTTCAAGGACCCCTTTAAGGAACCCTAGTTACTAAGTCCCATGACCCTTTAAGTAAAACTCCTGGGCAGCTCGCGGCTTTCGTGGGCGCGAGAGCTCGGGGCCTCGATGCCGTCGGGGACCCAGAGTTTGGGGGTGCCTTTAAGGGCTGCTATGGGTTTGGGGTTTAGGGTTTAGGGGTTTAGGGTTTAGGGGTTTAGGGGTTCGGCGTTTAGGGGTTTAGGGGTTCGGGGTTTAGGGTTTACGGGTTTAGGGTTTAGGGTTTAGGGGTTTAGGGTTTAGGGGCCATACATGAGTCCTAAGGATTGAGGCAATTGGGTTTCCAACTGTTCAGCTTCTACCATACTGTGGGTTCCTTTTTGGGGGGTTTAGGGTTTAGGGTCTAAGCTTTAGGGTTGAGGGGTTTAGGGTTCAAGGGCCTTTGAGGGTCTCCGTTTAAGGGCTACTGTGGGTTCCTTCTCGGGGTTCCTTTAAAGGGGGGCCTTTACGGGTACCTTTAAGGTCTTTAAGGGTTCCTTCAAGGTCTACCATGGGTTTACGGTTTAAGGGTTTGGGCTTTAGGGTATGAGGGGACCCCAATTTGGGGGGTACCTTTTAGGGGCTACTTTAAGGGCCCCTGACGGGTCTTTCAGGGTTCCTTAAAGCGTTCCTTTAACGGGTTTATAATGCCTTCAGGGATGTTTAAGGGTACCTTTAAGGGCCACTATACGGGTTCCTTTCGGGACTGTGAAGAAAAGCGCCAAGCCCAATCTGCTTAGGTTTTGTCCGCCTGAGTCATGTGTGAGCGCGCAAACAGCCCTCCGGACGCTTCAGGTGTAGCTTCATGTCTAGATTCATAATCCACGAGGTGCCCAGTCCAAGGTGGAGGAGTACCTCGACCTACGTATGATTGGTGAAGAGTGATGAAAACCAAGACCACCGGTTTCAAGCGGAAGCGGGATGAAAGTTTTGAGCCGCTGTCCCGTGAAGATTACATCACGTTTTGGTCCGAGAAAGCTCCGAAATTCCGTCCTTTCTTCGTTGATCTTGGTTGTGGCTTTGAAAAAACCCTAAAGCCTAAACCCTAAACCCTAAACCGAATCGACTGCATGCATGCTCCGATCGTTGAGCTCAGTTGGGCTCCTAAGCCTCCCAGAGGGCCCTGTTTCCCTTTTGGTAGTCCTGGCTTCCTTATAAAGTTACCCACCTCAACCCTAAGCCCTCTGGGCATCCTAGTCTTATAATATAATCTGGAGAGGAGCCCTTTGCCTTGCGTTTGGAGTTTAGGGTTTTGTGGGTTTCACTTTAGGGTTCCCTGGGGTTGGAGGGAGGATTTAGGGCTTCAAGTCTTAAGGGTTCCTTTGAGGGTGTAGGGTCTATGACTTAGGGGTTTAGGGGTTTCGGGTTGCGGTTAGGGTTTTGTGGGTTTTATTTAGGGTTCCCTGGGGTTGGAAGATTCGGGGTTTAAGGTTTTGATTTGTTCCTTTGAGGGTCTCAAAAGACCCGAATATGGCTCATAAGCACTGTAAGCGTGAAAGCAACTTAGCACTCAACCCAGCCCCTAAACTCTGAACCCTTCGACAACCACAGAGACCAGATGCCTGACAAAGGTGAAGAGCTTTGCTTCTAGATACTTAGATCCCCAATGCCCAACCTTTTGACTTTTTGGATTGTTGCATTTTAGTAGGAATCGGAAAGGTTAACCCTTTGTTTCTGTGGCTTATTGGGGTAGTAAGAATAGAAACCTTACAGAACTCTTCACCCTAAACCCTTAGACCCAAATCTCAACGCTCAGTCCACGCGTCTTGCCGCTTCTAGAGCTGATTGAAGAATCCCGAAGCCACCAAAGTCTCTGTGCTTCCATAGTCATAGCTCTCTGACTGAACCCCAGACCCTCCACCGGCAATCCCAACCCGAAACCACACCAACCTTTCAACCCCCCAAACCGGAGAACTGTATGAATACCCTGGTAGAAACCCTCAACCTACACCCAAGCCTTAAACTAAACACTAAACCCTAAACCCCAAACCGAAACCCCTAAACCCCTATAAGGGTGCCGCCTTCTTTTGGGAGCCAAAAAAAGGGACGCCAATCGACCCAGAGGCCCCATAGTATAGTTCCTTTTCGGGATTACCTTATAGGATTCTGTATATGAGCCCCAAAAAAGAACTACTATGGGGCCTCTGGGGACCACTCGGCAAGCGATGATAACATCAACCTCAGACTCCCAGCGCTCCCTCATGAGGTTTAGGGTTTAGGGGTTTAGGGTTTAGGGTTTAGGGCTTCATGAACCCTCAGTGGCTGAGTGGATACACTTTACTACACTTTTTGGGATAATATTCCCCACTGCAAAACCAAAAGTGTACACCTTCTGGGGCTTATGAATTCAGCAACTAAGAAACCACCGTACTTTCGGGGTCGTCGTTACCGTTCAATCCAGTACCTCAGAAAGCTGTAACCTTGGGTTAGTGTTGTCTTCTGCTAAACCCTGCAGTCCTGCAGAACTGCTCTCAGCAGCCTCCACAAAATTACATACTCCGAGGCACCAAGCCCATGACGGCACGCACTGAGAGTAAACATCACGACTAATCTTCATGGGTTCCGACAAAAACCCTCACTGAGCGGACGGAACAAGCTTTTACCGTGAAACAAAACCCACAGCCCAAGGGTCCCAATATACTGTCCCACATACTAACCTACAACTACAATCCTAAACCCAAAGTTCAAAAGCCCTCTTGATATACTGTCCCACATACTAACCTACAACTACTATCCTGAACTCGAATTTCAAAAGCCCTTCATATATTGTCCCATAGACTAGCCTACAAACTACTATCCTAAACTCGAATTTCAAAAGCCCTCTTCATATACTGTCCCACATACTAACCTACAAACTACTATCCTACACCCAAATTTCAATAGCCCTCTTTAAGGGCCCAGTGGGCCCTTAAAGCACCGTCTGAGACCTAGGAGGAGGAAGTCAAGCGAGTGCTGCTGAAGACCCGTCCCATGCTGTACCGCTCGGGCCCCAGCGAGTGAGAGTCAACTTAATGTACTGGTAGGGGTCTTAATAATTGGTCACCCCCCCCCCCCCAAGATCTACATCCGCCTCTTCCACACAATTCCACAGGTTGCTTCTCTACATTGGTCGACTACTCATATATGCCGAAAACACCGTAAATTCCGATACAATCGTGCTTTACTCCATGTGCATGCAAACCGTGCTGCTACAAGTCGCGGGTTTGATATGTGTAAAAATCTGGCGCCGAATCTCGGCAGCAGATTTATGGTAGTTTATATGTTGGAGAAGCTGAAATGCTGGAGGGCGTGCTATTTTTGTGCAGGTAGTACCAAAAAACCTCGTGTTTTTTTGCGTTTTATGGTGTGTTATTTGACGACATTCCTCTAATAATAAAAATACTATTGTCTCTCTTACGAAGACGTCTGTGTGCGTGGGCCATCTCTTTCCCGCTGCTCGTGAAGCGTCCGATTCTGATGCGGCCTAAAAGCTCTAGCATTTGATTTATGAGTTACGAAACACAAAGAGCTCCTTTCATGCCCTGTCCGGTATATATGAAGGAAGTCGAATATACGGGCGCGTATGTTTTTGAAGCAATACTCCAATAGTTGTTCTTTAGCCTCATAAAACATGGGAAAACTCCCCTGGAGTTGGAAAGTTCATGTGCATATGCGGGCGCACAGGAAGGCTCGTCTGCAGCAAGAAGTAAGAGAGCTTGTTGCAACCTTCCAAACATGAAGCAGGACTAATTACGACTGGCTGCATTGATATGTATCAATCACAAGGCAGGGGCTCCTTAACCTCGTAAAACAAAGTAAGATGGCACTTCATGGAAGAAAGCTCCTCTTTATGTTGTGAGTCGATATTAAAGGCAGCCATGTGCATAGCAATCGCTATCTATTTTTGCGGGTACTCATTTGGGCCATGAGTTTTCATTCGGTTAAATCGTATTGATGCTGTCCTATGCCCCGGAGAAGATACCGATCGCTATGTCCATGGCTGTTTCTCTAACTTCCTATTCGGTTTCCTATGAGACATCCTCATACGTATCAAGCAAGAGACATGAAGATTCCTGCTAATCCAGAAGAAAATTCTACGATGTCACCTGTAGTCTTCGAAGACTGAAGAGAGCTCCTTTTCATGTTGTGATACGAACTATGACAGCGTTTAAACCACTGTCACAGACTGAAGGACCGGTATCGCTTTGTCAGGATGTGAGGGAGGTGTAGAAACCGATACAAGTCTTACGCCTCTTGCCCGTTTAATAAAAGATACCAATAAGCAAGCTTTTCTTTGTTTGCTGATCACATCTGGGGAGTTTCGCTTGAAGATTGAATAGAGCTACTTTTTTCCGCTACGTTCTATGACAGCAAGAGGCAAACAGTTTCCTGCAGTCTCCAATATGAAATGAATTAAGTTCTAGATAGGCTTGCGCTGCTACAGTGTTGGATCTGTAGGCGGTGCAGCTTGCCGAAGAAGGGCCAAACCCATTTTCGAGAAAGCTCCGGTACTGGAGCCAGTGGTGCTGGTGCCATAGATCTACCAACCTCCAAAAACATACATGAAATAAGCTATGCAACGACTAGGCCTTTTTTATGCTTACCAAACAAGAGTAATGAAAACCGTTGTTGTTCCAGAAGACACATAAATCATTACTTCCAGTCCTTGACAGCGGTTGAAAGCACACAATTATCTTGTGATGCAATATCTCCTGTCCTGGACATCAGAAAACACTGTAATTCTCATAAAATTCCAAAATTTCTAACCCTGAAACTCACGAAACACTGTAATGCTCAAAAATCCAAAAATTCTAAAATTCTGGCATCTATGGCCAGGCCGGGGGCAGATTCCTTAAGAGTTTGGAATTTTTTGAGCATACCAGTGTTTCGTGCGTTTCAATGGTTGGAAAAGTTGATTTTTATTGAGCATTACAATGTTTTGTGCGGTTGAACCGCACTCCGGGTGGATTTCCATAGCTTCGTGTGCGGCAAGATTTCAATAGGCTTGGAGTCACACTTGATTGTGCACAGCTGCGCACCCATCACATATCGTATGTCCCTCTTCACTAGACCCTCTCATAAACACTGACTGGCTCAAGACTTCGGCTGTGGGAGAACGAGACGGACCAGGCGGTTTTGGTTTTAGGACCAGCATCAGCAGGTTTGGGGGCGGACAAGACACGCGCATCATGAGCATCAGCGGTGTTGCATGGCAGTGCAATAACTGGAGCCGCTACCCCATGACCTCGTTGTTGAGTGGCGCATTAAGCAAATTCACTTCTTTTTGACCATGATCAATCTCAAAGACGCTTTCTGACCAGGCGGTTTTGGTTTTAGGACCAGCCCCGAAGCCGACTGATGTTCATGAGGGTACGGCTGATGCTCATGTTTCTACACGTCCTAGAGTTCCAGATTCCAGATTTGCAGGATAAGTTTCCAGATTCCAGATTTCCAGATTTGCAGGCTCTAAGTTTCCAGATTCCAGATTCCAGATTTCTGGAAACCTTAAGGTTTCCAGATTCCAGGTTTGTGGAAATTTGGAAACCTTGAGGTGAGCAAATCTGGAAATCTGGAATCTGGAATCTCTGGAAACATAGTGCATGCAAATCTGCTAAGTTTCCAGATTCCAGATTTCCAGATTTGCAGGCTCTAAGTTTCCAGATTCCAGATTCCAGATTTCTGGAAACCTTAAGGTTTCCAGATTCCAGATTTGTGGAAATTTGGAAACCTTGAGGTGAGCAAATCTGGAAATCTGGAATCTGGAATCTCTGGAAACATAGTGCATGCAAATCTGCTAAGTTTCCAGATTCCAGATTTCCAGATTTGCAGGCTCTAAGTTTCCAGATTCCAGATTCCAGATTTCTGGAAATCTGGAAACCTTAGGGTGAGCAAATCTGGAAATCTGGAATCTGGAATCTCTGGAAACATAGTGCCTGCAAATCTGGAATCTGGAAACCTGCGTACTGCAGAAAGCCGGAAATCAGGAAATCCATTCTCCGGAAACCTGCAGACGTAGATCTTGGGGGGGGGGCGAGCTAATAATTAGATTAGGTTTCCTTGAAAGGGTTAAGGATGACTGTAAGGGGTAAAATGGCGGTTTAGTATAGGGGCCTTAGTCAGAACAGGGGTTTGGGACCCATCATACTACAGTATAACTATAACTACGGAACCCCCCCCAAAAAAATAGTATTGGCAATATTGGTATCTCGTTGGTTGGTGAAACCACTGGTCACGCGTTGCTGGCTTATGTGCACTCTAGCGGGCTGATGCGCCGGAAAGGTTCGGCGCCAAGCTCTGCAGTATGTGTTAGAAACTGCCCCCACCCTGTAATAGTGACTATATGGATTATATTAGGGCCCTATTATATTCCTATTATACCACTATTACAGGGTGTGGGCAGCTTCTAAAGTATATGTGGCACAAGGCGATCATAAGTTCCCTAAACCATAACTTAGATCCCCAATACCCAAACTTTAAACTTTTTGGGTTCTTATAGTTTAGTAGGAATCGGAACGTTTGACCTTGTATTTCTGTGGTTTGTTGGGGGAGTAAGATAAACCCTCAATAGCGACTTAACACCTGGGCCCAAGAAAGACTACCGAGCAATCCCCGAGTGGTAAACCCTAAACCCTAAACCCCTAAACCCCTAAACCCTAAACCCTAAACCCCTAAACCCTAAACCCTAAACCCCTAAACCCTAAACCCACTTGGAGCCCATTGCACTAACGGCGTGTTCCATGGGATTCCGTTTTCGTTTTGATTGCAACACCAGCTCATCTCATTGGGTGATTCAAAACAGTGTTAGGGTAGTTCTCTAAACCAGGGTCCCTTCTAAACAGGTGCCGTACTATGTTTTGGATCTAAACAGGAACCTTACCCCTAAACCCTTAACCCCTAAGCTCCTAAAGCCTAAACCCCTGTAGGAACCCTTAAAGGAACCCTTAGAGGACCCCTTAAAAGGGACCCTTAAAGGAACTCGTTTTGGTAAGCGGCCCACCACTTGGTAACCCACTCATGGTCGGATTGCTGCCCTGCCCTAAGGCTCCTAAGAGGGTCTTGGGCTTTCTGGGGGAGGGTTTCGGCTTTGGGGGCTAGGGTCCGGGATCTAGGGTCCAGGAGCCTTAAGGTGGTGTATCTTCCCAAAGCCCCAAAAACCCCCAAATGGAAGTTTCCGAAAATTAGGGGTACCTATTGGAGGGTCCTTATAATAAGGATCCTAGTATTTAGGGTACTCTATTGGGGGCCCCTCTATTCGGAAACTCCCAAATCGAGGGCCAGGGGACCTACAAAGTAGATACTTTGTGGACTTACAAGTACCATAATTCAGCCGATAATCCTAATTGGGATCCCCTTTAGCAACTTTAGCTCCCCCCTACCCTAAACCCGAAAGCCTATAAACTCTAAGATCCCGTATCACGCACACGAGTAGTAGATCATTGCTGAACTCCAACTTCAACTTCCACTCATCCACCATAGCGTCTAGGGTCTGGGGCAGATTCTTAGTATTTCACAATACCTTTCCTTGCGGACCCCTCGCAAGCTCTAAACCCTGAACTCGAAACTCGACACACCCCGCCCTAGACTTTAAACCCCTAAGCCCGGGAACCTAAAGCTCTTAACCCCGTAACCAACACACTCTAAGCCCCCTTTCCGCTCTATAAAATCATCCTATGCCCGAAACCCCAAAATCCCTACAGAGCCCCCGTGAAACTCTGTAATCCCCTTATAACACCCCACAAAGGCTCCAGGTACCCATATAGGAGGTACTTCGGCTTTAAAGTGCCCATATAGAGACCCTTATAAGGCCCAAGTACATACTATATGGGTACATGGAGCCTTATACCCTAAGCCCTTTTGGTACCCTTTAAAGGAACCCTTATGGTACCCAACCCAACCCAGGCTAAATGGGCGGCAGCTGTCAGGAGTGAGTCTAACTTTGACTATGTGTCGTTTTTCGCTCCGCTGACTTTCGGGGTCATCGCAATAAGGTATCCCGAATTTTCGGAAACTCCCAGTTATTGCACTGGCAGTGCGGTTCAACCCTGGTGACCCGCTCAATGTCCGAGTCCTGACCTACATGATGCTCCTCGTAGCTGCCTCCGTTCAGCTTCGACGTATGGGCACTGCAGGGATCCTTGTCCACCGTGTGTTCAGCCTACCCTAAGGGTCCATGTACTCATATAGTACATACATTGGCCTTAAAGTACTCCCTATGTAGGTACATTGGGCCCAAAGTATATACTATTTGGGTACATGGACCTTAGGGCTACTTGATCAGCCGTACAGCTGGTCTGCAGATCAACCGCGCTCCGTTCACTTCACTTTTACGCCCTCTCTAGCTGCGGCTCTGAACGTAGAGTTCTTGTCAATAACTGCACTTTAAAGGAACCCCATATGGGGGTTTCCAAAAATAGGGGACCCTAATATAGTACCCTGAATAGTAGGATCCTTATTACAAGGACCCCAAGATAAGGTACCCCTAATTTTTCGGAAGCTCTAAACCCTAAACCCTTTAAAGAACCCTTATAGATCCCCTTTAAAGGAACCCTTATAGTGGTACCCCTAATTTTCGGAAACTCCCAAAAGGGGCCCATTGAGTCTCAGGGCCCCATCTCAGGCGACGACACCCCTGCAGACGTGGTTCGCGATCTTGAGCCCGAGACCTTTGACGAGGAGGCGTCTGCTTCTGGGGTTAGTATAGGGCGCCTTAGGGTTTAGGGTTTAGGGTTTAGGGGAGGCGTCTGCTTCTGGGGTTAGTATAGGGCGCCTTAACTTAAGAATAAGAGTACATAATACAGAGCCTTATCCTTTAAGGGTTGTTATCAGGGATCTATCTTGAGGTTAAGTAGAAAAGGATTTCGGGTTGTATTATACATACTTCAAGTCTAATCAGGAACCGCCTGAACCCTGACCTCGACACTCTGAGCGCTTGGGTACGGCTCAAGTGCTTCACGGAAGTGCCGCCCGTGCCATGTTACTCTGGAGGCCTTCATAGTTAGAATCGCGGTTTGGTGTATACTATACTATAATTGTAATATAAGGAACCCCTAACATAGTATAGTCCATTATTACGGCGCTACATTACATTACATGCATCCGCAGACTCCACGAAGCAGATCATGAGCGTCTCGCAGCCTGCAGAGGCCGGCACGGACGGTGCCAAGCAGACCGTGACCGTTCATTGCCTGGCAGGTTCTGGCTTTGAGATGGAGGTCGATTCTGCCGAAACGGGTTGGGAAGTAGCGCAACGCATCGCAACCGGAGTTGGCCTCGCTGCTGGTTTAGTTGTGCTGACATCCGGTAGTTGTGTCATCGATCAGTCTCAGGTGCTGCTGCATCAAGTCCAGCATGGCGAGATCTGGTACGTGGTGCGGAAGCTTGGCGCGGGTCGTGTTGCGATGCTTTGGGAGCGCCTACTCGAGTCAACGACTTTGTCTGATGAAGCTGCCCTCAACGAAACAAAATCACTCGCATGGTTTTCCAATCAAGAGCTCAACCAGGGCATCCGGCTACCCAGCAGCCTGCAGAGTTTGACGTTTGGTCAGCGGTTTAACCAGAGGTTGGATGGCCTCCAACTACCCAGCAACCTGCAGAGTTTGACTTTTGGCTTCGAGTTTAACCAGAGGTTGGATGGTCTCCAATTACCCAGCAACCTGCAGAGTTTGACGTTTGGGGACCACTTCAACCAGAGCTTGGAGGGTATCCAGCTACCCAGCAGCCTGCAGAGTTTGACGTTTGGCGACAGGTTCAACAAGAGCTTGGAGGGCATCCAACTTCCCAGCAGCTTGCAGAGTTTGACATTTGGCGTTGCATTCAACCAAAGCTTGGAGGGCATCCGATTGCCCAGCAGCCTGCGGAGTTTGACCTTTGCCCACCACTTCAACCAGAGCTTGGAGGGCATCCAACTTCCTAACAGCCTGCAGAGTTTGACGTTTGGCCGCGAGTTCAACCAGAGCTTGGTGGGCATCGAACTACCCAGCAGTCTGCAGAGTTTGACATTTGGCCAGCAGTTCAACCAGAGCTTAGAGGGCAGCCAGCTACCCAGCAGCTTGCAGAGTTTCACGATTGGCCACCAGAGCTTGGAGGGCATCCAACTACCCGGCAGCCTGCAGAGTTTGACTTTTGGGCACTACTTCAACCAGAGCTTGGATGGCCTCCAACTACCCAGCAACCTGCAGAGTTTGACATTTGGCCTCGAGTTTAACCAGAGGTTGGATAGTCTGCAACTGCCCAGCAACCTGCAGAGTTTGACGTTTGGCGACCACTTCAACCAGAGCTTGGAGGGTATCCAGCTACCCAGCAGCCTGCAGAGTTTGACGTTTGGCTTCAGATTCAACCAGAGCTTGGAGGGCATCCATCTACCCAGCAGCTTGCAGAGTTTGACGTTTGGCGACAGGTTCAACAAGAGCTTGGAAGGCATCCGACTGCCCAGCAGCCTGCAGAGTTTGACGTTTGGCGACCACTTCAACCAAAGCTTGGAGGGTATCCAGCTACCCAGCAGCCTGCAGAGTTTGACGTTTGGCGACAGGTTCAACAAGAGCTTGGAGGGCATCCAACTTCCCAGCAGCTTGCAGAGTTTGACATTTGGCGTTGCATTCAACCAAAGCTTGAAGGGCATCCGATTGCTCAGCAGCCTGCAGAGTTTGACCTTTGCCCACCACTTCAACCAGAGCTTGGAGGGCATCCAACTTCCCAGCAGCCTGCAGAGTTTGACGTTTGGCCGCAGATTCAACCAAAGCTTGGAGGGCATCCAGCTGCCCTGCAGCCTGCAGAGGTTGACGTTTGGCCACCACTTCAACCAGAGCTTGGAGGGCATCCAGCTACCCAGCAGCTTGCAGAGTTTGACGTTTGGTTTTAAATTCAACCAAAGCTTGGACGGCCTCCAACTACCCTGCAGCCTGCAGAGTTTGACGTTTGGCTACGAGTTTAACCACAGGTTGGATGGCATCCAGCTACCCATCAGCCTGCAGAGTTTGACCTTTGGCGAGGAGTTCAACCAAAGCTTGGAGGGCATCCAGCTACCCAGCAGCTTGCAGAGTTTGAAGTTTGGAGACGAGTTCGACCAGAGCTGGCAGGGCATCCAACTACCCAGCAGTCTGCGAAGTGTCACTTCACAGAATTTTCGCGTAGCCACGTGGTGAGCCGTGCTGGTTTGGCTTAGTCTTAAGGGCAACTAGGTCGAATGCTGCAGCGTCTTGGTTTGTGAAGAACGTCCTAGATGAGGGCACCTGGTATCGACATTGTCGCTCCTTCCTGACCTTGAGCCCTAAACCCCAAAACCTTGAACCCTAAACCTAAACCTGAAACCCTAAATCTTAGACTTTGGCAGCCTGACCGTTCGATAAGATTTTGAACGAGAAAGAAGCCCAAGCCGTGATTTGAACGAGAAAGAAGCCCAAGCCGTGATGCCGCGCACAAAGCCTAGCTGAGTGTGTAGAGACCTTAATAATTAGAACAGGGTTGTGGAGTTCCTGACTATATTTATAGTTTACTATACCATTGCAATTATCAACTAGTATGTAGTTATGCCCTTATGTGGGGTCCCGGGTTTTGGGTCTGAGTTTCTTTGGAGGGTTTGTGGTTCTCCTACGGGTTCCCTTGAGGGTTTTGGGCTCTAGCAGTTTAAGGTTTCAGGTGGTGCAGGGGTTATTGTGGTCTTTGGCTTAGCGGTGGCACTAACTACTACGACGACGACGACTACTACCTCCACCACGACGACGACTACTACTACTGGTACTACTACTTGAGTGGTTTAGTCGTTAGGGCTGCGTGTTCAGGGTTTTGGGTTTTGGGTTTGGGTTTGTGGGTTCTGGGTTGAGGGTTTTGGCGTGAGAGTTTAGGGTTTGGGTTGAGCGTTTTGGGTTCAGGGTTTAAGGGTTTAGGAGCTCGGTTATTCGGGGCTATAGTCTTAGGCTTTACGGCTGAAGGCCTAGGGTTTAGGGGCTAGGATTAACGGTTAAGTTGGGCTAGTCGGGGGTTTCTGGGTTTTGAATTGAGGCGTGGTTTTAGGTTTTTGGGTTGAGGGTTCTGAGTTTCCGGGAAGGTGTTTCGGTTGTTGTGTTCACAGTGCTTTCCCTTAGCACCATACTGGAAACACGAGCTTGTCCCATTGAGGCACCTCCCATCCGCACATGCCGTGGGAAGCCGGGGCATGGGCTTAGGGGTTTAGGGTTTTAGGGGTTTACGGTTTTAGGGGTTTTGAGCATGAGTTTAGGGGTTTAGGGGTTTAGGGGTTTGTTCTGGGGGTTTTGGGGTTTAGGGTTTAGGGTTTTAGGGTTCTGGGGGTTTTGGGGTTTAGGGTTTTGGGATCTCCTTCTTCGAGGAGACCTTCACTCTGCAGACAAAGGGGGTCCGGCAAGGCTCCCCTGATAGCCCCATCGCCTTTGGCCGCAGAGTCTCCAAGGACCAAGAGGCTTCCATCAATGCTGCCAAGGGGGACACCCTGAACCTCCAAGACCCCTTAATTAAGGAATATACCTTAAGTTATATAGTAGTATCCGTTATATGATTTAGGGAATATACCTTAATGAAGGGGTTTTGGAAGGTCTGGGCAAGCCAACCACTGGAAACCCTCCTCCCGAAGATGGGGGAAGCTACATGGACGACACATACATGGGTGGTTGTCAATATTAGGGTCCCTTTTTGGGTCCTTATTATAGTACGGCACGTAATTTTTAGGGTAAAAGGGACCATAATTTCGACAACCACCCGTATGGTCCATGTCCCGCTCCCACCTACAACGCATGCTTGACGAACTCTGTGAACGTCTAAGGGCCTAGGGTTACGACTCAAAGCTTTTCATGACCTGGGTTTAAACACCTGAGGATCCATCATCGTTTTGCAGACTGCAAGCGCCTTTCTAACTCTAACGACGCGTTGCCCTTTGTCAGGTGCTGACATATAGCTCCGAGAACAACAGGATCTGGATCATCGAGCACCTTTTCAGCCGAGGAAGGAAATTGGTGGTTGATGGACTTTTGAATTAATGTAGGAAGCGGATTAAGAAACTCTGGGTCTACAACCCCAAAATAGTAGGGTTCATATACGGAACCGTTATAAAGGTCCAAGGCTTCTTAATCAGGTTCCTACATTAGCGTTGATGGACGTTTGCGTTCTTGTACTTTGGACTGATTTCGGATCACCGAGGTGCTGTGAGAAACGGGAGCGTTTTTTGGTTCCGTATACCTGCCTTGCGACACCATACTGCAGCTAGGAAGGGTTCAGGGTGCAAGCTTCCCTTTCACTTCGACGGTTTATGCAGGCGGTGATGGGTGTCATGGATGGCAAATGTGGTCATCGGGTCAGAGTAGGGATAAGAAGGCTCATGATTTTGATGTGGACTTGTGGTCTTTATTTGAAGGGCCCCTTTATTGGGCAATTGCGCGGTAAACACCTTAGAACATCTTAGAACGTTCTGAAGACTCTCAGTTCTAATTCGTTGGTTTTGTTTGGCCTACTTGATCAGGTAACTTGAAGACGGACTACTTGGACCGTTGGTGTTCGTGGTCGGGCTACAGACGGCTAGTTTAGTATGAGGGAACATGACGAAATCCTAAGGGTCCAAGTATGTATATGGTCTACTCTGACCCTTTACCTATCAATATAGCAAGGATTCCTTTCAGGCCTAAGTACACACTTTTTAGGTGCGTGCACACACCCCCATGGCTGGATGTCCATGAGTGTAAGTCAGTAAGGCTTATAGCTGTGGATGAAACAGTGTGATCGTCGCTCATTCACAGAATCATGCACGCCTGTAGGCTTCAAAACTTGAGTTTGTGGTCCAGAGTGTGAAGCCTCCGACATGGGGGTTTCCGAAAATAGGGGACCCTAGTGTAGTGCCCTGAATATAGTAAGATCCCTATTATAAGGATCCCAAATAAGGTACCCCTCTTTACCCCTCCACCCCTTCCCGAAACCCCCGCCGGAAGATTTCAACCCCGAACTGGTCCAACCTGCTCCTCACACTCTGTTGCGGCATGGAAAATGCTAGGCCCAAAGCAGGGTTTAGGGTTCAGAGTTTAGGGTAAATCTAAGCCCACGGTGGTCCTGCAACTTCTCAGTCATGAACTAAGGCCAGTTGATGATATAAATCCTGCATTACCTTCATGACCCTAGATTACGGGAAGTATGGCAGATTCCTGATAATGGGTAATTCAGGATTTATATCATCAACCGGGTTCATAGATTCAGGACTCCAACACCCTAAACCCTAAACCGGAATTATGGCAGATTCTTGATAATGGGTAATTCAGGATTTATATCATCAACCGGGTTCATAGATTCAGGACTCCAACACCCTAAACCCTAAACCCTAAACCGCGGCATCTTTGAAAGCCTACTCGAAAGGTCCAACGTATCCAAGAACTAGGGACCGGGCTTAGGGTTAACTGCTATTTGCTTAAGAACCACCAAAAAATAAAAATATATTCCTTATGGGGGGTAATATATAGGGATATTTTTTTTTGGGGGGGGTTCTTAAGCAAATAGTAGTTAAGAGTCCGAGGTTGTGGTTTGGGTGGTTTACCCTAAGGCGCAGAGTAGTTCCTTTTGGGGGTTCATATTTAGAATCCTATAAGGCAATCCCAAAAAGGAACTACTTTGGGGCCTATGGGTAGGCTTCTGGGTTCAACAAGTCCAGATAGTTTTAGGGTTTGGGGTTTCGTGGTTTGACCCTCGCCTTAATCCGTTGTAGTACCCCGAATATGTGAGTAAGTCTTGATCCCAAGACGATTAGCAGCCGAGGTACTACAGCGACCGCTGTCCATTCTGCAGGACTCCGACACCCGGGAGAATCTGAGGGGCGGTTCCAGGCCTTGTCTTGTTGAAGATTTAGGGTTTACCCTCAGGCTCCTGGACCCTCGTAGTCAGATCCCAAACCTTAGCCCCCAACGCCCGAACCCAGAAAGCCCATGACCTTTTTCGGAGCCTTAGGGTAGGGGTTTGTTTGGATTTAGGTCTTAGGTGTGGGGTGTGGGGGGAGGTGGGGGACGTGCTGCAATATGTTTCGCTAACGGCGGCTTTTGAACAATGAACCTCATCTGCAACGGAGCAAACGGGGCATTGGCAAGCCATTCAAAGCAGCCTTCTGCAAGGTCAAATTACAACAAAAACCGGCGCCAATATGGTCGTTGGATTGTTTGTGCAGCCTCTGTGCTTTGGGGTCGAAGTGTCTACATCGTGTAAGCTGCCGCCTTACATGACATTTCGTGTAGGTGCTTCAGGCCACCCTAAACCCGTAAAATTTCATGGGCTGCGTCCTTGCTTCTAGCAAGGTAGCTGCAGCGTGGTTTCACACAACCACCAACCCCAACAGAAGTTAGCACTGAGAGCCCTACTCACCGGGGCTTCGAAACCGAGCAAGGCAAGTCTAAACTGCCCTTGTCATAGCGACCGTGAGCCTGCAAGCAAACCTCGAACCGTGAACCAACCCCAAGCCCCTAAACATAGCATAGAGGCATCAATATCTAAACGAATGTGTAGCATTCCTACATATGTACATACAGACAGGTAATTAAGAATATTCATTTATCCGCATATATGTAAATGTATATGATATGTACGTGAATGTGCATAGCTGTTTGTTGATGTGTAGATGCAAATGAATACGTATATGTATACGTATATTTACTATTTATGTAATGTATATACTGTATGTAAACGTCAAAAGACTGTCCTATGTCCCCCAGCACGCAGGAGCCTCAAACCCGAGTATATCCGGGCAGCAACGCAGGCCCGGGCCTTTTCTTTGGGCTTATTGCTTGCTTTGTTGCTTAATATGGGGGTTAGGAGCTAAGGGATACCCGCTATTCATTTTTTGAGCAGGGATGAGGGTTCATGGCTTCAAGTTGAGAGAAGGATCACAGGTGCCTTTCGTGTGGGTTTAGAATCAGGTGGCTCAGGGTAACACCCCTTAACAGGGATGAGGGTTCAGGGGTTTAGGCAAACGCAGGGATTTGGGTCATTGGTTCAGGGTTGATTTGGGGTTTAGGATTTTTGGTAGGGTTCTCGTTTGCAAGCCTTCATCTTCAACAAGATGAGAAGCACGGCCTGGAGTAAACTATGTTAGGCGTTTTCAACTGTCTCTTTAAGGGTCTTAGGTTGGTATGTATGTGTGTGTGTATTTCTACCCATCTATCTTTCTTTCTATCCATCTTTCCATCTGCCATTCATAGCCGTCTTTGAAATGAGCGACGGGTAGTTGGAGGTCAGGGTATGGTGCCTAGGGTCGGTAGTTCGCCAAGGGTGAGGTTGATCAGCGGCAGTCGCAGCACATGAGCCCTACCGTTATGTGTGATGCCTGCCCACATCATAATGGTATTAGTATAGTTCTTATTCTAGAAACGTTGCTTGTGCCATATAGGTTCTTCGGCTGGCCTTAATTACACCGCAAAGAACTCAAAGGGTCCAACAGACATGGAGATCGTAATACCGACGCGTCAGTTGCTCCGTGGTGGTCAGTCAGTGGTTTTGCTTAGCTCGCTTCTGCCGCTGCCGCGCACCTGCTGCTCAGTCACGTGTCTCAGCAGTCTGGCAAACTGAGTCTGCCAGACTCAGGTACGGGGTTCAAAGTACCGATCTACGAGATAGCAGAAGCCATATGGGTAGTTGTCAAAATTATGGTCCCTGTTTGGTTCCATATTATAGGACCCTAATTTTGACAACCACCCATATGTACACTTAAGCTGCCGGCCAACATTGGCATCCTCGAAGTGGAGGTGTTTACCCACACTGCATTCCGCACCAGCTCCCTGTTGTCAGGATTGACCCTGTTTCTGGGCAGCCCACATACGGCCTGCCCCCGTTGCCTAGATATCCATTCGAGATAAGTTTCTAGTTTCTCTTGTTCGTCTAATGTAGAGCCCTAATAATGAAAAATGGGGACTGTTGAAATCGACAGCTAGTTTCTGTTCCAGACCTAAGAGCAAGTATTTCAGAAATGTCAACCCCAGTCCCAAGACTCTAAGCAAGAGTGCGGCTGGACTGTTGCACAGGCCGTCAATCCCCCTACTTGGAGGCTCAAGGGGTTTAGTAAGTAGATAATGAAATATACTCATAAGTACCATAACCCCGATTAAGATCCGTTTTAGGGTGCTTATAAGTCTACTTATTACCTATTTACTAAGTCCTCCGACCCTCCAAGTAAAGCCCGTCCCAATCACGCCCTGGAGGTCTCCAGACTGAAGCCACTGAACGTTTCAGACAGTTAGGGCTTAGGGTTTGCGCCATTAGGCTCTAAAGTTCTTAGTGTCTACGGCTGAGGTTCTACTTCTGTCGAGCTCGGGGGAGTTTAGTTAAGCAGGAGCATATGATATAGGATTGAAAACCCGTCCACCGACAAACATCCCGGACTCCGCAAAACACTCCGAATGTAGCAGCAAGCAGTTATTTTATGTTACGCGGTTAGCACTGGCACGCCACAAGTTCCGCGCAGTACCTGTTGAGCTACTGCTGAGGTACGGAAGGAGCTGGGGAATGCTGTGCACTTTGCTGCCGCGACTTGGCCTAGCAGAGGCGCAGTAAAATTCAGGGCTTTTAGGGTTTTTAGGGTTTAGGGTTTTAGGGTTTTAGGGTTTAGGGTTTAGGGTTTTAGGGTTTAGGGTTTTAGGGTTTAGGGTTTTAGGGTTTAGGGTTTTAGGGTTTTAGGGTTTTAGGGTTTAGGGTTTTAGGGTTTAGGGTTTTAGGGTTTAGGGTTTTAGGGTTTAGGGTTTTAGGGTTTAGGGTTTATGGATTAATCGTGCCAGCGCTCGAGCTAGAGGAGCCTGAATCGTTGGACAAGGCTTCCTTAAAGTGTTTACTTGGCGTTCTTCTGGTTGGCTCTTTAGGCTTTAACTTCTTGGGTTTCTATATGATCTATAATAAGGAGGCTAAGGAACTTTTAGGAGGGGTTGAGAAGTCAGCCAAGTTTAATGTAATCCAGGTACAATGTGCCCCGAAACCCGTTTCGATCTTCTTAGGCCTCTGTAGTATCCCCATAGGGTTCTCGTAAGGCATGATGACAATGTGTTTCGAACGCTTTAGATTGGTATGGAGCACATGCACGTGCTCTGAGGCTGTAATATAGAGGCAGCTATAGCAGTTTATAGCCCAAAACCTGTTCTAATTAGTAGTAAGGTCCCTACGGCAAGTGTGTTGGGTTGGTTTTGTTTTTGCTTTTTGGGTTGAGGGTCTTGGCTCGTCTTTAGGGTTTGGGTTCAGGGCTAAGAGTTTATAAGGGCCTTAGGGTCTAGGGTGTAGGGTTTAGGGTTTCTTCTCAATCCAGCAGCGCACCTATAGATCCGTTTGTCAGTCCAGCTGGTATTGTATCTGACATGCGTAGCTACATGTGAAGCGACAGGTAGGGCTGGACGAGTAGAAACAGTAACCCTTCTTTGCATCCTCTAGCCTAACTTGCAGCATACATGTACTGTATGTAGCCTCCAACTTCTAAGAAACCCTAAGCCCCCTTTTTCGACCCCAAGCCCTTGGCCCTTAAATGCTGCTTGCTGTCGAGGCCGTTGTAGTAGACAACATAAACTGTAAACCTCAAACCCCTACAACCAACCACGATGGAATCCTCAAGCCCAAACCCTGAACCACTCTTCAAAGGACCCTACTTGGAGGTTCATGGGTGGTAAAGAGTGGGGTTATAAGTGCAGTAGCTATACTTATGATCCATACTAGGGACTTACAACCCCATTGACAACTATCCATGAACCTCCCTATTCTGAATCATTAAGACCCCTACATCCCCAAACCCCTCATAGAGCCGAACCCTATTCTTATTATTCAGGCCTCTAAATTACCCTAAACCCCTAAACCCTAAACCCTGAACCCTAAACCCTAAACCCTAAACCCTGAACCCTAAACCCTAAACCCTAAACCCTAAACCCTAAACCCTAAACCCCTAAACCCCTAAACCCTGAACCCTGAACCCTAAACCCTAAGTCCTAAGCCCTGAGTCCCAGCTGCGGCTTAGGTGAACAGCAGAGCTTTTCCCGATCTCGCCGAGCGCTTCGGCGTCTGGAGCCCCGGATCCACTTTCGCATTTTTTCTGAGGTTCCTTTAAAGGGATCTATAGGGGTTCCGATAGGGGTTCCTAGGGCTTCCTTCAAAGGGATCTATAGGGGTTCCGAGGCTTCCTTTAAAGGGATCTATTGGGGTCCCTAGGCTTCCTTTAAAAGGATCTATCGAGGTTCCTAGGGCTTCCTTTAAAGGGGTCTTTTGGGGTTTATTGAAAGGGATCCAGAGGGGTTCCTTTAAAGGGATCTTTAGGGAAAGGGATCTACAAGGTGTCTATAAAGGGTGTTAGATCTGCTTTCGCATTTTTCAGGGCGTCGGGTATTCCGAGTGTAGGGGTTACGGTTTTTGTTAGGACTGTGTGTATGCATTCGGGGCTTGGGCTTCAGGATTACGGACAGAAAAAATATCAGGCTGTCGTGTAGTCGGTGTTACTTACGGTGTTGGCTCTATCGGGTTCAGGGTTTAGAGTTTAGGGTGTCGGGTTTACGGTATTCGGAATTACTTAGGGTTTGGGCTTTGTAGGCTTCAAGGTTTGTTGCATCGTTCGTTTGTTTTCCTAGTTGCTTGCTAGTGTTAGTTGCAGTTGTCGTTCTAAGATGTTTTGGTGCACACTGGTCGGTTAAGGATGTTCCCGAAGGGTCCAATCCCATGGTGAACTAAAGTTATGTTGGTCTAAGGTAGTAACCTGGAGATCCCTGGAGTCAGGTCCTACGCTGATTCTACACAGTGCCTGGACGAAGACGCCCCTATCTCTAACTAACCCTATAAACCCTAAAAGCCAACGCTCCAAACACTACACCCTAAACACTCCTGAACGAGGGGTTGGAGATTAGGATAGGGGTTTCTGTAGATTTTACCCTGCCTCCATTGCTATTCCTATGGTCCTTAGCTATATCTGTACGCGACCGTGATTGGCCCAAGTCCCCCGTGTAAAAAGGTCACAAGGGTTGACTTACCGGTTACTTGCCGTGTCTAGCTGGTAGCCTGGGAAACTTCAGGTTATCAGCCGTAGTTAGCTCCGTAATGGACATCGTGCCGTTCACAACGGCCGCGGGCAACAACGGTGACGGTGGTGTTGGTGGCAGACAGGAGCAGGAAGCGAACCAGTACTTCTTGCATTTGTTGCAGGAGAATACTCAGGTGAACTTGTTCGTGAATGACCCCCGCATTCAAAGTGCCTTGGAGCTTCGCGCGGAACAAAGACATCGATTTGTATTGGACAACGTGTACGCCGAAGCCAACGCATACATTGCACACCTAGAGGCAACAGCGGATGCGAATCATCGTCAACAGCTAGCATTTGTGAGCCAATCCACACACCTGTTGGTGGGACAGCTACACAATGAAGTTCGAGTGCTAGAGACAATCGCCCGAGCAGAACGGCAATCAGCCAATGAGCTGCAGGCACAGCTGGCACGCGCACAAAGGGAAAGTCATGATGAAAGGTCTATGGCCATGCAGTTTGATGCACATCGGTCCGAGCTGGAAGCAGCAGCGCGCACGCTCACTGCGGAAAACAGACAGCATGAACGCCGTTTCGCGGAACTGCGCTCGAGTATCGAAGAAAACCACAGTGAGATGATTGCCTTTTTAGGGTCTGAGTTTGAGGAAAAGCTTCAATGGGAAGAGAACGAGTACTACCATAGGCTAACCTCTGAGGCACAGCAGTACGATCGCTTGGTTGATGACCTGCAGGACAGGAACGCGGAGCTTATAGCTGAGGTCGACTCACTCAGGACTGTCTTGTCGACAGCGGAGAGTAGCCCACCGCAAGGTGGTGCCGTGCCGGTGAAAGTCGATCCTAGTGAGAGCTCCAAGCTTCAACCAAGCCCACCGCAAGGTGGTGCCGCAGCGCCGCTTGTTCAGGGTCCTAGTCATTCATGGATTCCGACCCTTCCGAACCCCAGGGAGATTCCTGTGTCGCTTCGGACGGTTTTGGGAAGGACCCAACGGTATGACATTGGTGAGCCTGAGGATTCCAAGGCCCACAATGTAGCGGTATCTGCTGCTGAACAGAGTGACAACAAAGAACCGGCAGAATCTACTGAAAACAAAGAGCCTAGCGTACTTCTCGCTGAAGCACTCAAGTCGGTTATCCAGAAGCCTGACGATGACAAACCCAAGGCTAAGGAAGCCGAAACGGTGAAGCTACCCGACTTCCCTGACCCGGAGACTTACAGGAGTTGGAAGATCACAGTTAGGGAGGCCGTTCGGGCAGCATCGGACAGACCCGATGAGGCATTCAAATGGGTTCAAGAGGTTTACTCCAGGGACGCCGATCCGGAGAAGTTGAGGGACACGGGTAAATTCCTCACTTTGGATACAAAGATCCTTTCGGCGCTTTCGAGGGTCGCTAGGGGTGATCTTGGACGACAGATCATTAACTACAAAGAGTCTGAGGCAGCTGCTGGTAGGGCCGTTCGTGGTAGACAGGTTCTACTGATGTTCGAACACTACTTTAAGACCAACGAGGAAGCAGGCTCCCTCTACTCTGTAGAAGATCTACTCAAGGTGCAGTTGAATGGTGATGACCTTAGCACTTTCATTCACAATTGGGAGTCGGTCATCGCGGGGTTGAACCACCAACCCGAGGAGACTACACTGAGAGATATTCTACTTCGGCAGCTTCGCAATGCTAGCAAGCTCAAGTTTGATCTGGAAGTTTACGACAGGGCTAAGGAAGGAACAGAGCAGCGCACTTATGACTACTTGGTCAAATGCGTGAAAGAGCTGTTGGCAAGAGATAGGACTCGCAAAAACCGCACAGCAATCGCCAAAGCTCACGGTGCTAGATTTGGTGCCCCTGCTCCTTCCGATACCCCGAACACCCCTCGCGGCCGAAGCCAGGACAAGCCCTGCTACGCTTTCCAGCGTGGGAAGTGCCCACGAGGTGATAAGTGCCCATACAAGCACGTGAAGCCTACTCCTGAACAGACAAGGGGCAGAACACCTCCACGTACCCCTTCGAGAAAAGGTGGAGGTAAAGGCGGTAAAGGTGGGGAGAAGAAGGACACCTCCAAGATTCCTTGCATCTTTTTCCCCAAAGGCACCTGCAAGAACGGTAAGAATTGCCCATTCATGCACAAGGATGCCGCTCCCTCTGTCCCGGCCAAAGGCGATAAGGCTGGCAAGGACGGGAAGAGATCGCCCTCCGGCAAGCGCAGGCGACCCAGTAAGAAAAGGCCAAAGAGTGAGGACAAGCCAGCCGCTTGCTGTCTCTCCCTCACAGCCACCCTCACGGGTGAGTCATCGGCCGATGCTGGGAAAGCCTACGCAGTAGCAGCCCGCAAGGGCCCTGCCGGAAAGCCCCGAAGCAGAAAGGTCCAGTTCCTAAGGCCAGAAATCATTGACATCCCGCCTGAAGGTGAAGGCTGGAGCTTCGTACCAGACAAGCACAAGTTCGAATTCAGGTACAAGTCTGCGGAGCTATGCCCACCATCAATTCCAGAGGACACCGAAGAAGCTTTGCAGAATGCCCGTCACTTGGAATCAGCAGTGAACGGGATGAAGCTTAAGGTTCGGGTCAAGTGTAACTACAGGTGTCGGGGTAGAGAAGGATTCTGCATTCACTGCAAAGAAGCAATTCCCCTGCCCCAACTTGCTGCAGCGGCGGTGACAGGTGAGAACCTCGAAATCATCGCAGACACCGGTAGCGAGGAAGATCTGATTAGTCACTCTGATTTGGAGGCCCATTTCAAGGGCAAGGCTAAGAAGGTTGCTTCCAACCCAGTGAGTTTGATCACTGCTAACGGACCAGTAGACGCTGATACCAAGCATGAGGTCTACATTGAGTCATTGAGGAACCCATTGCAGTTCGTTGAGCTCCCCAACACACCTGCAGTTTGCTCTGTAGGAAAGAAGTGCATGGAACAGGGGTTCTCTTTCCACTGGCCAGCGGGTGAGGCGCCATATTTCATTTGCCCAGACGGTCAGAAGATGATTTGCCAACTCCGAGGCAATGTCCCCGTATTTGGCGACCGAGGACCATTGATGGCATGCTTAGCGGCAAAGTCCTCAGAATCTGATGGCAGTAAGGTTGCACCGACCTCTGTCAAGTCCGGTTCGGGTTTTCGGTAAACAGCTGCCCGCAAGGGCACGCCGCACCAGCTAGGGGAGAGCACGAACATGAACCTGAAGGTCCAGCTGGCGCGGCAGAAGATCCCATCGAAAAGATGGCGAAGTGCATTCCTCCCATTCCTGGGGTGGAAACGAGACAACTGCTAAAGGCAGGTTGGACTGTCATCAACGGCAGCCCCGCTGCTAAGGTGGCACATTTCCCAAAGACGCTTCGAACACCGGCTCCTAAGTTCCCAAGATATAGAATCCGGACTACTTGGGGATTCAAGGATGACGTGTGGTCTTTGTTGGAGGATTCAGTCAACATTGACGAATTGGACGGAATCTATGGGGAAGTACCTGAAGGGACTATTGCGACTATCACATTGTTTGCTTTGCCTGAAGGGGAAGTTGAGGCGCAAGCCGACAGCGATGTCGAGCCATACACAATGCCAAAGTCTAAGAAGGACGAAGCTTCCTTGAGGGCTGAGGCTGTGTCTTTGGAACATCGACTTACCCATAGACCAAAGAACCCGTTCTGCCCGATTTGCCAAAGAGCCAAGATGTATGCGCCCCAGGCGCGTAAATCTGGTGGATCCTCTACAATCTACAGTAAATCGTTCGGTGACCACATCACAGTAGATCACATCGTGACCGCTGATGCCAAGGATTACGGGTTTCAAGAAGAAACCGTGGCTCATGTTGTGAAGGACGTGTATTCTAAGTTTAGATACGTGTACCCTTCCAAGACAAAGTCTGGTGAGCAGTGCTACGAGGACATGTTGCACTTCCTTGGTACGGACGATGAGGTAAAGGTTATATATTCCGACAATGCGTTGGAGTTTGACTTTGCGGCCAGACAGCTTCGCGCTCGTCACAACACTTCTAGGGAGTATGTGAACGAAAACAAGGCCGTAATCGAACGAGAAATCAGAACCATTTTGGAAGGCACACGGGCCAATTTAGTGCAATCAGGACTCCCAGATCGCTATTGGCCTCTTGCATCGCAACATCATGCTATGTGTCTTAACATCACTGCGAGGATTGACAATGGTCAGATTCCGTGGGAAATCAGGTACGGTGAAAAGTTCAACGGCATGCGTATTCCCTTTGGAGCGAAAGTCCTCTATTGGGCCCCGAAGAAGCAACGCAAGCCTGAACGATCCAAGTTTTCTGGCACAGGGATTGAAGGTATATTCCTTGGGTATCACATCCAACCTGGTTTTATCTTCAAGCTTGAGTACGTTGTTGCTCCCCTACACAACATCGAAGCCGCGTTGGAAAACGAAGATCTACGTGTGTTTCGCACTAAGAGACTGGAGCTACCAGATGGTGACTTTAAGTTTCCGTTGTTGCAAGAGCCTGCCTTGGATAAACCACCAAGCCTTGATGCACAACATCACAATGTCCTTGATGAGCAAAACCCGCATCCTCCTCTGGAGGAAGGGGGGGGATACGATGAAGCCACAATTCAGGAACAACTTAGCGAAGACCTGGATGAAATGTTCCCAGAGCTATTTGGTCCTGATCGTGATAAAGATCCTCCGCCGAAGGACGCGAAAGAAGCCACCCGCAAGGGTGAGTCAAAGTCTGATTCCCGTGCAGCATTGCTTGATGATGTTCCGTTCTCTGTGAAGCAGAAGCTGAAGTCCAGCGCAGCAGTAGCAGCGCAAGAACCACCGTATGGTTATACGTGGAGTGGGGAATGTTTGGTCAAGAAGAACAACAAGAACCGCCCTGACGCTATTGATCATACTGCATGGAAGTCTATGTCGAAAAGACAAAGAGCAACAGCAATTGCAGAACATGAGAAGAAGCTACATGAGGAGAATGAGGCACTGTATCGTGAAGCTGTAAAGGTGGTACCTGCAATGCCAGTCCTACATGGGTGTAGCGAGGAACATCGGGAACGACTCAAAGGGCTATATGACAAGAAGCTTTTTCAGATCGCAGATGAGATGTATGCTGTTGTCGCCAAGGTCCTGTCGTCTAAGGAGATTTCAACAAACCCTAAGGCGCAGGCTGCCATGGACAAAGAATGGCAGAAATTGGTAGACAAGGGCTGCTGGGTACAAGGCAAAGTCAGGGAGTTCGAGTCGGTTGCCAACGAAGCTAAGAAATCTCAAACCAAGGTTCACTTTGGCAATGTTTTTGAGATTGGTACCCTAAAGGGAGCCGAGCTGAAAGAAGGTGACCCTAATCGTAAGTATAAGGGACGTTCGGTATTTCAGGGAAACAAAGTACTTGACGAAAACGCCGATCACGCGCTCTTCGCGGAGATGTCGAGCAGTCCTGCATCCATGGAAGCAGGAAAGATTCTTGACGTCTTCGGCTCACAACCTGGCTACGTCATTCAGCAGGCCGACGCCAAGCAAGCATACACCCAAGCCTTGTTCCAAGGGGTTGCCACTTGGGTACGGTTGCCTCGCAATCGCTGGCCTAAGGCATGGCAGGGTATGAAAGATCCTGTCGTTCCACTCAAATTGGCACTTTACGGACACCCCGATTCAGGGGGGATTTGGGAACATCACTGCGAAGCTGAGTTGAAGAAAGTCGGGTTCGAGGCAGTATTGACTGACATTTGGAAGAGTGTATTCTACCACCCGAAGAAGAAGCTGCTTTTAGTGGTATACGTCGATGACTTTAAACTCGCTGGCCCTAAGGACTCTATCAAGGAGGGATGGGACTTGATCTCGAGCGTCATTGATATGGATCTTCCGGAAGTCATTGGTAGATACTTTGGGTGCATGCACAAGGAAGAACACAACCTCAAGCTGCCCAAGGAAGCACACCCTTTTCGTCACGTGTTTGAGCCCGAATCATCAGCTGCAACTCCTGCTAGAAAAGAAGACTATTGGGACATTGACCCTGAGAATCTCATAGCAATCCGACATCACCGTTATCCTCGCAAAAGACTTTATGTCCCCAATGAGGATGATGCTAGAATGTTCCCGGGGATTGGCCCTCGGAGATACACCGTGGTGGCTAAAGCCACCCGCAAGGGTGAGTCGGAGGAAGTTGTTGTTGACAGTTGCAATCAAATGCGCGATCGCTGTCTTCAGGATTGGTGGGACGGCGAAACCTACTTCGACCTCGCAGGCCGGGAACAGTCTGATTTCGAGCTGGCAGTTGCAGCTGCCCGCAAGGGCAAGCCGGTTCGTAACAAGTCTGAGGCTAAAAAGGAGGCGAAGCAGAGCAAGTTTGTTACCTTGTCGCAAGACGTTAAAGAGAAGCCCGGTGCTATGACCAAGCCAGTCACTCGCATCACGTACGATATGAAGGACTTTCTCGACTCTTGCATTGATCGGTACTGCGAGCTTGCTAAGGTAGAGCGTAAGACCCTGAAACCAGCTGCAACTCCCTTCCATGAGCTACGTGTGGCTTTGCCAACAGCTTCCGAAGGAGAGAAGGCAGGGCGCCTGCAACCTATTGCTAGTAAGGTACTAATGAAGATTTTGTTTGCTGCTCGCATGGCCAGATGGGATCTTCTAAGGCCAACACAGTCTTTGGCGTCGAGGGTGACCAAGTGGAGTCCAGATTGCGACTTGGGACTTCACAGGTCGGTTTGCTACATAAACTCTTCGCTTGATGTCACTATGAGCGGTTTCATAGGTGACAGCATAATGGATTGCAGACTGTGGTTGTTCAGCGATTCCGACTTTGCGGGCGAATTCGATTCAAAATCGACTACAGGATGTGCGATGTTTTTGGTCGGACCAAACACGTACTTTCCCCTCAATGCCTTCAGCAAGAAACAAACATCTATCACAATGAGCTCTACTGAGTCCGAAGTTGTAGCAGCGAACCACGGTTTACGTGCCGAAGGTCTACCTTGCCTGAGCTTGTGGTATTTCCTATGGCGTGGAGATGCCGGCCGCAAGGCCGAGCCAAGGGCTGAGAGGGTGGATTCGATAGTTGCACGCATTGATCCTGAGCTTGATGAAATTCGTTATGGGTCCACTAGACCGGATGGGTTGTCAATCGCAGACATCAACGGCCTCTGTGTCCAACTTCCTGAAAGTTTCGAGGTTAGACATATGGAGGATAACCAGGCGACAATCACTCTTTTGTTGCTAGGGCAAGCTGGTGTTCTACGACATACTGATCGGACACAGAGGGTGAGTTTCTCATGGCTAAAGCAGCAATATGAGGTTGGGCATTTCAAGCTACTGAATGTTGGTACAGCCGAACAAGTGGCGGATGTATTCACGAAGCCTTTCACTGAAAAGAACAAGTGGACGCATGCCTTGAAGCTTATTGGACATACAACCAGCGCGAACGTAGCCGGGTGCAAACCCGAGTCGAAGGTCGAGGTCGACAGCAAGGTTTCGGTAGCAGCAGCTCCGGATGCATCAAAGGTTGTCGAGGACTTCGCTAAACAATCGTTCGAGGCTAACGATTACAGCTTCAAGACCTTCGAGAAGCTAGCTGGGCTTATTCGTACCAATCTCAAGGCATCATTGGCAAAACCGCGATCGTTTATGGCTTCTGAGAACATATCCAAATACTTGGTATTCGGCGCTTGGGTCCATGGTGGGTGCTTTGGTATTACCAACCGCACAAAACATTACCCATGGATTTGCAGGTATGTGAATGAATTTGTTAAGCGATCATCTCCGAAAGGGTTTACATGGACTTCGTTCGTGTTCAACTTCAATGGCAAGGCCCGCATCCACACGGATAAGTACAATCAGAAAGAATCGTACAACCTGACGTTCTCCTTCGGTAACTATACAGGGGGGACACTGTGGATTGAGGGCGCGAGCCAGTTGGGACCACCGGGAATATACACAGATGATCATGGCAAAGACCACAAAGGCTACAATTGCAACACATACCGCAAGCCTACTCTGTTGCATCCATCGACAAAACATGGTGTACAACCCTACACTGGCGAACGACATTCCTTCATCGCCTACTCTTCAGGGGGGTACCAGAAGTTCAACAAAAAGCAAAAGCAATTCCTACATCAATCACAGTTCCTCTTGCCTACGGCTCAGTTGAAGCTCCCAGCTCAGAAGGCAATGGTTTGTTTGAGGTGTGTTGGTTCCCCTCTCGATGAGGGGGGTAGGCTTAACAAACCGTGTTCTCGTTTCGAAAATGATTCGTTTGCACACACATCGCTCGAGTGCACAAACACACAACAAACTGCAAGCCTTGACCATGAAATCTTGGCTTCCTTTATGTGCACGCCTGCCATTGCAATTTCAGCTGGTTCTGATCTTCTCGACTTGCCCGAAGCGACTTCTACGATCCCCAAGATGGCAGCCATCGTTGTGAGCGACGAGTTCTGCAGGGTCAACACCTCCGAAGCAGACAGGGCCGGAGTTACCAAGGCCATGAAAACCATTCTCCAATCCGCCGCCCTCAACAACGATATCATTTCGCTCGGCGCCGATCATGAGAGCCAGCTCTTGGAGTCGGCGTACAGCTGCGTATCCACACAATGCGCGGCTGGGGTATCCTTGACCCATGCCGACGCAACCTGTGTGGCTCTGCGCCAGATGGCTGACTCGGACTCGCCAAGTTGAAGCCAACCGCAAGGTTGAGCCCCAAGGCCAAGCGAGCCATCATAGTCGTGTCAGACAGCTCCACTGCACTTTGCAAGAAGAACAGGCGGGGAGTGTTCGTCAAGGCCGACTTGGATGCGGAAGTGAACATCGCAAGCATGACGCTGGGATGGACACAGACTCGCTACACCATGTGTTGGGGCAAAACCTTGGCGTGGATTGTCTGGCAGGTCGAGGAGCATGTGAAGGAGCTCCGGAGCAACTATCCGGACCACACCATCGACGTGATCTGCTGGTGGTGCGGGAACGAGATCTCCGGCCAGTGGGGCTGCATCCCCACGCGGCTAGGACCGGGACTCGCCTACAGAGATCCCAATGTCACAACGGAGACCGTCGCACGGAAAGTGAGAAGGGCAGCGGATGTTTTAGCCGCCCTCGCGGGCGAGCCGGACATTGGTTTTGTGAAGGTGATTGGGCAGGTGGAGGCGGACTTGTTCCAACTCCACTCAGCCTACAACGACTTCAATGCCGCTATGTTCGAAGAGTTCAGGCAGCGCGGTCTGCAAGTGCAAACCGCGAGCTCCTTGGTCGAAAAGCTGGAAATGTATGACAGCTTTCACGCCAGTGAAGACCCTCGCAACCGCGAGTTATTCCAGACCTACTTGCATGCGACTTTCAATGCAAGCAGGAGCGAATGGCTTGCCCAGAAGATGACACCCTGTGTCAGGGCTTTGCTTGTTCGCTATGAGCACTTTGAGACTGGCTCAGGTGCCAACAATCCAGTGCTCCAGGATGTCTTCAAGCAGTGGCGTGCGGAGAAGGACCAGCTCATGAACCCGAAACAGGCAAAGCCAATGCCGGTCACCCAGGAGGACAAGATGTGGGAAGCCCCAGATGCCGCTGACGCAACCGACGTCACCAAGATCTCCGAGGGGCCACCCATGGATAAAGCCATCCGCAAGGATGTGCCAAGGATCGGTGCAACCACTGATGTTAGTGCTGTTGCGGAGTGCGTCAATGACATTGTCACCCAGGACGCAGACGGTAAGGTATCCTACAATACCCCGGGCACGGTGGAACTGGTGGATGAGGGCGACCAAGTCGACCCCATCCCATCATCGATTGGACGTGTTGTTGAGCCAGCGCCTCCCAAGAAGACTAAGAAGTCTGACCGCGACGAGGACGCCATGAGAAGGCTCATGTTCATTGATGAAAGCGCCCCGCAAGGGGCTGCCACTGTGCCAGAGCTTCCGAATGAGTACTTCTACAACGGCAAGAAGCCCTTGATGAAGCCCTTCAATCCGGAGGACATTGTGGGAGACAGGCACGTGACGTTCAAACACGGTGACCTGAAGTTCCTCACCAAGCTGCTGCGTGGCCATGAAATGGACGACTTCCCTGCATTGATCTTTGACCGTGGGTGCTGGGCAGACGTTGACACTCTGCTCCAGGTCTTCAACACGGCACGGAACGCACGCTGGGGTGTGAGGCAGCTGCTACGCGCAGCGAAAGCCGATAACAAGGGACGGATCAGACTTTTGGGCATTGATGTCCCCATGAAGGACACCCTGGGTCAGCCGCTATTCCCTGTCCGGGTGAGGATGGCCCAAGGGCACAACTCCAAGCTCATCGGCAATAACCCGGACGCGGACTTCTTCCTCGCGACCAGGTTCTACAGCGGATTGTCCGAGTACGAGGCCGACCTGCAGAGCAGCGTCAGGGGGGTCACTGTACTCTCCCGTGAGGATACCCCCCCGAAGCTCTTCCACCGCACGAATGAAAAGGGAATGAAGGGGATCCTCCGCGATGGCATGATCGCCGGCTCCGCAAGGTCAGACAGGTCCCACAACTACCTGTCCCCGTACAAGTTGGACGACACCCACTATAAGAGTGGAATGCGCTCCAACCAGCCGATCGAGCTGACGATAGACACGCAGCGAGCAATCGCCGCTGGATGCGTTTTCTTCGTCACGGAGACCGACGGCGTCCTCACACGGGACAATGTGCCTCCCGATTGCGTGCTGTCCGCCGTCGACACCAGCAACAAGAACCTCCCGCTCTATGTCGCCGAGCACAAAGAAGCCGCCCGCGAGGGTGAGCCAGAGCGCATTTTCCGCGCCAAGCGCGACTATGAGGAGGCCGCAGCAGCAAGCTCATCATCGGCACCGCCCCCAAAACAGGCGGCTATCGCTCCCAAAGCGATTGCTTCAAAGAAGATGCCGAAGGTGGTTCCCAAGCCCGCCGCAATCGCCGAAAAAGACGAAAGCATGGACTTGGATGAAGCCACCCGCGAGGGTGAGCCTGCTGATGCTGCTGGTGCATTCGACCTTGACGAAACCAAGGTTGAGGTTGAGGTTGAAGTCGACGAAGGCGATACAACGGATGCGGGTGAGGATGAGCCATACCCACTTGGCTCACACCCATGCCGTGAGTGCGCAGCAGTCGTTGCCAATGGCATGCTGTTCTGCCTCCGTTGCAAGGCTCCCCAGACGGATGATTCTAAGAAGATCACAAAGCGAGTCTTCGAGAATTCGAGACTTCGCCAGCGCCTTCTTGCCACCGCTGCGACCGGAGCCCAGAAGCCCATCGATGATCTCCTTGCGAGTGACCTTCGAGGCCTGGGCGAGGGACCAAAGAAACGTGGTCAGATGAGCGCAGAGGCTGCCGCCATTCGTGACGCCAAAGACCGAAAGATCAGGGCCGCCAAGTTGAACTTTGACACCGTGTCCGACCGCTTCGAGAAGGACGCGCAGTTCAACGTGAGGATGATGCAGGAGGGCCGCAACTTCGAGGACATGCAGAAATTCGATCACCTGTCGAACGCTGTGCTTCCCGATCCAGGACGCAGCGAGGAGCAGCGCTACTTGCGTGCCGGCTCCCATTATGGTGGTGGCAATGTCCCGCCAGCGAAGTTGGTCTATTATGCCCACTGCGAAGTGGAGCCGTTGAGGAACTTGCGGTTTATCGACGATACCTCGGATGTTCCCATCGGCTTGACCTACCTCGGTGCATTCCTCCCTCCGCCTGGGCGGCATTTAGCAGGGAATGAGGGAATGAGTGGGGCACGGCGCCAGCGCCGATCTTAGCACTGGGGCACTGCTTGGATGCGAAAGACATCGGCGACAACTCGCACTTCGTAGCACTGGGCACCGCTGCGAGGCCAAACCAACGGCAACAAATCATACTTCTTAGCACTGGGACTCCACTTGAAGGCCGAAAAACGGCAACAAATCGCACCCATGTACAAGTCCAACGGATTTTAAATCCGTTGGACTTGTACATGGGTGCGATTTGTTTCCGTTTTTTGGCCTCTAAGTGGTGCCCCAGTGCTAAGAAGTATGAGTTGTTGCCGTTGGTTTGGCCTCGCAGCGGTGCCCGGTGCTAGGAAGTGCGAGTTGTCGCCGATGTCTTTCGCATCCAAGCAGTGCCCCAGTGCTAAGATCGGGGCTGGCGCCGTGCCCCACTCATTCCCTCATTCCCTGCTAACGGCCGCCCAGCCGCGACTTTATGCTGAGGTGGCAGCAGTGAATGATGCTGCGAAAAGGATCCTGACTTTCGACGGCGAGGTCTATGTGTCGGCTACCACAACTGAAGGCATCACAACTGAAATCGGGCAGATTCTTACCGATAGCCTCCGTAGTGCTCAGAACCAGACAGACCAAACGGAACGTTTGGCAGAGCGCAATCGCCAGGCCGCAGTCCAGAACCGCCCATCCCAAAAGGGACGTGGTCGCACGACAGCACCTGAGCCAATGTACAGAGGCTATACTCAGGCCCAGTGGGACGAGTACTATCGCCAGCGTCGTGGAGGTTACACTCAGGCCGAGTGGGATGCATGGAACCGCACCCATAGGCGCTGAGTCCTCATTTTGATTTGCTTCGGACCTGCAGGGCTTCCCCGTTGTGCTTTATAAATGCTCGCTTTGGCAAGTCTTCAAAACCGTTGAAGCCCAGGGCAACCTGGAGCCATGTACTATCCGCCTTAGCTCGAGCAGCACGGCGAGGGGGGTGTAGATTTTACCCTGCCTCCATTGCTATTCCTATGGTCCTTAGCTATATCTGTACGCGACCGTGATTGGCCCAAGTCCCCCGTGTAAAAAGGTCACAAGGGTTGACTTACCGGTTACTTGCCGTGTCTAGCTGGTAGCCTGGGAAACTTCAGTTTCAGGTTGCAGAGTGATCCACTTACCACCGGCTCGCTGACAAAGGAGCGTTCTAAGGACAGTAATGCTTGAGGTGGTGGCTAGTCTTCTTAGGGGGTGTTTTCCTGTTTTATGTAAAGTTTAAGAATTACTCAACATCTCATATTTACTCGGAATCTAAGGGGTGCACAAGGTTCAGGTTTTGGGGCGTGATGATGACAACAGGATACAACAGGAGCGAGGCCGTGACAATCGAAGCTGGGCTGTAGCATTGAGACGAGACAGGGCTCAATTTTTTCGGCCTCGCCTGCACATATTCATGATCGGGATCGTCGTCGTGACCCTTTCCAGCATGACGACAACCAAAGCCATCCTTACATGACACTCAGACTGATTACTTATCACCATGGCTTTCGTCATCCCTTTGGAAATACTGCAAAGGTGGCATCCTATCCCTGGGTCATCTCGGTCTATGCAGGACGCCGCTTGCCCAGCTGCCATCGCTTGGAGGGTTCAGGGTGTCAGGACTCCTCCCAGGATCATGCACCCGAAGCTACCGCCAGTTTCACATCCTGCTTTGGCTTTCTCCTTCCATACAAGGGTATCAAAATGAGACCGTCAAAGTTAGATCAGTCCGCCCTCAAGCGAACACTACGAGGTTCCCATGCCAGAGAGAAGGCACCAGGCTCCTGTGGTATTCTTGGGCTTTACACTCCTGTTCCCAAAGATCAAGCTGCCCTACATTGAAGTGGCCCGAAGCCTTTTCAAGTACCAGGCAGCATGCCAGACCTCAACCACGAAGCATGAAACCAGCGGGTAGGGGGGATGGCGGTAGGGGACTATACTTCCTTAAATAGGCCTCATTAAGTCCTAATTAAGGCCCCCTACCCCCCCTCCCCCTACCCTTAAAGGGTCCTTGTGACTCAATGCCGGAGCCTCAGGCTCTTGCTTGGGCCTGGGCAGTATCGTAGCTATCCCAAGGGAGCAGTAACTGCAGAGATCTATATCGGAGGGTCCTGGGTAGAGTTATCGAGGTATTGTAGAATCCTACTAGCCTTTTCGGGAGACTTGGTAAATAGGTAATAAGTAGACTTCTGTAAGTCCTCAACAATTATCCTGGCTGGGATATGAGACTAGTATGGTTCATTAAGTACATACTTGCTAAGCCCCCCGGCCATGCAAGTAAGGCCAACCTGAAAAAGCAATCATGGAGTGCCTGGTTGTTTAGAATAGGGTTCAGGTGTATAGCATTAAGCATAACCATTCAAGGATATAGGAGGATACTAAACCCTAAAACCAAACCCTAACCCCCACACCCTAAACTGCTTTTGTACTACTTATTCAGACCGCTACAGGTAGACTCCCAGCAGGCTCCACCTGCACAGCGGGTTGTTTGAGCCTGCTTGTCCATGGCCTCAAAACGAGTGCAATGCTATCAGTCATGGGTCATGAGGTTTTGCAAACGCCCAAATATTTCACGGCACGACAGACAACCGGAAGCGGAATGGGCATCATATCAAACATAAAATATAAACGTGACCGAAAATGACAGCAGGAGAAGCATTCAGTGCTTCACTAGGTTTTCGAAGCATACGTTACATCGCTGATCCCGCGCCACAAGACCAACCCTCGAACCCTCCCAGTCTGCAGACACGGATGGGGGAAAGCCTGGCCACTCCTGAGTTCAGGGCTTAGGGGCACCCATACCCCCATACGCACCGTAAATCCTACTCTCCGAAACCATCCAAAACCCTCAGAAAACTTTGTTAAAAAAAACTTCAACCTCCGAACATGAAATCAACAAAAGTCACCGAACCTGCTCCGAGGGAAGGGAGATGACATGGTGGGCCTTGGAGGCGTTGAGTTTGTGTGAGGTTAATGCCTAGTAGTAGAGTCGGTAACCTTTAGCCTTTTAGGGCTTAGGGTACCCTTAAGGGGCTCCTTTAAGGGATCTAATAGGGGGTTCTATAATGCGCTCTTACTAGTAGAGTAGGTAACCTTTAACCTTTTTTGGGTAGCATAGTCCCTATATACTCCCTATATAACCAAAAAGGTTAGCCTTTAGTTCCCCATGATACACGACAAGGGATGGTTTAGGGTTCAAAGGGCTGAGGTCTTGTGCAAGGCGGACGTGTAGTAGAGGTCGACAGATCGGGGCAGCCAAACGGGAGGACAGGTTACCTTTTTCCACTGCCAGAACTAAGCTGTGGGACTGTAGGAACTTGAGGGTACGAGGACACGAATGTTCAAACTTATGGCTCCTACCTTCCGAAACTCAGGGATGTCTCTTCACGGGTGTTTCTTGGCACGTCTAGACTTGGGTGTGGTAGTCATTGAGCCCTAAACCCTAAACCCTAAACCCTAGACTTGGGTGTGGTAGACTTGGGTGTGGTAGTCATTGAGACTATCTTGAATGTCCAACAGGCTCCGGGGGAACTTTGCGATTTCAGAACTTGCATCTTGGGTTTAGGGTTAGGGTGGAGCCTTGCAGGCGTATGAGGCTGCATGCTAAAGTAGAAGGTTACGGGATCTGGCACCCCGTTTGAACAGGTGCCGAGACTGTTGTGCGATGGGCCAAAGCACAGCACAAGAAGGCATGGCTTTGCATTGGAGTTGGTGAACTGGGTCGGGGTATTTTTCATCGTTTTCTGAGAACCTTGCTTCCACCACCCCTAAACCCTAAACCATGTACCATTATTGTCTGATTTCCTTCTGCCACTATGCAACCCCAAGCCCGAAATCCTCGACAATCGGTCGCCTATGCTTTCTTGGCATGATCGCTTGCTTGTCAAAGGAGTTTACTGACATTTACTTGCGCGCTTGCAGAAATACTGGTACCAATCCGAAACGCAAGATGTTGAAGAATGGAAGAACGGGAATTCCCATTGTCATTGTGCTGAGGTGTACGGATTTGTGTCTACTACGGTTGATGATATTAATCTTGCATGACCCATACTAAGGAATATACCATACTTCCTGTAGTTTCGGGTCCTTGAGGTAATGCAGGATTTATATCATCAATCGTAGCGTAGCTCGCCTGTCGAAGTCATATTCCCAACACGTTGGTTTGTTTCGCCACAACTCGGTTTCAGCTGGCAGAGTTTCGAACTGAGGCCCAAGTCGTCCATGCCAGCGCTTGCTTCAAGAAACTAAAGGGCTTCATAAATTAGGGTTTAGGGTTTAGGGTTTAGGGTTTAGGGTTTAGGGTTTAGGGTTTAGGGTTTTGAAGTTTTGAGGAGTAATGCTAAACCCTGAACCCGACATTGTTTTTGTTGTTTTTGGGTGTGGGGCGGGGGGCCTACATGAGGGGTTAGAATAGGGTTTCGGATTCATAGCCATGATACGGTTGATGATATAAATCCTGCCTTACCTTGAGGACCCTAACTTATGGGAACTATGGGATATTCCTTATTATGGGTCATGCAGGATATATACCATCAACCGTAGCCATGATAGGGCGTTTTAGGCTTGTCGGGCTTTGGGTTCATGGGTTATCGTGCGCAGGCTTTAGGCGGATCCAGGGTTTAGGTCTCATGCGAAACTTTATCGGGTGTAGGGCTTATAGGGTTTAGGGTGTAGGGCTTATAGGGTGACGGTTTAAGGTCTGTAGGGTCTGGTTGCATGCAGTGCCGCACAGAAAAGTTTTGAAGTGATGCCAACCAGGCTTGCGCATGGGATGAGATTTTGGGGAGAAGTTCGTCAACTGTCAGAGAGCCCTGTTGACTCCCTGAACTGCATGTGTATCCCCCCAGACTCCAATATCCCTTAATTAAGGAATAAACCTCAAATTATAGTAGGATCCCGAACTGGCCCGTCTTGCTCCCGTGGCCTCCTGTACTCTACCGCTTTGTTTCCGGGATGTAGGATCCCTAATATATTTTAAGGTATATTCCTTAATTGAGGGATATTGGAGTCTCTGGGTCTTTCTTGCCAGTTTTGGGTCTCCGCACCGGTGTGGGCAGAGGGGCTGCCTCAATGGCCTGCCGAAGCCCCAGAACTGCCCAGTCTGCTTGGAGGGTCGGGGGACTTAGTAAGTAGTTAGTAAGTAGACTTATAAGTACCCTAAAAGGGATCCTAATTGGGGTTATGGTACTTATAAGTCTCCAAAATAACTAGTTACTAAGTCCCCCGACTCTCCAAGTGTGCAACACCCTCAACTAAGGAATAGAAGGCCTAGACGGTTGAAGAAGGTATGTAAGCGCTAATTAGGATTATTGCTTTAGCTATGCAGTTCTTCTTACCCTGACTTCCGGCAAATTCCTTCATTAAGGGGTTTTGGGCTCCATTGATCGTTCCAGGGCCTTTCCGCTTCGGTGGGGCGAACTATGGGTGCACAACAGGGGCCGGAATCATGTCCGTTTCGATTTTGGGGGTTCCAGATACAGATGTAGTGTACCATAGAATCCTGAGTAATTGCCGTTTCGATTTTGGGCTTCCGAAATTGTATAGTACGCAGCAAAAACCTAGTATAATCAATGAAGGCACATCTGTGTCTGTGAGGTTTGTAAGGTCCATAGACTTAAGGATCTTTTCAGAGGTTTCGGGGGTTTGTTGGGTGCGTGGGAATATTTGGCTCCGAGAGCATAAATCCTAACCGTTACAACCCAGACCTTCCGAAGTTCCTTAATTAAGTTCCCTACTGTCATTTAAGGTATGTTCCTTAACTAACTAAGGGATTTTGGAAGGTCTGGGAAGCGCAAGCATGTGGACATCTATAAGCCTTCATCCCTAAGCCCTGGACTCTAAACTACTCGCGGGAGGATTGAGATGAGGCTCACATGCTGTAGCCTTTTGAAACTAAGCCTGAGGACTCACGTAATTAATGCATGGCGCTGCGATTTCGGGCGCTTTGCTCTGCAGACTTCTCGTCGCTGTCCGGAGCTGCCCGGCCCGAAAGGCCCTTCGAGAAGCCCTCATGTCGAGCCCGGACGAGCCCAGCAGAGAGATCGAAGATCTCGTGGCCGAGAACGTTGCGCCAGCAGCCCCGGGAGTTGCCGTGCCGGGACAAGTGTCAGCGAGGGCCTGGACAGACTACACACAGACTGCAAAACCTCTTTTAAGTAAGGAATATACTTTAATTATCCTTGAATAGGTAGTATATATTAGGGATCCAAGTCAAGTTTAAGGATATTCCTTAATTAAGGGGTTCGGGAGTCTCTGGGTAGGGGCGTATCCTTCAGCCGTTTGGGCCACTTGGATCATCGCGGGGGCGATGGACTGCATGAGAGGCAGTCAGCCATCCCAGGCCAGAGCCCGCCTAAATTTGGGCCTGCTCATGTTCGACCAAATGAGCATTCGCAAGAGTTCGTGTGTTCCGAACCATAAACCCAAACCCCTCCGTTCCACTCGTTCAAGCAGCACGACGCGCACGACAGCACGTGGTTGATGTGTTCGAGGCTCCTGGACCCAAGATGGGGTGGCATCCTTGGAGGATCATGGGACTTAGTAAGTAGGGTTATAAGTACACTAATTGGGGGTTATAAGTAATTATGAGTAGAGTTACACTTTTTATAACCCTGGTTACTAAGTCCCATGACCCTTTAAGTAGAGGCTAGAACAGAACCCTAAACCCTCCCGCAACCTCTAAACCCTACCCTTGTAAAACACTGACAGGGAACCGTGCACCCTGTCTTAGAGTCCGCGGGAAAAGCCTCAAAAACGAAGTAGGCTGGTTCTATGAGCGCCCAATGAAGCCGTTTAAACCCTTACAGGACCCTTCGAGGAGCCAGACCCTGGTACAACCCTTACAGAACTCTGAGAGAGCCTTTATACAGCCTTTCTAGCATCATAGGCGAAGCCTCGGCCCTAAACCCTTAAACCCTAAGCCCGCAGACCTTAACCCTAAACCGAATCCTACAAGTACGACAACTATAGTTGTAATCCAGATTAGGGGACTTAAAACCCTCCCATGAACCTCCAGCACCCTCAAAGAAGCTGAAGCCTTGTGGCAGAGGAGACGGCGCACTCTCCTCCGTTCGAGCTGCAGCCCCGGATTTCGGATCATGGGTCTTCGAGATACGGGATTCATTGGGCTTTGTGGTTTAGGGTGTAGGGGATTCCGTTAAGTCCTTTAAAAGCTTTAGCGGGTTCCAATGGGTAGGGTTTGGCATGGGTTTTGTGGCTTACTTGGAGGGTCAGGGAGCTTAGTAAGTAGTTATTCTAATGAACTTATAAGTACCATAACTCCAATCAGGATCCCTTTTAGGGTATTTATAAGTCTATTTACTATGTACTTACTACGTCGACGACCCTCCAAGTAGGGTGTAGGGGATTCCTTAAATTCCTTTGAAAGCTTTATCGGATTCCAAGGGATTGTGTAAGGATTTCGGGATTGAATGCTGGGGTGCGGCATGTGGCACAGACTATGAGTCTAGGAAAGAAGGGAACTGTAGCAAAGAAGCGCATCAGTGACATCAGCTTCCTCAAACGCTACGCGGGAGTTTGCTTTGATTCTGACGGGCTACTCTGGCCAGTGCTTCGTTGCCACAGGGAGTCGGTTCTCACGTCCTTCCTCAGCCCTGACAAGAACGAAGGTGCGTCGCATTTAGAGCGAGTCGGACTTCCAGCGCTGTTGAGTCGTCTTTTGATGGCTTATACTGACATCAATGTCACCCAGTCGAAGGATTTCGTTCCTATTGACAGCGAGCTTCCATCTTCGGGATTGGACGCTTGGACCGTCATTGGTTCCACGGCGTTTGAGTTGTTGCTTGACCAGGGACTGGTGCCAGATGAAGCCGTTTGGAGTTATTGCATCGGCCAAACGATCTCCTTAGCCACAGTCGGGGAGACCGCCAGGTGGGTCTTTATGGCATTGGGCTCGAAGGTTAGGATAATTTAAGGTTTCAGGATTTAGGGCTTGAAGCTTGCGGCTTGGAAGATGAGTATATTTGATACTTGTTCTTTGGCTCGATCCAGAAGGGTTTAGGTCTATTGAAGATCTTCGCACAATAGAGAAGCTCAAACTGCTGAAGTAAGTCGTTATTGTTCGAGATTTTGGACCCTTAGGTCCTTGGGCTGACGATTTTCGGGTTGATAGAGACTTTACGATCCCTAAACCCTGAACCCTAAACCCTGATGAACCCTAAACCCTGATGAACCCAAAGCCCTGATAAACCCTGAACCCTAAACCCTGATGAACCCTAAACCCTAAACCCTAAACCCTGATGAACCCTAAACCCTGATAAACCCTGAACCCTAAACCCTGATGAACCCTAAACCCTAAACCCTGATGAACCCTAAACCCTGATGAACCCTAAGCCCTGATAAACCCTGAACCCTAAACCCTGATGAACCCTAAACCCTAAACCCTAAACCCTGATGAACCCTAAACCCTGATGAACCCTAAACCCTGATAAACCCTGAACCCTAAACCCTGATGAACCCTAAACCCTAAACCCTAAACCCTGATGAACCCTAAACCCTGATGAACCCTAAACCCTGATAAACCCTGAACCCTAAACCCTGATGAACCCTAAACCCGTAATCGCAATTTGGGAGTCAGGGCTTCGGAAGTTGATCTCTTGCTTTTGGGGAGCCCTGAATGCAGCCTCCGTTTGATTGCGATTGCGCGGCTCTTCTATCCAACCCTAGAAGCCCCAAGTGAACACAGCATGCAAGCTGGAATTCCGAGGGGCTCTAGTATAAGGGCTTAAATAACTACCACTAATGGCTATTTAGGGGTTCCTTATTATGGTACACAAAAAAAACCACGAGACCCTATTATTAAGGCGCCTATATTGGCCAACCGGCATTGGCCCAGAAGCCCTGCTGATCTATCCCTAAACCCTAAACCTAAGCTGATTGGCCTTAGGCCCATGGATAAGACCGAGCAGCAGCCATAGAGCCGTTATCCCACTCTTTCCTCATTCTTGAGGCCCCTATACTATGCAATATGTATAAATACATATATATATATATATATATATATATATCAGTAAATATAGGTAGACGGATAGATAGTGTCCTAATTATGAATCATTTTGAGGACTGGTGAAATCGACACCTAGTATATGTTCCTGCCCTCGACCTGAGGCTGCTTCAAGAGAACAACACCGGTACCTGGCGGGAGGTCCGTACACAGGTTCAGTGTTTTATTCGGGACCCAAGAAGGACATGAGCATAAGCATTTTATAGGGATATCCCCAGCTTATTGGGCTTCATCATAAGGGGTTTTATATGGGATATCCCTATCCGATTTTTTTGCTTATGTGCTTTTTTGGGGCCCTGTTTTAGGGATTTAGGATGCTCGGAGGGCCGGGGGACGTGATAAACTAGGTAACGAGTAGACTGATAATGTACCTTCCCCAAGGGTCCAAAGGACCCAATAATCAGGTACTCGGGTTTAGGATAGTAGTTATGTAGGTTAGGGTTTGGGAAAGTATATGATTATTAGGCACTTGGACCCTTGGGGCTTACTGGGATCCCAAGGGGGGGGGGTTATGATACTTGTAAGCCCAGAAAGTACCTACTTACAAAGTCCCCCAACCCTCCAAGTAAAAGATTCAAGGGTTTAAGTGGTCCCAGGGCTTCAGCGACTGAATTTTTAGGGGATCTAGGGTTTAGCCCCGAGGCTCCCAAACCCGTTACCCAAAGGCTCCATGTACCTTCATAGTAGATACTTAAGCCTTAAAGGGGTCCCTACATAGGTACTTTAAGGCCTAAGCATATACCATATGGGTACATGGAGCCTTCGGGTTAATTAAGGAATAGACCTCAGTCCTGTGTCGGAGTGGCCGGATTCTGCAGTGCAGTAGGGGTTTAGGGTTTAGCTGCGCAAGTTTGGGAGGCTCGACGGTACATGCAACTGTTCCAAACATTTGTAAATTAGGTCCCGAGAACCCCCAAAACCATAAACTTAGTTTAGATCTGCCGATGGAACCTAGTTGTAAACCCCGTTTGGATTTTGCCCTTTCCTCTAAGCGATTGCGGTTTAGGTTTTGGGCTGCTGCAACTTTGATGTTAGCTCATCTTATACTGCAGAAACCCCAAGCCGCACACTACTTAGGCGGATGTAAGAGTTTCCGAAAACAGGGGACCCTAATATAGGACCCTACATAGTAGGATCCTTATTATAAGGACCCCAAAATAAGGTACACCCTATTTCTGGAAACTCCCCAGTGACGAGTGAGGCAACTAATCCGTTCCAGGATTCCCATCTTCAGAGTTTCGGTATATGGGAGTTTCCGAAAATTAGGGGTACCTTGTTCTGGGGTCCTTATAATAAGGATCCTACTTTTTATGGTACTATATCAGGGTCCCCTATCTTCGGAAACTCCCATATGGTTTCGGGCATGGCGACCTAGTTACTGGCTATGGCATGGGTTAATTATGACTTACTTCATAAGCCCATGGTTAAGCTCCAAACTTACCTGCAATCGAAATAGCCCAGCTGTCTTAGCCTTCCCTTCTTTTCAACGTGCAAATCACAGATTCTCAGCGAGTTTGATAAGTCGTTTGCTTCTAATGCTCTCGTGCAAATGTAATCGCTTAGTGAAAGGATGCTCACGCAGCCGATCTCTCGCGGATGGCTGGGATCCGTGCAACGCTCCCGGTGTGATTCACCCGCGCAGGGCCAAGAACGGCCCCGCTCGCACCCAAGAGTCCTCATCTGCCATGCCCGAGATGGGGAGCCAAAACAGGTCCTAACAGTTTGGGCGAAAGTCCAGAAACAAGATCGGACTCAGGTCCTCTTGGCAAAGAACCGCCGAATCTTGGCGGAGATACACCACGAGGCCACGAGGCGTTTTACAGCTGGTTGATATTTGCGGCTTGGACTCTGACGCTCAGCACGTCGGAGGTAAACGTATATTTCACCTTCATCCAGGACTTCGCTGAGGAAGCTCTGGCACCCGGATCTACCCCAAAGCTTAGTGCCTAAACCCTAAAACCTCCTCCTTAAGGCTCCTGGACCCTTGTAGTGAGATCCCGGACCCTAGCCCCCAAAGCCGAAGCCCTCGCCCAGAAAGCCCAAGACCCTCTTAGAAGCCTTAGGGCTGTTTCTGTTTTGCCCTAGAATTTAAGGTTCGCTTTACGCTCCTTTCGATCGTGGGCGTCCCCAAGAGGAGTTCCGGGCTGGTTCCAAGAAGGGCTTCAAGGCTACAAGCTATGAGCAACATAGGGACCTAGATAACTCCTGCTACTACTAGGATGCCCAGTAGTACCCTTATTCCCTTTTTGTAGTCCTAGGTTCCTTTTCAAGTTACCCAATACCAAAAAGAGAGGCCTTTTTATTATTAGGTTACTGGGTATCCTAGTCTATTTTGGGGTCCCTTACTGTAGCTATAGTAGAATATACCCTGATGATCAAGGCCCGTATATTGTTAGAGTGGGGTACCACGGACTACAACATAAACCCCGAAACCCTAAATCCTAATTCCCTAGACCCCAAAGTTTGTCGGGAGAAGAGCTTGACTTGCCAGGTGCTTGGCCGGAGGACATGGTGGGGGACTTGGACACAGGTTGTGGTTTAGATTTGTTTGTGGTTTAGATTAGTTTAGATTTGTTTTGAAGAACGGGGGGGGGCTTCAATGAGTTTGAGGTTTTGGGATTCGTGAATGAATCGTCGGAATATACACACCAATCAAAACAGTCAAAACATAGTTACAAATTAAATAAACAATGATAAGTGTATGTACTTATATAGATATCTAAGTTAGGTACATAATCATACATGCAGGGATTTATGGGATGGACATGATGTTCCGGGCAGTCCTTTTGTGGGCTTAGGCGATTCGGAGTTAAGTGCTTTTATGTTTTCGGCTGCACGTTAGGGTTCAGTTGAGGGCGTGCCTAGACCCTTCTGTGTTTGTTAGTTTTTGCGGTACCCTATTTTAGAGACAAGGTGCGACATTGTGCAGTGTCTAGGTAGGGTTTTGGATGTTGCTTCAGAGATCTTGGAATTTGAATTCGGGTGCTAGTGCTCGGGCTTGAAAATCAGATGTTAAGGCTTGCCTGGATCCCGGAGTACCTTTCAGCGGAGGCCTGATATTTCTTGGTGGCAGGCATTTAACGGTCAAAGTGGAGGGCAGCTGGAATTCAGGGTTCCGGTTCAGGGTTCAGCAAGACATGAACTTTTAGTAGGCAAGCAGTTTGACGTTCGTAAGCATTGAGAACCTCAACGGTAATATGGGAGTCGAAATAGCATAAATCATAATACCACCTTTATCCTTTTGGAGTTCCTTATATACTTATATACCTCATGTATGTATATATACATATATTTACATATGTAGTTATATTCATATGACATATGCTGTATATACATTATATATATATATATGTATATATAGGCCGCTGGTTTTAGGCTGGTGCATTCGCCTTCCCGAGGTTTCTGCTGCACACTTTGGCAGCCAGATATCCCGATGAGCCCTCGGAGGCACCCTTCATGTGGCGGGGTTCAGGGTTTGAGATTGTAGTGTTCAGGGCTGCAGGTTTAGGGCTTGGGGTTTAGGGTTTTGCGGCTTACGTTTCGTTGGCTGTGTGTGCGTATGTGTGAGTGTGTGTGTGTGTGTGTGTGTGTGTGTGTGTGTGTGTGTGTTTTGGTGGGATGGTATCAGCACAGTCATGGCCGGGCAGTAATGCTCTTAGGCCCTTCGGTCTCCTTCAATCCTAAACCCCAACCTAAACCGTCGAATTGTTCTATGGGCTCGTACTTTCGCTTGGAATAGATTCCCTAATTGAAGCGCATTGGGCCTTATGGGAAGCCACCATGATAAGCTTGAGAAAAGCTGTAACACTCTAGCTAGGTCACGCAGGCTACTGGGATTCATGACATATTCGTCAACCGCAAAACTAGAACCCTAAACCCTAAACCCTAAACCCTAAACCCTAAACCCTAAACCCTAAACCCTAAACCCTAAACCCTAAACCCTAAACCCTAAACCCTAAACCGTGCAATCCCTAGACCTCGAAACCCAAAGTGGGGGCAGGGTCTACCCGCGCCATCCCGCACCCATAAAGGCTTCACGGTCCCTACTGTTTGCTTAAGAAACCCCCCAAAAATAAAAAATAATAATCCCTATATTACCCCCATAAGGAATATATTTTTTATTTTTTGGGGGTTCTTAGAACAGAGAGCACTTAGGCTCTAGTAAAGGGGGCGGTTGTGGGGTGCCGGTGGGAATCAGAGTTTCGGGCCTTGTTTTAAGGTTTATTACTTAAAGGGTCATGGGACTTAGTAACTGGGGTTATAATTAGGGTAACTCTACTTATAACTACTACTTAAAACTCCAATTAGGGTACTTATAACCTTACTTACTAAGTCCCATGATCCTCCAAGTAGGGTTCAGCTTTTGGGGTTCAAGGTTTCGGGTTTAGGGTTTTACTTGGATGGCAGGGGGACGTGGTAAGTAGGTAGTAAGTAGGCCTGCCTAGTTTCGAGAATGTTCCCCCTAAGCCCTAAACCCCCTAAACCCCTAAAGCCCTAAACCCTTCAACCCCTAAACCCCCAAAACCCTACACCCCCTAAATCCCCTAACCCCTCAACCTTGAAACACCTAAAATCCTAAATTCTTGAACCCCCAAAACCCTAAACCATTAAACCTCCAAAACTCAAAACCCTCAAACCCCCTAAACCCCCTAAACCCCCCTAAACCCCCCTAAACCCTAAGTTTTCGAGAGAAGGCGGATGCTGCTGCGGCCAGAGGCCTTGTCGCCTCCCTCGGGCCGGAATCTCAAAAAAACAAGCCGAAGACTTTGAGGAACTTTTGGGTTACCCCAAGGGTCCAAGTACCCAATAATCATATACTCTCCGAAACCCTAACCTACATAACTACTATCTTAAAACCGAGTACCTGATTATTGGGTCCTTTGGACCCTTGGGGTTAGGGTTTAGTGGTAAGGGGTTAGGATTTAGGGGTTAGGGTTTAGGGGTTAGGGTTAGGGGGTTAGGGGGTTAGGGGGCTAGGGTTTAGTGGTAAGGGGTTAGGATTTAGGGATTAGGGTTTAGGGGTTAGGGTTTAGGGGTTTAGGGTTTAGGGGTTTAGGGTTTAGGGGTTAGGGTTTAGGGGTTTAGTGGTAAGGGGTTAGGATTTAGGGATTAGGGTTTAGGGGTTAGGGGTTAGGGGGTTAGGGTTTGGGGCTTGGGGTTTAGGGTTGTTGTCTAGGGCTTAGGGTTTTTTGTTCAGGGCTCGGGGTTTAGAGTTTTGGGGGGGTTTTGTTTAGGGTTTTGCATATGTGGTTAGGGTTTTTGTTTACGGCCGCTTATTCTTCGGCTATCTGTTTTTGTTCGGCTATCTATGTTTAGGTTTGTAGCGTTTTCAGGTGTAGGGCATTGTAGGGCCAAGCATTGTGTGGTAAGGCTGCGAGCGCACAGGGCTACCCACAACTTAGGCTTTGTAGTGAGACCCCGAGCACCTCTAGCCGGGTAAGCTCTTGCCAATTTATCTGAAATTTCGGAGCCCTAACCCTCAATCCTAAAATCACCCTAAACCCCTCTTATTACTGGTGGTGAACCTCGAAGAAGGAGGACTGATTCTCCCGGAACCGTGGCAGGAACATCGTTGCAGTTTGGCTTTTGACTCAGTAAGTAGATAATAAAGAGACTTTTAGAAAAATAAGCGAGATCTTAGAAGTCTATAAAATAAATACCTACGAAAGCCGAGGGCTGCACTCCGAGCGAGCTGAACCGCCCTGTGCTCAAGGCAGCACTATCCCTGTCCGATCTGCAAGCAGCACCTTCAGGACCCTGCCGGAGCTGCTGTTGCTTTCAGCTTTCTCCTTAGCGGTACTTTGAAATATTTTTTATTTTTGGTCATTAGAATCCCTAAGAAACAGCTACAATTATGATTTTTGCTAGGGTTCTAAGTTCAGTATAGTCTCCTGGAGCTTTTTGAACTCAGTTTGGTTGAGGGTTTGGGGTTCAGGGTTTAAAAGTTGTAGCAGATATGTCAACGGGTACGAGTAGTATCTACTTTGGCCCTAAAGGAGTCTCTATATAGCTACTCCAGGCGAAAGCACATACTATTTAGGTACATGGGCCTTTGGGGTATGGGCACAGGGTTGACACATCGCTGCGGAATCGTAGCCCACGGTTCGGTTTCAGCTCAACACAGGTTCCGGCAGGGGTGGGGGCTTGCGGTGTCTAGCTTTCGGCCAAGAAATCGGAATTCCGGTTTAGCGTGTGGCTGGACATCGAAAGTAAGGAGCATAGCAGCCTTTTGTAGGCTTGGGCCATTACTTTGCTTTCGTTACGGGGCTTAGAACCCCAAACCGGTACTTGGTGGGTCGGTGGACCTAGTAAGTAGGTTGTAAGTAGACTTATAAGTACCCTGCAAGGGGTCCTACTTAGAGTTCTGGTATTTACAAGTCCTAACTACTTACTACGGTTGATGATATACATCCTGCATTACCTTAAGGACACTAAACTATGGGAATTATGGTATATTCCTGATTATGGGTCATGCAGGATTTATATCATCAACAGTAGGTCCCCCGACCCTCCAAGCACCCAGAGACTCCAAAACCCCTTGATTAAGGAATATACCTTAAATCATATTAGGGATCCTCTTATAAGATAAGGTATATTCCTTAATTAAGGGGTTTTGGAGTCTCTGGGCAGGGTTCACGGCACCGGGTCAGGGCTTGATTGCGCAGGAGACGCTGCTGCATCCTGCTCTAGGCCCGGTGGACACCTCCAGCCGCGTGGCTTTTGCACGCTGGCCGGGACCTGAGCGACCGTTTTAGAGTTTCGGGTTTAGGGTTCAGGGGTTAGGGGTTAGGGTGTTTAGAGTAGGGGCCCGGAGGAGGAATAACAATAAAGGGCTCATGGGATGAGCCCAAACCCTAACCTTAATCGCTCTATAAGTCTTAATTACAGCTCAAGCCACCGACCACGGCAGGCTTCTTGATATAGGGATCCTCCTATTTGTTTGGGTGTTTTGGATCTGAAGCTCTCATGTAAACAGTCCCCAAGCCCGGCGTGAAACCGATCTGCATCCAATGGATGTTGCACTCCTGTCCCTGTTCCGTTCTCTGCCTGCGGGTCTTTGTTTCCAGAACAGGAGAGGCAGTCAGGGACCTGTGCTGAAGACCCGAACCTAGAGACTAGTAAGAAATGTCCCTTAACTTGTAACAGGAACCCTAATATGATGCAAGGCATAGGACTTAATTAGCGGTTTTGTTGCAGACTCTGGGAAACCTTAAAAAAAACCTACAGCACCCTAACGGTGCAAGTGCTCAGACAGAATAGGCCAGAACCGGACCCGAAGGGCACCAAGCAGATCCCTGTGGGGAGTGCGACGGAAACTGAGTTTTGGAGTACTATAGATTAGAAGGGGCCCCCACCCTGTAATAGTAGTATAATAGGAATATAATAGGGCCCTAATATAATCCTTATAGTCACTACTACAGGGTCGGGGCAGCTTCTAAACTGTAGAGGCCTTAATTAATAGTTACCTATACATTTTGGGGGGGTTCCTCACAAAAGGGATGATAAATATTGTAGTTGTTGCATAATATACACCAAAACTCTATTCTACTCATGAAGGTTCCTATAGTGGGAGCGCGGCTTCGGCCACCAGCCACATCCGGAAAAGGGTTCCTATGGTACCATGCATTTAACAGTATTATTTGTGGACCTGTGTTCCTTAAAGGAACATTATGACTCTCTGGTTACCACAAAGCGCAGGAAGTATGATCATGCTGTTTCAAATCTGGACCATCAGGTAAACCATAGCTAGGAATGCCCATGACGTGGCCACACATCAGGATGTGCCAGCTGCATAATGCCGTCCGTCGCTCGGTGTGGGGAGCGTGTTGAAGATTCGGTGCTTGGCTTCAGGCTTAACTCTACTCCCCCCTAAGCCTAGAACCCCAAGTCCACCCTTAAACTCATTACCCTGGCCTTCTGAAGCCCTAAACTGATAAACCCCTTAACCCAAAGCACTTTCGCTCTAGACCCCAAGCCTGTAAGCCTAAACCCATCCATTGCAAAGCCTCTAGAACAACAAACGTCGGCAGGCGTCATAGAGCGTCCCAAGGCCGATGCCGTAAGCCCTATATCTTCAAATCCAGATACATGGGTTGGTGATGGACAGAATGATGCATTCTTCTTTAGGGTTTGTCGAGTTGCACAAGGAAGGGTGTGCACTGTAATGTGAAAACAGCTTAGGGGAATTATTCAGAAGCAGGAGTGTGTGTGAATCCTGGCAGCTAGTGATCCCTTGCTCTTTAGGCTCGGAATTAGTTTAGCGGCTGCGAAGCTGGAGATTAAATCTGGTCACCGCGCGATAGACTGCTTCAGATGTGGATATGACCTTCAGCTTTACCTCCAATGGTACTTCTTCTTTTTGGCCTGGCTAGGCTATAACGTAGTGCGGTAATGAACGAAAGGGACCGAATGCCAGGGTCTGCAAGCAGGATTGCCCTCGAACCATGACCTTCAATATCGAGCTTCGAATCATTAGTTGGAGGCAGAAGCCCTTGAACATTAAGACTTCAGGTCTCCTGTGAGAAGCCAATCGCGTTTTAACGTTTCACGGTTGGGTTATACTATACCCTAAGGGTCCATGTACCCAAATAGTATATACTTTGGGCCCAATGTACCTACATAGGGAGTACTTTAAGGCCAATGTATATACTATATGAGTACATGGACCCTTCGGCATACACACCCCCGCCTTTCCCTCTCCGATGTTATCCAACGACAGAGCTCTTGAAAGCGAGCTCCCTGGGCAACCCGGCGACAACACCATGCACGCGAAACCCCGACAGGTGAACCCAACATCTTCACACCTATGACCTTAAGATGGGCCGTCTCAGTCGCAGACTTTCGGCCTTACAACACATATGAACCGAAAATAGCAGCATGTGCAACATCACACACACACACACAGACACGCACGCCTCCAAGGCTAAATGCTGAAGCAGAAGAAGGGATCCAATACATGCCAAACCCTCACCCTGAAACCTCCAAGCCGAAGCCCTAAACCACACGCCCCAAAAATTGTTTAGGGTTTAGGGCTTAAAGCGCCCCCAAAAATGGTTTAGGGTTTAGAATTTAGGGCTTAAAGCGCACCAAAAATTGTGTAGGGTTTCGGGTTTATAAGCAACCCAAGAATGGTTTGTAGGGTTTAGGGTTCAGGGCTTAAAGAAGCCCCACTCTCCCTCACAGACTGAGGTGAACAAGAAGCTTGGCCGGGCTGATGAAACGTGTCATTCCTTCGAGTTGGACCTCAAGTGCCTCTGACCTATAGTAAGCCTTGGACCCAGAGTAGGCCCTTTATCCCTTTTTTTGGGGGTTTAGGTTCCCTTATAGCCCCTTTGAACCAAAAAGGCACTCTTTGTATTTCTAGGTTACTCTTAGGTCTAGAAGCTGCAGAAAGTTGGAAACAGGATTACGGACAAATAGTGCTGGGATTCCCTATACACTACTTTTGAGGATTGAGGCTACTGGATTTCCAACTTTTCCGGCTTCTACTGTATACCTGGGCTCGAAGAACCGTAGCCTCTTTCGGAACTTCTACAAGGACATCAGAATAATGAACCTGAAAGACTTAAAGGGGTAGGTTATTTGATTTGGGGTTTCGAGGTTTTGGGGGTTTCAAGGTTTGGGCTTTGGGGTTTCGGGGATTTAGGGGGCAAGAATTACGTAGTCGAGGAAGTAGGTCATACGTTCCAGGATTTCGGGTTTATTGGTTTAGGGTCTTTAGGGACGTCAAGTGCTCGTGCTGAATAGTTGGATCGGAGTTATGGGGTGACAAAGTAGTTATCTGGTTCAATCCTGTCAGCTCACTATCCTACGATAGCTCTTGTCCTAAACCCTAAACCCTAACCAAAAATAGCACGGAAACTTTCAAGGACGGCATCAAGCCCTGTTTCGGGTTTCATGGGTGCTTCTGAGAACTGTAGTATGTACATTTACGCGTATCATATCATCCGGGAGGTAGAGAGAGCATGATGTTCATACCTTAGAAGGGGCCCCCACCCTGTAATAGTGGTATAATGGGAATAGAGTAGGGCCCTAATACAATCCTTATAGTCACCCTAAACTCCTACACCCGAATCCTTAAGCTCACGTAGACCTTCGGCAGGTACTTGAAAAGCTGCGGGGAATGCTCCGGAAAGGCTGCCAAACCGTTCCAATCCCGTCATTTCGCAACTTTAGGGTTTAGGGTCATTTCGGGGTTTAAGATTTGTCTTCAGGGTCTCAGACGTGATGTCCTTTCCGGGTATAGCCGTATGTAAACACACCGCTCCACGGTAAGAGAGCCCCACGGTAAGCATTAGTCTTATCTGTTGCCTGGACTGCGATGTCCGGAACACCTAGCACAATTGTTGGTGGGCTGGAGACGAGTCGAGATTGCCAGTTTTATGCAGACTGCACATGTTGCGAAGAAGGTAAAGCCAGATGTGCCGACGACGGGTAGGGAGACTACGCGTCCAATTAGCAGTCACTCGCTGCGTCCGAGGAGGAGAAGGCCAAGGGCGAGCAGCTTAGCTTGGCGAGGAGCTGAACCCAGAGACTCCAATATCCCTTAGTTAAGGAATGTTCCTTAAGTTATAGTAGGATCCCGAATATGTTTTAAGCTAGATTCCTTAACTAAGGGATATTGGAGTCTCTGAGAACCAGGAAAAGTCCAAGTCCTGGAGGCACCAGCAAGCCAGCAAGGCTACGTGTGCGTTTGAGGATTTCTGTTGTAGAATGGCGCAACGATCCCCAAAGCGATGACCGCTGCTGTTTCTGATTGCCCTGGCAATCTCAGCCTCCCCACTCAACCAAAAGGCTCCATGTACCTTTATAGTAGCTACTTAGGCCTTAAAGGGGTCCCGATATGTGTACTTTAAGGCCTAAGTACCTACTATATGGGTACATGGAGCCTGAAGGCCAAAGGCTATGAATCACCCTAAGCAGACTCGACATCCGAAACCGTTGTTGTACCCAGATGCCCTGATAACTGAAAGAACCTCCGCGAACCCGGAAACCATACATTTCATGGCTTTATTGCTATGGCATGCCTGGAGGGTCGCATATACCCCACCCGTGTTTTAGGATTTTTGTGGGTAGAGTTATGATCTCTTATATGAAAAGCAGGTACCCTAACAAAAAGGGGTAGGGTATGAGCCTGCAAAAAGTCACTATCCCAGATCTCTAAGGGCTTTGGGTTGATGGTTTAGGGTTTCGGGGTTTAGGGTTTAGGCTTTTGGGGTTTAGGGTTTTGAGTTTAGGGCCGAGGGTGTGACTCTAGCCCTCAATCCCTGGACGCCCTGCCAAACCCCAAACACGGAAGTTTCTAAGCCAAAAAAAGATTCCGTGCAGACATAAAAAGTTTTTATGTTTTAAGCCAAAGAAAGGATTCCATGCAGAGTGTGTTTTCCAGATGTTTTACACTGTGCTTGTTTAGTGGAGATCTTCGCGACAAGAATCGCAGTTGTTCGTGGGTATAGGATTCGGGGGTTAGGGTGAAGTGCAGGGCTTTAGGGTTTATGGGGCTTGAGGTTCAGGCATGTGCTCGGGGTTTAGGCGGTTCTGGGCACAAGATTCCTCGAAGCGTTCATGTTGCCCTTTTGCTCTGGTCATGTTCGAACTGGAGCAGCCCGGTGATGGGTGTCAGGACCCTAAACGCTAAACCCAGAACCCTAAACCCCTAAACCCCAGAACTCTAAGCCCTAAACTACCCTCAGTACTAGGGCTCTAGGAGTACGGGTTCGGTTAGGATGGTTGAGCCTTTTCGGCTTAGGACTGTCTAGTGTTTATACTTGGGACGGTTAGGGTTAGGGCTCTATGGGAGTTTCTAAACATTGGGGGTACCTTATTTGGGGTCCTTATAGTAAGGATCCTACTATCTAGGGTAGTATATTAGGGTCCCCTATTTTCGGGAAGCCCCCATATCACCCGCTATGCTCAGGAAAAGACCTCCTGCAGCCTTCCCCACGGTTCCGAAATGCGTGAGCTGCAACCCTGAGTTTGATGCAACTTATACGGCAGTGTTTTGTTTAGTTGCTTTCACTAGTATGGTTGTGCTGTCTTGCATATGGCTCTCCGAAACACACTGAATTTTACCGAGCTGCACACCTGATGTTTGAGATCGAATTCCCCAGCGTACGACGAAAAAACGACCTGCTCCCAGATCCACATCGACGAGGGCTCCACCGAAAGGGCGCAGACACTCAGAGCTGTTGCACCACTTCGCCGAAATAATGCTACAAGCCCTGGACCCCAAAACATAGAGCGCAGAATGCCCGTATTTTCAACGCAGAGTCCTAACCTGCAACCCCTGAAGCAAGTAGCGCAAACTCGCAATGCAGTAATGCGAAAGGCTCCCACTCTCAGATTCAGGTCTTGCACCCACAACTTAGTAGCTGAGTGGATACACTTTACACTTCTTGGGATAATATTACCCACTGTAAAACTAGAAGTGCACAATTTTTTGGGCTTTTGAACTCAGCAACTAAGACAACCCGACACCTTGAACCTATCCTTGCTTAGGAGGCTAGCGATTCGGGATTTTCTGGTTCCAAGCCTGCTGCTTTGTCACGACCTTCATGAGCTAGTGGCTTGCCTTTGAGTTTTCATGTGAGAATCGCGCCATGCCCTATCGATGTATCTATCTATATCCAATTATCTAGCTATCTATCAGATCTATCATCAACATCGTAATCGTCAAAGTCGTCATCATCATCATCACCATCATCATCAGCAAGGTTGCTGCTGTTGATCATATTTGATTATGGTCTTGTTATGTCGGTTGTTGTTCGCGACTTATGGAATTTTGGCCTTGCTGCCGTGAACCAGCAGTTGTTGTATGTTGTTGAAGGGCCTTGAGATGTGTCAGAACACAGACACAGACACAGACACACACAGACACACAGACACACAGACAGACACACACACACACACACAGACAGACACACACACACACACACACACACACACACACACACACACAGACACTCACACACGATGTTGGGTTACAGTGGCTCGACAACACGCAATACAGAGCCCTAAAGATGAAACCATCGGTTTGTGGGCTTTTTCGGACCACCTAAACCCTAAACCCTTGTTTCGACAGCGTAGGGCAAACGCTGCGCTATCCGGCCGAGGAATCTCACGAGGGGAGCCCGGGTTGGAACTACTTCAACTACCTGGGCACGGCCTTCCCCTCAGCTGCAGATTCTAGGTGGTGAAGGATTCTGGGCTTGTGGCTAAATTCGGTTGAGGGTTTGCACTGGGCTTGGATGTAGAGTGTGGGGGCCTTTGGTTCAGCGAGAAGGTTACGGTTTGGAGTGTGTTTAGGCTTTTGGTCTTACAGGAAAAGTTGAACCTGGGATGAAAGAGAAGGGTTCTTGGATGCTGGGGTGCATAAGACGCACAAACCAAGTGGAGGTTCTCAGGACAGCATTAGTTTTAATAGTGCAAAGGCTTATAATATTGAGGCCCCAGTGCTCCCATGCCATATGGGGGTTTACGGAACCCTCATATAGTACCCTAAGTAGTAATTAGGATCCTTATTGCCAGGACCCCCAAAACAAGGTACACCCTAATTTGCGGAAACTCCAATATGGACGATGAATCGAAGACGGGATGAAGGGAGGCTATCAGCAGGCACCAAAATGCTCCATTTACCTGTTATACTAAGAACAGGCCTTCAAGTGCCTTTTTAGGATCCCGTCTAAGGCTTAAGTATGTGCTTAGTGGTACATGGAGCCTTAGTAGCACCAGAGGTTGATGTCGGGCAGAGTCTTTTCGAACTATCGGTCCGACTGTCAGATTCTGCATAAACATATTGGGATCACGGAACGCTTCGAAGCAGAAAGCATCGAAGCCGTCAAGCATTTACCCTGAAAGCAGCACCATTCCATATCATGTCTAAAGATATTCCTCAATTAAGGGGTTTGGGAGTCTCTGGGCCAGCTTGCACGGCTTCACCTCCCCCCCACTGCTTTTCTGAAAGTTGCATCCCCCAGACAGTAGCCCCTTGATCTGAATGTTAAACAGATTCCAAGCCCCGGCCTAGACCGATCATGAACCCTGAACTTGAGCCCCCAACCCCTGCTTGGAGGGTCGGAGGACTTGGTAACTAGTTATTTTAGAGAGTTATAAGTACCATAACCCCACTTAGGGTACCTCTGACTCTACTTATTAACTACTTACTAAGTCACCCGACATCACCCGACCCTCCAAGTACACCCCAGATCCGTATCCTATGGCTTCAGCCGGGGTTCAGGACTTAGGGGTTCGAGCGTTCACGCAGGGGTTTATGCGAGGTGCCGATGCTTAGCAAATTTAAAGCTTGAGTTAAGTGTTCACCCTAAGCCCTTAACCCCTAAACACTACACTCTAAACCCCTAAACCCTAAACACCTAAACCCCTAAACCCCTAAACCCTAAACACCTAAACCCCTAAACCCTAAACCCCTAAACCCTAAACCCCTAAACCCCTAAACACCTAAACCCTAAACCCTAATCACGTCGGTCCTAGCGGGCCTCGACCGAGGCAGCAGCCCCAACCGGGCGAACCGAACTGTGAGCGCCCCGACGGGGTTCAGGATTCAGGCTTCTCTTGGAGGGTTTTTGGGTTTAGGAGTTTACGGGTTAAGGGGTTTAGGGTTTAGAGGTTCAGAGGTTTAGGGTTTAGAGGCTTAGGGTTTAGGGTTTTAGGGGTTTAGGGTTTAGGGTATGACTACTTACAGCTGCAGATTAGGTCCCCCGACCCTCTAAGTCCCTAAACACTAAACCCGTAGGACTCTGCCTCAAAGTTGATGGAGGAAACCTAGACTTGTGGAGCTTTCCCTGTCTCTCTCTGTCTCTCTCTCCCCCTCCCTCTCCGTCTCCCCCTCTATGTATATACAGACATATGTTATATATAAATATATATATATATATATATTCATATATACACCTGCATACACAATATACAACATTTATGCGTGTGTAAATACGTAGTTATATATATACACACATATTTATGTATGTGTGTATATATATATACATATATGTGGGTTGGAGGGCTTATTGGATTAGGCATACTGCAGAGCCGAGGGAATTTGGACTGGCAAGTGTCTGGGCCGGCAAAGCCGTTCGCAACTCGCTCCAAACACGATGTCTCCGAGCCGACGCCCTTCAATCCACAGCTTAGAGTTCAGAGTTTGGGTTTAGGGGTTTTGGGGTCTAGGGTTTAGTTTGGGGATTTAGGGTTTAGGGGTTTGGGGTTTAGGGTTTAGTTTGGGGATGGTTTTGGGGAGCGTAATTGAGGGACTAAAAGCCTGCGGGTCTTAGAGTTTGGGCTGAGAGGTTAGGACCTGGGGGTTAGGGTTTAGGGGTTAGGGTTTAGGGGTTTAGGGTTTAGCCCCAAGGCTCCAAAGGACCCAATGATGAGGTACTTGGGTTTTGGATAGTAGTTATGTAGGTTTATTTGCAGGACAGCATATGACTATTAGGTACTTGGACCCTTAGGGTAGGATTTGAAGTACATGATAGTCAGTCTTGGTTTTCTGCACAGTTAACGCGGACCATTTTTTTAAGTCCCAAAATGTCCAAAATCTGCAGCATGCCATTGCTATGTGGACCATTAAAGCCCAAAATCTGCAGCACACCATTACCCGGAGCCTGTCAGGTAGCAGCTGCGCTGGCTGCTAGCAGACGCCCATCGATTCGCGCTGTGCAAATCAGAGCCTAATGCACATGTATCCCTAAGGCTCCATGTACCCATATGGTATATGCTTAGGCCTTAAAGTACCTATATAGGGACCCCTTTAAGCCTTGAGTATCTACTATGAAGGTACATGGAGCCTTTGGGCATGCAGTTTTTGCCGGGCGAAGTCTCGTTTACAGGGTTTCATGGTTACCATCACGACGTATCTTCAGGGCCTAGGTTTTAGGGGAACCGAACCCTAGCTGAATTTCTGCAAGGTTTAGGTTGAGGCTGTGGTGCTGTTTGGCTCAAGGGCAGAATCCAGCATGTGTAAAGTACCCAACATCTATGAAATCTTGCGAAAATCTTTCGTGTGGACAAATCCCCTAAACGCCCATCGATCTTTTATGGAATCCGTATAAAACGCTGTGACAAGATTGTGTCCACTGTGACGAGATTCTGTCCACTGTGCGAAAACAGAATGACCGGGCGCATTTCTGTAGGGTTTCCAAGTCAGGGTTAGCACAAAAACAGAATGAACTCAAGCATCCTTCTGAGGGGGGGTCTAAGCCAGGGTTCAGGGTTTAGGGCTTGGGGTTTAGGGTTTAGGAGTTTAGGGTTTAGGGTTATAGGGCTTGGGGTATGAGCCCCACCCACTTCACGAGGGAGTCCAAGAAGCCTGACTTGCGAGATCCTGATGCTTCCGTCCTCAGCCTAAGGCCGCGAACAGGATGTAGCCTAACCGCCCGGGTACCTTGTTGAAAGGGCGGATCTCATTGTGTACCTAGGAGTTTGCGTGGGGTCCCCTGTATGCTGAAGCTGCCTTGCCGTGGGCCCTAAACACTACGTGTCTCATTCGGTCCCTGCCAACGTCCATATTTGGAGCATATGTCAGCCTAATTAGACACCACCTGACCGTACCCGAGGTCATAAGTTGCAAGTCACAGGACTTATGTGCCAATCTTATGTCGGGTTTAAGTTTTCAGGCTTTACCCTAAGGCCCCAAAGTAGTTCCTTGTTGAGGTTCATATTTAGAATCCTATAAGGTAACCCCAGAGAGGAACTACTTTGGGGCCTATGGGTAATGTTTAGGTTTTGGGGTTTCGAGTTTTCGATTGAGGCTTCCCCTAAGACTCCATGTACCCATACAGCAAGTACTTAGGCCTTAGAGGGGTCCCTATATGGGTACTTTGAGGCTTAAGTACCTACTATGTGAGTACATGGAGCCTTTGGGTTCGCGGGTGGAGGAGTGTTTTCTCGACAGGGATTGCTCCCTAATGCAGCATGCTCGCAACCTGCTTTCCGGGATTTCCGGGGCAGATCCCTTTGCTAGAGGTAGCCTGTTTTCAGGGTTCAGGATTTAGGGTTTAGGGCTTCCCAAAGATCCGAAACAGGGTCTCGAACACCCTAAACCCCATTAGTTTAGGGCTTAGGGCCTAGAGTTGGAGACCTCGTCTTGCCCTCTGTCAAATAAATCCCCCATGTAGGCTAGGGTTCCTAAGTAGCACCCTTTTGCCCTTTTTAGTTTTAGGGTCACCTTATTAAAACCGAATAGCAGGAAACAAAAGGGGTACCCTTATCACACAGGGTCTACTCAGGAACTTAGGAACCCTCAGGGTCCATGTACCCCTATACTGGAGACTGGTACGCCGTGGCGGCGTGCATTTTCGAGGAATCTCGTGTTTTTTCTCGAGTTTTAATAGATGGTTTTACTGCTGCGAAAGCTGTCTCGCTCCACTAAACTCAGGACCGAAAAGGACATGCACGCAATTCTTCATCTCTACCATTCGCCCGTAACACGCATATCAAGATCAGGATAAACGGTTATAAGAACATTTGTTGCTGATATTATCCACATGCAAACCTAGCCCATACATATGTGTGTATGAATATAGGTATGTAATTATGTCAATATGTCAATGTGTATATGCAGACTGACATGTCGCGTAGGAGTACATGTGTGCTCCTGCATGGATGCAACCATACATCCACATTTTCTGATTCTAACTCTGTACGAGCATGTAGAATCATACGATACATACATATATCTAAAGAGAGTAGGACCCATTACAGGCCCATATTTGTATGTGCATACTAATGTTGATTTGCAACTTGTTGTATATATCACGTCTTGCACTGGGGAATGAAATTGTGGCATAGGCTGCAGCATACCGCATCTGAAGTCGTGGGGAACGGGGTATCTATATTCCTACAGGTGTCAAGCTTTAAGGGGCTTTCCACCTTTGAAAGAGTTTTTGGGTTTGCCACCCGTCATTTCTTCAGTTCACTGAAGCATTTGATTGAAAGTGCAACATCTCCTAAGCTGCGTGTATTTGGGAAAACAGTGACCGATTTGAGGATCCAGTTGTGGTTCCGCCACTCGTCGAACTCCTCAGGGGCATTGGCCCATCACATCCTTGTGTGGCCTCGGTTTCGGCCAAATATCTTCCAGTAGAGTTTGGATGCTCTGGACACACATCATCCTTTTGGGTACTTGGGTTTGCTAGTCACCATATATCTTTATTGGATAAATGTCGCCCGTGATATGTGCCAAAGTTTTCAGACTCTGGCCTTCTTTTTTCCGGTGTCCCTATTGTGATTTGCAGTTCTGGCAGGGAGCCATACCTTTTAGGGATTGGCTTACTGTGTAATTGGGCATGTTTTTCAGTCGTTCTATTTGAGACCTCTTGTTCGCGATCATTCACCCAATTACGATTAAATTACATATCACCGTGATGCACGGAAAGTCGTGTGTGTATGTATGTATGAATGTATGTATGTAAACTCATCCGCCCATGATACCCTTCCAAGGTTCCAGTTTAGATGGAAAGTGTAACTGCATTAGGCTCCCCGGTTACATACACAGGTACTCGCATGTACATCACATAATATTCCTCGACATGTATATATATATATATATATAAAGACATGTACTTATACATATATATCTGTGTGTATGTATGCATGGGCTTCCAAAGTGCACGAACTTGCATACGTATGGTACAGGTATGCATGAGCTTCCACACTGTAACTGCATTAGGCTCCCCGGTTACATACACAGGTACTCGCATGTACATCACATAATATTCCTCGACATACATATATATATACAAAGACATGTACTTATACATATATATATATATATATATATCTGTGTGTATGTATGCATGGGCTTCCAAAGTGCACGAACTTGCATACGTATGGTACAGGTATGCATGAGCTTCCACAGTGCATCGTGTGTTTCTGTCTAAACGTATATTTGTGTGTGTAGCTGTATATATGTACAGGTATGGAGGCCGTGCTTACGCACAGACTTGATATTCGCCATCCTTCACCCACCATGCCGCTGCGGGATTTGGGATAGGAGCCTGAGGCCGTCCATTTTCTTGTTTGAGCCTGTAGCTGCCTAAATGCCTACTCGTTGCATATAAATGGGTTTGCATGTGTATTGCGGAAACAATGCACATGTTTCCGTGATACATATATATGTATGTACCCATGTATGTATATATAGAATACATATATGTATGTGTTTATAAGCTTTGGAAAGGCATGAGCATGTGTGTATGTTGACATACACATCCATATGTAGGTGTGTATGTATGTCTGCATGTATATATCAAATCTACGCACATACATCAACATGTATATACACATATATATATATATATGTAGGTATAAACTAACATCTGTCTACCAAGGTTGGCTTGTAGGTAAGTATCTATGTTCCACCCCAAATGTCACAAGTATGTTGTGGCTCGCAACTTATCTTTCATTGTCCGAGCTTGCGGATGAGGGCCCAACATTTTGTACGATGTTTTTGGAATGTTGGAAGCCAATCACGACTCTCAGTGTCGGGTTGTGGGTTCGCCACCCATCATCTTCTTAGACGGTTTGGACCATCATAATTGGGGGTGTAGAGACCAGGTCACCATGAGTCGCGGTACAAGGACGTCATTCCCATTTTTTAACGTGTAGAATGATAGAATGTATTACCCATCATACTTTTATCATGTATAAGTGTCATCCGTAAGTAATGTCACCGTTTTCAGGTCTGGGAGCCGCTTTCCCAGTTGTTCATGGAGGGATGTTTCATTTGATAGGACAGGATTGGTGGCACACTGGAAAGCTTGAGATGATCGCGTAGTGCGGGAACTGGAATGCCAAAGGCCGAAGGCCCCAGACATACCCTGCTTACCTCCGGATCTCCGTCCATAAGGTCCTGCCTGCGGGGGGGGGGGGGGCGCAAAAACAAAAAATTACCAGAGAGCAGCCCACCATTTTTTTTTTTTTTTTTTGCGCCCCCCCCCCCCCCCCCGAGGCCTCCAGGCCTCCGTGCCCACAGCCACACCTTAAGGCCGTGCCCTTATGCCCTCCACCTTCGGGATCTCTTTTGAACGATTGTCCTGTACTTTATCTCTCGGACAATTATTCGGTCAGGTCATGTCAATGGTTTCGTGGAAACTCAAAGTAACAATTCACAACACGTCGTATTTGTATGCATCTAAAACAATGTGGTTGGAAGTGAAAAGCTTGCTAAGCTTGCCATCTGCGAACGCAGGTGAAAACATGAACACACGAAAATACACGCCGCCCGGGCGTACCATACTGTTTGAGTATACTTTGATCCTGGTACCTTGGTGCATAGGAGCTTTTCCGTCGAAGAGATAGGAGTCAGTGGAAGCTTCCACCCTGAACCCCAAAACCGTAAAAGTTCTGAAAGCCCCCTAAACCCCAAAACCTCAACCATAAACCCTAACCGCGGAATAGCCTAAACTTTTAAACCTTAAACGCCAGAAATGCGAGATCTGGCTCAAAGGCAGCTGGCAGTCGTTCCAGCATCGCCCTGCCCAGCCCTGTGTTTTTTGGGCGCTGGCTCTTTGACACAAACCTAGTGGCTGTAAACTCAACTTTTCAACTTTTGGGGTTCTTATAAGGCAGTTGATTCTGTAATTTTCAACTTTTGTTTCCTTGGGTTTTGAGCCAGTCAGCAAAGGGGTTTAGGGTTTAGGCCAGCGTTTTGGATTTAGAGCTCAGAGGTTCTAGGTTCTAGGGTGTAGGATGAATTCGTGTTAAACCAGAACCCTAAACCCGGCTTTGGGCAGACAGATTGATTGGCTGGTTGATTGGTACTGGTAGATATACAGACAGACAGACGGATTGACAGACAGACAGATAGGTGGATGAATGGATAGGTAAATAGATAGATACATAGATCGATAGAAAGATAGGTATCACATGCGCTTCTTCAAGCAGAGGGAGAGAGAGAGAGAGATAGAGAGAGATAGAGAGAGAGAGAGAGTGTGAGCGAGTGAGTGAGTGTGCACGTATGTGTGTGTGCGTGTCTGTGCACCTTCTCGTTCAATAGCCTGAATCCTTTTACAATATTGCGGCCAACGTCACCAACCCAGAAGGTCCTACTATTTTGGACTTAGGTCCACAAAGGCCCTCCTTGTTATGGTTTTGGGGGGCCTAGTTCCATAATAATAGTAGTATATACTGGACCCTCTTGGGAACCCTTAAAGGGCCCCTAAAGGACCCCTTAAACGGAGCCCTTGGGCAATCTGTAAGTGGTGGGTAACCAGCAGTCGTGGGTCTTGGGATGATACACAAAAGTCGCCGCATGTCCCATAACTCTCTGGTAGGGAATGGGGGACTGGGTTATGGGGACCATTATTGGGGATTATATAGGGACTACTATAGGGATCCATTCCCTACAATAAGCACCAGACAGATAAAGAAGAGTATGGAATCCTTTTGGGTAACTGGGATCTGGAGTACCATGCTTGAATACTCTTTTGGGGACCTCTTTCTGAAAGGACATATTATGACTTACAAGTCGCGTCAAAGTAATGCAAGATGTTTGCACGTGAGAACCAGGAGCTTCCCCAATGCAGGATTGGGTGCATCAGAAATCTCACGTGTGCCGTGAAGGACTATAATATAGGGGCCTAGATAGTTACCAAGACTGTTTTGGGGTGCTCCAAAACCCTATGCTAATTATTAAGGCCCCTATATTACTTGCATGCTGTGGTAACTTGAATCGTCAACCAGTCGTTGCAGCATAAAGAGCTTGAGGACCTGGGCTCATAGGGTTTGCCCATGGGCACCATAGTAGTTCCTTTTTGGGTTCATATTTAGAACCCGATAAGGTAATCCCAAAAAGGAACTACTATGGGGCCTATGGGCAGGGCTTCGGGTTTACGAGCTTAGCAGTATATGATAAGGAACCTTAAGTGGGTAAGGGGGAGGGGGTTCTGGGGCTCTACTTCCTTGACCTGGCATTTTGAAGATCCATAGAAATGCGGGGCAATAAGACTCCCAAACCCTAAACCCTAAACCCCCCCTCCAAAAAACAAAAAACAACGGAACTCTGCAGCTGAGCCACGGTGACAAAGCAGGCCGAAACCCTAAACCCCAAACCGTCGCCAAGGTGACAAAGCATGCCGAAACCCACGAATGATGAGCGGCCAGATCCGAACTGTCGCTTTGCGGCAGCCGAATCGTAAACCCTAAACCCTGCTTGGAGGTTCATACCCTACCCCTTTTTGAGGGCGCCTACTTTTCAAGATAATAGATCCCAACCATAAAACTAGGTATCCTAAACAAGGGGTAGGGTATGAGCCTCTGGGTATGACCCGAAACCCCACGCCCACAACCGTAAAAAAACCGGTTTGGGCTGGGACAACCAGAAGTAGTATCCCTATAGAGACCCTAGAACAGTACTGGCATGGTGTAATGTAACCCCAATGCCTCATTCTACTCATGAAGGCCCCGGCTCACTTTTCAGCCTATGCGTGCATTACATCCCGAAGTCAGAACTTGGAGGGTCGGGGGACTTAGTAAGTCTAAGTTTGCAATAGGTAGACTTATAAGTACCTTAACGGGGATCGAAATTGGGGTTATGGTACTTTTAAGTCCCCAGAATCACTAGTTACTACCCAGTAGTTCCTGTTTGGGATTATCTTAAAGGATTCTATATATGAAGCCCACAAAGGAACTACTTTGGAGCCTTAGGGTAAGTCCCCCGGCCCTCCGAGAAGTATCGTGTTCGGAGATTCTGACTCAACTCAAGGGTTCCCGGCACCCTGAGCCGACCTTTTAAAGTACCCAGAACACTATATGGGTAGTTGTCAAAATTATGGTCCCTTTTGGGGTCCCTAATATACTACGGCACCTACTATTTAAGGTACCCAGAAAGGGATCATAATTTTGACAGCCACGCATATAGATTAGGCCTTAAAGTAGTTCCTATGTATAGGTACTTCAGAGCCAAAGTATATACAATTTGCGTACACGGACCCTTGGGGAAGCTTCCTGAACACAACCTACCTTACCCCGCGTCCCGGAACCCTAAACCCTAAACCGGACCCCCTAATCCCTTAAACCACCCCCTTCCAAAAGCAAGACACGCATTAGCAAATCCTGGCGCCGCTAGAAACTTAAAGCCGCCCCTTTCCACAAGCAAAAAGCAATAACACACACAGACACACGCACACACACACACACTAGCTAATAACTGTAACTCCTAACGCCCCCAAACCCGTCACGCCCTTAAAGACAAACTCTTCACCCCAAGAGCCTGCTGAAGAAACCCTTGAGAGGGTTTTAGCTTTGTCATAGTTGGCTAACATTTTGCATGTTCATGGGTACTCCGGTTGATGATATACCTTAAGGACTCTACACTATGGGAATTATGGTATATTCCTTATTATGGGTCATGCAGGATTTACATCATCAACAGTAGTTGGCTAACATTTTGCATGTTCATGGGTACTTAATCTCAGCAAGGAATACAAGAAAACATAGTACTTCCCAATGGGTGGTTGTCAAAAGTAGGGTCCCTTTTTGGGTACCCCACATATTAGGTGCCGTACTATTTTAGGGACGCCCAAAAGGACTCTAATTTTGACAACCACCCAAATCATGAACTTAGGGTTTAGGGCCAAGTTTGGGGTTTAGGAGCTGAACCCATGACTAGGATCCTTCTTATAAGAAGCAAGAAACCCTGAACCCTAAACCGGCCCTGAACCCTAAACTATCGTCTCCTTAGGTTTCTTTTATTTTATATAATATGTTTGGTTCATATAAAACCCAAGAGAATATTAAACATTTTGTTTAATGGTTCTAAGTGGGTATAGTAAACCCCTAGACCCTAAGCCAAAGCCCAGTTGGAGACCCATCTTCGAGCGCTCACGAGACCGCACTTGCTGAGATGCAGGCGGCTTTGATTGTTTGTCGGGTGTCGGGTTCCTGGTTTGTTTCCGCTGGCTGAGTAGTAGAGTAGGTAAGCTTTAGTCTTTGTTGGGTACTGCAAGACCTATAAAATTCCATTTAAGCTAAGATACTGGGCAAGTAAGTAGGGCTTAGAGGGTAGGATCTAAGGTTTCCGGGAAGAGGTTCGCCTGCAATTGCAATTCTGCGTGTGGGTGCGGGTCAGGGTTTGGGGGTGTATGTTTCGTCTGATTATGATTGGCTCGTGGCGTAGAGGGGGGATTAGCCCTACTCACCTACTCCGTGTGCACCCTAACGGCGTTTACCTCAATTATAGACCTAAACCTTATACCGGAATCCCTAACATCCCAAAACCGAAGCCCGAAAGCAAGCACAGCAACAACAACCAAACCCAAGCCCCCTGAACCCTAAAGCCCTAAACCCAAAACCCGACAAAACAAAAACAACGAAACCGAAAACCCTTAAGCGCCTAAACCCGAAACCCACAACTGGCCCCAAACCCACCCAAAGCAAACCCTAAGACTCCAATGTGCCCATGTCTTAGGTACTTAGGCCTTAAAGGGGTCCCTACGTAGGTACTTCAAGGCTTAAGTACCTACTACATGGGTACATGGAGCCTTTTCAGAAAAGCAGAGACCCTAGACCCTGAACTTTAAAATGATCCCTAAGGCGATGTTGAGAAAGCAGCGAGAAGTCATCGTCGTTCGGCTGTATGGCATGGACTGAGAGAAGATATATGTTTTTTGTTGGGACTTTTGGTAGGGTTTAGGGGTTTGGGGCTGTAGGGTATGTATTGTTTAAACTTCTAAAGATTCTAAACCCTAAACCCTAAACCGTATTGTTGAGCTGGGAGTCTTGGGTTTCGGATGTGGGGTTTTGGGTTTTAAGTTGGTTGCGGGTTGGAGGTTCAGCGGACCTGCATGGTTTTTTCGCTGCTTATCTACTTTATGACCCTTACCCAGATACCCCAGAGAGTACACTATTAGCCGCGTACCCCGGGCCCCCAAAAAGGATCCTAGCTTTAGGGCGTCCTGCCAAGCAGGAGTCGCGGATAAGTGTTTATCACTGCCTATGTTGTTCCTTAGAAATCCTCATTGTAGCATGTATACTATAGCATGCTCCCAAAACTCATTCTACTAACCCTAAGGCGTATAGTATACACGTAGGCCTCAAAGTACCTATATAGGAACCCCTTTAAGGCCCAAGTATATACGATTGTTGATGATATAAATCCTGCACTACTTTAAGGGCCCTAAGCTATGGGAATTATGGTGCATTCCTTATTCTGGGTAGTGCAGGATTTATATCATCAGCCGTATATGGGTACATGGAGCCTTAGGGTAATTAAGGCCCCTACACTCGGGTCAAAGGGGAAAAGGAGGGACCCTTAACAAGGACCCCTAGATATATATCCTTAATATAGCTATTGCATATTATATACCAAATATATAGCCCATTATAGGGTAGGGGTCCCTACTAAGGGTCCCTCCTTTTCCCCTGCACTCGGGCTTGGGGTTTCCATTCCCGGGAGCTCCAAGCCGGCCAGTGGTCTTGCCCGAAGCTTTGGGATGCCATCGGGGCGCAGCGGTCGTGAGCCACTCCTCCGGTTGATGATATGAATCCTGCATTACCTTCAGGACCCTAAAGTACGGGAATTATGGTATATTCCGTATTATGGGTAATGCAATGGGTAATGCAGGATTTATATCATCAACCGTCCTTGTGCACATTCCGCAAGCTGGACGTCGAGTACATTCGTGTGCCCGAGCCTCCGGTACACGGACCCTTCAAGCCCACCCTGTCTGCAAGGCTGTCCTCTCGGGCGCAGCCTCCGCCCGGTCGATGCCTTTCAAGATTTTTGCCCTTGATGCCGAGAGGTCCCATTGAAGAAGCGTCGCGAATTGCCACAACCATTAACTCCCTCCAAGCCCTTAAATATGCTAACACATAATATACACCCTACCTAGACCACCCAACTACCCTCTAATAAACCCCAAATACCCCCTAACAAGGGCCATAAGGACTCTATTAAAGGGGGGTCCTGGTAAACCCCAGCCGAAGAGGACACGTGGCCGAAGGCCTTTGAGCAGACATGCCTTTGGGCAGCGGATTTCGGGGGTTTCAACTCACCTAGCCGCGATGCTCCGTTTTGACTACCCTGTTCTGGGTCCGTCTTCCTTCCCTAAGGCTCCATGTGCCCATGTATATACTTAGGCCTTAAAGGTGTACCTATATAAGTGCTTAAATGCTTAAGTATATTACTATATGGGTACATGGTGCCGAAGGGCTTGCCATCGATGACGAGTGGCCGCCCGGCCTTAACCCCTCAACCTTTGACCCCAAAACCCCGCAAACGTACAAGCCCCTTCACCACAGCGGAACAGCCTCATCCCTGTCCCAGTTCCCAACCCCAGGCGATGTGTAGGAGTTGGAACTAACCCAGACCCCCGGGAGGATCTAGACAGAAGATCCCCTAATTTGGGGCCCTATACTACTAAGAGTACTTTATAGGCACCCCCATTTGGGATCTACTTTTTGGATCCTCCAGGTGGTCTGGGAAGTAGGTGGAAGGTAGGAGCGTGACGACGCTTCCGGTGCCGTTTATCGTCGCCATTTCCTGGTTTGAAGTTTCGGCCGTCGGCCTTTCGAGACAGAAACACCAACATATAATATATATATATATATATATACATAATATATATACGTATATATATATATATATATATCCATCTATGCCAAAACTGCCCGTAGTATGATTTCTCTACATGCCCACACCCTAAACCCTCGGTCCATGGACCAACAGTGGCAGACTAAACCCCAGAAGCTAATTGAAGGGCCGCTCAGATCAATTTCTTGTATTCTAGTTAGCAAGATGGTCAAAAGACAATTTATAAAGCCTGAACCTCAAGCCCAAAGCCCTACACCCCCACAGAAAATACTTGAAGGATCCTGTGTAGTATTCTTCAAGGACCCTTAGGGAAAGTTAATGGTAGAACCCTCAAATGTAGACCCTAGACCTTGTTTGTCCCTATGACTCCATGTGCCTATATATATATATATATATATATATAGAGCATGTACGCATGCCTTAAAACACCTGCATGAGAGCCCCCTTTCAGGCCTAAGTATTTACTTTACTAGAAGAGATAGGCACATGGAGCCATAGGGTATGGGACCATCTTCCCCCGTCCTCTAAATAGCCGAGGCGCTGCTGAAGCAAGAAGTGGCGTCGCTTAAAGGACATCCGTTTGGGTCTGGGGTGGGTTTAGCCTCTGTTTCTTGCTCTAAAGCCCTCCTTGATGCCGGTGAACACCGAGCAAACACCTTGCAAAACTCCCTGCACAATCGGTCTGGGCCATACAACATACTCAACACAGCAACTCTGTGAGCAGCAGGAACCCTGCAGAAAGCTCAAGAGGTGCTCACACGCACGCACGACCCTTCCTTGAAGCTCCAGACAAAAGGTCAGTCTCCTTGACCACGGCATTGTGCATTGCTCTTGAAAGGAGAGTCGGTAGAAGCAGAGGTGCTGGAGGAAGGGAACGAAGCTGCTTGGCACTTGAACATGTCTGGGTTCTCCACCAACAACACCCTTTAGCAAGCAGCTTTACCCAAACCCCCCCACGTAAGCCTCAGCCCGAAACATTGAACCCTGAAACGTTTCCACTTGCTGAGTCATCGCTCTGTTTAGAGTTGTGGAACGTCTTTTCGGCGTCCGCGTATAGTATAGTATTGATGGAATATGCATCCTACTGTTTAGGGTCCTGTTCTAGATCCCCTTGTTTTCTGAGGCTTTCATGTCTTGCAAGCTTCGGCAATCAACATGGCCAACTCTGCATCGTTAGACCCACTCCATGAGAGGCTTGTTGACGGTGGTTTGCTTAACGCGCTGAGCGCATGTGCATGCAATCCGGAAAGCCCGGAGAATCCTAAACCCTTCACCCTGAATCCTCAGCCCCGTAAACCGTTCGACAGCCATGCTGCAGCCTCCATGAGGGCCCAAGATGGTCCAAGTATCCAATGAATGTTGAGTTTTCGCAAAGATCCTAGCCTCCAAAGCTGTTATCCTGAAGCTCTGTGACAAAATCATACACCTCACAACCTAAAACTGAACCTTAAACCCTTGACACGAAAGCACTTGCAGATCCCTCCAACCTCTTGCAAGCACATGATTCCTAGAATCTCAGAGGCGTCCCTCTGAGATGCCCAGATACTCCAAAACCCCTTAATTAGGGAATATACCTTCAAGTATAATCAGGACCCCTAATATGTTTTAAAGTATATTCCTTGATTAAGGGGTTTTGGAGTCTCTGGGTGCTTGCATGCCACTTTTCACATGAGAGCACACAGGTGTAAGTGTTTAACTTGGGTTTAGGGTTGCAAACCCCCAAATCCTTAAACAACCCCAAACCCCCACCCCCTGAATCCCTACTCCTCAAACCCGCTTAAATCTGCAGACTCGAAGACGGTAAGTTAAAAGAAGTGCAGCCTAAATCCCAAAGGACTACCGGTCCTTTCCAGGAACCAAACCCGAAACTGCAGAGCCAACCAAAGTACAGTTTTCTGAGTTCTGGCTAAGGGATTCAGTTTAAGTTAGCATAACAAAGAAACCGTAGTATTTACTATAGATCGCCCTAAACCCTAAACCCCTTATTATACTCCTCAACAATAACCAGCTGGGGTCTGCAAATGTCTAAAATAATCTAAGCCCTCTTGACCTGAAGCCCTAAGTAATCCCTAACCCCAAAGCCCTGTAAGCCCCAAATCTCAAGTTATGTAGGGGCCTTCGTGATTGGGATAGGGTCTTGGGGGTTCCTTATTGTGGCTGTGGTATCATATACCCCCAAGCCTTATTCTAATTATTACCTTAACCCTGAAGGACCTACCTTTATAAGGATTTAATATAAGGAAATCATAATAAGCAACCCTAGAACGGTCGGCTATTCAGGGTTCAGGTAAGGCCGCTAGATTACCGTAATGCCCCAAAGTAGTTCCTTTTTGAGGTTCATATTTAGAATCCTACAAGGTAATCCCAAAAAGGAACTACTTTTGGGGCCTATGGGTATAGACATATAAGCATCATAACCCCAAATAGGATCCATTTAGGGTACCTAGCAAGGAACCTTAAACACCTAACCCTAAATGAACTACGTACTATTTGCTTAAGAACCCCCCAAAAAATAAAAAAATATGTTCCTTACGGGGGTAATATAGGGATTATGTTTTTTTTGGGTGGGTTTCTTAAGCAAATAGTAGACTACGTACTTTGTGGCCTTTGATTAAGGTGAACGAGGAGCAGGTTGATGTCGAAGCGTCCCCTGCGACACAGACTACAAAGCGGACCAGGGTTCTGGATTCAGGGGTTCATTACTTAGGGGTACTTCGATATATATATATATATATATATATATATCTATCTATATATATATATATATATATTTTTATATTTGGTCATTATAACCCTAAGAAACAGCTAAAGTTATAATTTTGCTAGGGTTCTAAGTTCATAGCAGAGGGGCTTAGAAGGTGCTTATGGGATTTGTCGTTTACAGAGTAGTATAGGGGCTTCTACAGCGTTCGTAGGAATTCAGGGTTGAGGGTTTAGCTGATCGGGGGTTGAGGAGATCAGGGCTTAGGGTGTGCGAAAAGGGGGCTCCGGGGTTGGGGATTACACTTTAGGGCTCCCTTGAACTACCAAACCCTGCTTTTTTGTAGGTTCTTATTATAACCCCTAGTATTGAATTTATAGGCACCCTACAAAAAAGTCGGTTTTGGGAGGTTTAGGTAGGGTTGAGGGGTTAAACGGGTGGCGGTTCGGGGCAGGGTACCCTGGATGCCCAGTGTTACCAATAGTGGGTCACCGGGTCATGGGTTACTCTGGGGCTTTCTGAGGTATACGTTTAGGGAGCATGACCCACTGTGTTACATGACTGGGCTTTTACATCGAGGTTTGGGCTTTAGGCTTCAGGGTTCCTAGGCAGCCGCACTGCTAGGACTAGGATTCGGAACAGGGTTCACCGTTCATACTGTCATACAAGTTCTTCGCATGATAAGCGCGTGTTGGATTCCTGCAGGGTTTGGGGGTTCAGGGTCTACTGTTTATCTTAAACCCTAAACCGCCATGGCACGGTGATTTATGCTTTGCTAGGAAGCTTGGGCCCGACTCGGATGACAGGGGGTTATGTATAGTTGAACAGCAGCCCGAAGGGAAGCCCTGTCGTGGCGGCAGGGCCGGTGCCAAACAGAGGAAGAGGCAATTCTACGAGAGCCAAGACCTCGTGATTCAACTGGCCGAGCCAGTGCAGGATATCACTGTGAGAAGGCGAGAGTATGAGTCGGTGTCGGACGCACATACGACACAGTCTTGCGCTTTGGCGACATTGCCGACCAGATCAATGTCTTCCACCCGGCGTGGGCTGACCTGTATATGTGAGGGCTTTAGGGTTTAGGGTGTATTCCGAAAATTAGGGGTACCGAACCACCAAAAAAGCACTGCTCATTTGGGGATCCTTATAATAAGGATCCTTCCATTTAGGTCGGAACCCCCCCCCTTATTCCAAAGCCTATATACGTGTTGAATGGTCCCTTTGTATAGATTTCAAACAAGGGCTTGTTTTTAAGAACAAGAAGAAGCAGTTTATGGTAGTTCAAGGTAGTAGCTTTACCTCCATCCTGTGTCGGAACCCTAGGTTTTGATTAACGGGAGGAGGTCGCCACGCCAAATGATGATCCTATCATCGCCACGCAAAGCAACCCTAAACCCTACAACCGATGGTCTCGGTGTATCGAATTTACTTAGGCCTCAAAGTACCTCGCCAGGAACTCCTCTAAGTCTGAAGTATATACTGTGTTGCTACATGGAGCCCTGGGGTTTGGGTTTAAACAGAACGACGCTTCGCTGCAGGCGGAAGACGATTATGGAGGTACTGGAGGAGCACGAAAAGGCTGCCCCGATACCTAGAGTTAGAGCTTTATGTGTCCCAGTTACCGAATTTCCGATGGACTCTACCTAGACCCCAACTACCCTTTAATAGACCCCGAATACCCACTATCAGGGGCCAGAAGGACTCGATCAAAAGGCTCTGGGTGCTGGTAAGGATCCATCCGCCCATCTAGACTATGCTTTAGCCCTGAAGTTGCTACATGGGGGTTAGGGTATAGGGTTTAGTGTTCAGGGTTTAGGGTTTGCGGTTCGGGGTTTAAGGTTCAGGGTTTAGGGTTTGCATTTCAGGGTTTAGGGTTCAGGGTTCAGGGTTAAGGGTTTAGGGTTCGGAGTTTAGGGTTTAGGGTAAGCCAAAAATGTACTTGAAAGGAAGCCTAGGGTTCGTCAGTGCCGAGTTTGGCCTTATGCTATCCCCCGTTTTCGCCGTGTATGGATAGTTCTCTAAATGCGGGTCGCTTCTGGAGGTCCCCCCAAAAATAGCACGGCACTCGTTTGAAAAGGACGCCCAGCAGTGACCCTAGTTCAGAGAACTGTTCATATATGGCCCGGCTCTTACCGTCTCGGATAAGCCTGGTTGGGGCGTTAGAGTTTAGGTTTTTCGGGTGTAGGGTTTAGGAGCTATATGCAACTTTGCGGTCGAGTTGGAGTTGTTGCTCCAAGTACTTACTTGCTTCACTTCCGGCCTCAAACTCCAAATTCTGCACCGTCGGCCCAAAACTAAAATCCCAAAAGCCTTAAGCACAAAGACCGTAAACCTCAAGCAAACTCTTGTAGTTCCCTTTTATAGAGGAACCTTAAAATGAGCCCCCAAACCTGACATGATGGTTGCTGTCAGGTTTCCGGAACGGTTTCTGTAGGGGATCTAGAAAGCTAGGACCCAGAGTAGGCCCTTATTCACTTTTTTCGGGTTTAGGTTCCCATTCTAGCACCCTTTAAGCCAAAAAGTGCACCCCTTGTATTCCCAGGTCACTCTCAGGTCCAGAATGGCTTAGGGCGAGGGTACCCTATAAGGCTCCTGGACCCTTGTAGTGAGATCCCGGACCCTAGCCCCCAAAGCCGACACCCTCCCCCAGAAAGCCCAAGACCCTCTTAGGAGCCTCAGGGTAAGGTTTTGATGGTAAGCGGGCAGTGCTTCGGCGGGCTTGGGTTTTACGGGGTGAGCGCTTAACTTGGGGTTTGGTTAGGGTATCCTGAATTCTTAAGCCTGGCATGGAAAAGAGATAAGTTTCAATCAAGCCGTGAAGGTTCACACAGCCTTTTACACCTTCGATCAATCGATGTGGGATGCAGCGCTGCTCCTTTGCGCCTTTGCCAGAGTTCCCCAATTCCTTGAATTACGTTACCATAGTGCCCCGAAGCACCGATCTGCCAATTAGATACTTTGCCCAGAGAAATAATTCGTCGATATTAGTCTTAGATCTTTTGCCATACGGTATCTTGATGCATCTTAGGATTTCTCGATACGGGATCCTTAGTTAAAGGGCTTGCGCTAAGAAGGGGACTGCCTTAAAGGTTCCTGTCTGGGAGAATCCAAACAGTAGATCCCTCTGAGAGGTTTTTATAGGTACTTGTCAGTAAACCCTAAACCCTAAACCCTAAACCTGCAGTTCCCAAATTGGGGGATGTACTGTATTAAAGACCTTTGCACTCCGACGCCCTCTTCAGCCCCCAGTTTGAGATTTAAGGTTTAGGGTTTACAGTAGAAGCCAGAAAGTTGGAATATCATTATCCTAACCCCTTTATGGTAATCTATAGGGTATCCTACCAAGAAACCATATTCCAACTTTCTGGAGTTCCCTTTATGGGTTTTTGGTTTAGGCTTTTGGGTTTTGCGTTTAGGGTTTCAGGTCTAAGCTGCTTTTGCCTCCTTGCTTGCCACTACCATCAGTTGCGGCTCTGCGACCCAGAGAGAGTCTAAGAACCGCTCTGGCGAATCTAGGAGATCTGTCGGTCTTCCATGTTTGCATCCTATCTTGGACCCGTTTCATATTCGAGAGTTCCTTGAATCAAGAGCCCGATCAAGTCGAAATCACGAACCTTAAACAAGGCTTCCACCACACCAGCGTCACGGACAAGATCCTGCTCACGATCGGAGTGGTTATCAACCTTTCATTGCAGACGCTTCTACTTGTAACCGTCTTTGCACCTTGACATGCAGCCCGATTTTCGGGCTAACAGTTCGGGGGTCAGTGATTCAGCATCTAACTATGCCAGAGGCCAACTACTTACTATCGGTATTTTACCCAAAGGCTCCATATACCCATACAGTAGGTACTTAGGCCTTAAAGTGCCCAAAAAGGGATCCCTTTAGGGCCTGAGTACCTACTATACGGGCACATGGAGTCTTAGGGTTAAAGGCACCCTAAGACTCACGGCTGCTTTGACCATGCTTTGGGCCGGCGGCTCAAGGTTGAAAGTTTGGTTGATTCAGGGTTTCAACCCAGAGACTCCAAAACCCCTTAATTAAGGAATATACCTTAAATTATAATAGGATCCCTAATCTGAATTAAGGTATATTCCTTAATTAAGGGATTTTGGAAGGTCTGGGAACGTTTGGCTCTGGGAACTTTCCGGTTTTGATGCGGAGGGTAGAGGTTACCTAGAGGCTCATACCCTACCCCTTTCTGTAGGGTGCCTACTTTTTAAGATAACAGATCCCAACCATAAAACTAGGTATCCTGCAAAAGGGGGTAGGGTATGAGCCTCCAGGAATAAAGTAAGGCGTCAGAACCTACTACTTTGTAGGGTTACGGTGCGCGGTTCGGTTTGTAGAGCTCTAGAAACTTAGATCGTGTACTGCTCTCGAGGTAGGGGTTCAGAGTTTACCCCAAGGGTCCAAGTACCCAATAATCATATACTCTCCAAAATCCTAACCTACATAACTACTATCCTAAAACCGAGTATCTAATTATTAGGCCCCTATATTCTAGAACCCTTATAGTAGCCCCTTAAAGGAACCCTAAACCCTAATTCTTGGGTCCTTTGGACCCTTGGGGTTAGGGTTTAGGATCCCTCTTAAACAGAGCTTCCGAAGAGCCCTCGAGCAGCTCGAGGATTAAAATGGGTTTAGGGTTTAGGGTTTAGGGTTTAGGGTTTAGGGTTTAGGGTTTGGGGTTTAGGGTTTAGGGTTTAGGGTTTAGGGTTTAGGGTTTGGGATTTAGGGTTTAGGGTTTAGGTTTAAGGGTTAGGGTTTGGGGTTTAGGGTTTTGGTTTAGTAGGGTTTAGGGTTTAGGGCTTAGGGTTTTGGTTTGGGGTTTCGGGTTTGCAACCTTTAGACATCCTGAGCACCCTCTAGTAAACCCCAACAAGTTGGAAACCGGATAAAGGCCAAATAGTGCTGGGATTCCCTATACATTACTCTTAAGGGTTGAGGCTATGGGGTTTTCAACTTTTGGGCTACTGTAGAGACTCCCATGCTTGAGCCGCAGGGGGATTCCGAACCAGTACGCAGTATATTCGTTAAGGAAGGGGTTTAGGGTTTAGGGTTTCGGTATATTCCTTAAGGAAAGGGTGGGCAGGCTTTTGGGGTGGACTGTGGCGAAATTCAGTATATAGGGCAAGGGGGCCGTTACGCTGCCTGCTTTTCAGACCTATATATAGGACTCTCAGGAATGCTGGGTCCGTTTATTATAGGATCCTTAAGGGAGGGTGGTTCAAGGGGGGAGGGTATAAGGAATTCTTGGGGGACTGTAAGGGAACCTTAGGGAGTACTAGGGAGAATTAGGGATCACTAGGCTATATACCCCCCTTGGACCCCCCTCCCTTACGGATACTACAAGAGGGTGTAAAGCCTGAAACTTGAGAACCACAAAGCTTGCACTTTTCGGCCGCAGCCTCGAATCAATCCCAAGTTCCCCCTAAGGGTCCATGTACCCAAATAGTATATACTTTGGCCTTAACGTAGTCCCTAGGTACTTTGGGGTCAATGTATACTCATATGGATACATGGAGCCTTAGGGTCCCGAAGCCTGCAAGCCGAGGAAGATATGTTGGACAACCCCTTTGCTCCAGAGACGGTGAAGGAAATGGTGAGATGGCGAGTCACGCAAGGCCACAGCACCTTCGACTCGGATCAGGCAAGCATGGGGCCTTTCGGTTTCGGGTTCCTGGCGATTCTGGCGATGCCCAGAGACTCCATTTTCCCTTAATTAAGGAACATACCTTAAATTATAGTAGGATCCCTAATATGATTCAAGGTATATTCCTTCATGAAGGGATATTGGAGTCTGTCGAGGGTTCAGGGAGCTTTGGGGGGTTTGGGGTTTAGGTTTAGGGTGTGGCTTACTCGGAGGGTCGGGTGACGTCAGTCGATCACTTAGTCAATCTGTCAATTGACCGATCGATCAGTAGATCAACCAGCCGATTGATTTATCATCCCATCAACAACCCTAAATACCAGCAAAGGTATCATGGGCTTTAACCCGTTGTAGTCCAATGCTGTACATGTTTGTGTACCTATTTGAAGTTTGGTTGTTCCTTCCAATATATACAGAAACACATAAATTTAGATTCCTTGCCAATACATGGTTCTACTTGTATGTCCTGCAAACGATTACGTTGCCGTCGTGCCAAGGCGCTAGATGTGTATCCTCCTAAGTGCTAAATATCTTAGAGTCTTAGATAGTGAATGGGAGAAGGTTGAACTTTCTGGACTTACATGTTTGGTCTATCTTCGAAAGCTGAACACTGAACAAGAAAGTTTTACCAACTCAAGTTAAAGAGCACTGGACCCTAACGGAGCTTCGACAGGGGAAGAGCTTGGCGTTCCGTTTATGCAACAGAGAGCTCTGGTCCTTCGAGCAAGAGTCCTACAATGCCCCTTGGCTTATTCTCGTACCTATCTAGAGGACCCACGTGCCCAAATTAAGGGGTCCTCCAAGTGTTCCAGAAGACCCTTTTGGGGTGTAGGGTTTAGGGCTCTAGGTGTCGTATACTATACTGAACATGGTTTGATCGTATCTACCACCAGCATGTGCGTTCTTGGACCCTTCCGGCTAGGCTTCAAAGTTTGAGTTGTGCGGATCGTAGGCTATGCACCTTGGGATCTGGTCGCAGGTTCAAGAAGCACTGTGCGTCGGTTTGAATGCTGCAGGCTATGGAGGTTAAGGCGTTACTGTGGCGGACGTGCGTGGTGGGGCGGTACCGTGAGCCCTAAACCCTAAACCCTAAACCCTAAACCCCTAAACCCCTAAACCCTAAACCCTAAACCCCTAAACCCTAAACCCCTAAACCCTAAACCCCTAAACTTTCTAAACGCGACAATCCTGAAAACGAGGACGAAAGGGAACCTGACCAGTAGGCTGCCATAGCCGGTACGGTTGATGATATAAATCCTGCATTACCTTAAGGGTCCTAAACTATGGGAATTATGGTATATTCCTTATTAAGGGTCATGCAGGATTTATATCATCAACCGTAGGAGTGAACACCGGCAAAACCCCCAACATCTTCACAACATGCTACAATAAGCATAAAGCTAGTATGCAGTTTTAATGAAACAGAGAGCTGCAGATCATCGACCCCCCCTTTTGCCCCAGAGACTCCAACGAATATGCCTTAGATTATAGTAGGATCCCTATTACAGTTTAAAGAGTATTCCTGAAATGAGGGATATTGGAGTCTCTGGGTTGCCCTGAGCCCTAAACCCTTGGTCCCGAAGTTCTCACCCCACCCGGACCCCCATACAGAGCCAAAGCCAAACTCGAGTCGCTGCACCCCACGTCAGAAGGAAAAGTAACGTACTGACCCCTAAACCCTAAACCCCCATGGTTTATGGTTCAGGGTTTAGTGGGAGTTTATAGGGTTCGTTCCTGCACAGGTACACGCAAAATACACACATGCGGCATGCAGAGAAGTGCATGTGACAACGCCTGTTTCCTTAGTTCTCCAGAAGCCAACCTTCAAACTTTCTGGGCTTGTATATTTTTGTAGTAACCTGAAAGCTTAACCTTTTATTTCCCTGGCTTATTGGAAGTAAGTTTCTGTGCCTTGCTCCTACAGAGCAGTGCAGAAGCACCCTAAGCCCTTATCCTCTTGGAGGGTCGGGGGACTTAGTAAGTCGGTAACTAGGATGCCCAGTAGTACCCTTATTCCCTTTGAATAGTCCTAGGTTCCTTATAAACTTACCCAATACCAAAAAGAGAGGCCTTTTTATTCCTAGGTTACTGGGTATCCTAGGTAATAAGTAGACTTATAAGCACCCTAAAAGGGATCTTATTTGGGGTTATGGTGCTTATAAGTCTCTAACATGTCTACATACTAAGTCCCCCGACCCTCCAAGTTGACTTCAGGGTCTACAGGTGTGAGGGCTTCCAAGGAAGCTTTCAAATGTGCGTACTCTAATCGTTAAATCTGTAATCTCTGTGGGTTGATATGATAAAGGGGCGTTTCGGAGAGTTCTATCTAGGGATCAAATTTGTTCTGAGCTTGCGAATGCCAAATTCAAGCGTGTAGTTCTCTAAACTAAGGTTCGATTTTCGGTCCCCAACACAGTATACGGCCCCCTTACGCAAGGGGCCTTAAGAGGGAACCTAGTTGATAACTGCCCAAATCCCTAACCCTAAATCCTGAACCTTGACCTCCTCAGGAAATGTACGACTACCTCTACAAGCCTGTCCCCGGCATTGTGCTGAGCACGTTGGCCATCATTCTCTGGGTCCTGCCACTCCGAACAAAGATGTCAGCACCGTAGAAGCCTGAATAAGTTTCAATATCATTTCTTAAGGTTCCTTGTTGTTTCCATACAGTAGTATATAACTATACACCGAAACATAGCGTACACCAAAACCTTGTCCCAATTTTGAGACCTAATCTGTACTAGTTGAGGGCCTTCGTGGCTCAGGGGTGCTGAGGGCCCCATATAGGGGTTATTATCAAGCATCACGAAGTTAACATCTAACAGTAGAGTATAGGAGTCCAACTGTCTTGAACAGGGGGTTTAGGGTTTGAGCGTTGGTTTGCCGTTCAGACTACTTGAAACCTTGAAGCCTTACCCGTTTGCGGCATGGGTGCAAAAGGGTCATGTTGGGGGTTGCGCGGACTGCCCGTGAACCAGCAGCACGTGGTTTAGCTTGAGGCTTAAGGTAGGGGCCTTACAAATTAGAATATAGGGTTTTGGGGGTATAATATACTATGGATTAGAATAAGGAACCCCGAAACCCGATTCTAAAAAGGCCCTTACAGTAAATCATCGTAGGGGTTTAGGGTTTGTGGTTTTAGAAGCACCACGATCCTTCAGGTTCTTGATAAGCTTTATAGGTATCCTACCTAGAGCAAGCAAGAAACATGCAAACGAGAGATAGACATGGTAGATGTTGGTCATTTTCGCTGAGGTTTCGGGAATGTAGGCTCCTAAACCCTAGACTCCAAACCCTAAACCGAGTGCAGTTGCAAAAAGGCCCTCAAAAAAAACCCTAAACTCTAAACCCTAAAGGCAGTATGCGGTGTCCTGAGTCCCTCCCGTGGGCTCGGGGCCCACTTGTTGCCTTACATAAAGGATCTTAAAGGGCCCCTTAAAGGGATCTATAGGGGCTCCTTAAAGGGATCTTTAGGGTTTAGTTTAGGGTTGAGGGCCTACTTGGAGGATCACGGGACTTAGTAACTAGGACTATAAGTACCCTAATTGGGGTTATAAGAAGTTATCAGTATAGTTACCCTAATTGTAACCCTAGTTACTAAGTCCCATGATCCTTTAAGTACGACCAATTCTCAACCTTACTTCTCCGCGCCAGTTGTTCGGTCGCCCCAAATCTGAGCACCAAACCAACGACTAGTGTCTAGGTTGTTATGGTTTGCAGCAGGGCTGTTTCCACGGAAGGTGTCTTTTGAACAGTGTTAGTTTGTGCAGGAGGAGGTACCCAGATACTCCAAAACCCCTTAATTAGGGAATATACCTTAACGTATAATAGGATCCCGAATACGATTTAAGGTATATTCCTTAATTAAGGGGTTTTGGAGTCTCTGGGTATAGACCTTACGTCACGGATATGTTTGGATCCGCCAGGTAGCGACTGACAAGCATGGTCCCAGGTAGTATTAGGGAGACCCCTTGAAGGGGACCCTTCTTAACCTTACTCCTGGCTCTCTTAACTTACTTTTTGGTTAGTAGGGAATTGAAGAATGGTGGAAATAGTAATTATAATTGTACCCCAATCCTGCATTCCCTACTAACGAAAGGTAAATTAAAAGGGGCCTTACTCAGAGGGTCTATATGCCCAAGGGTCCCCCTTCTCTGACACATGCAGATCAGATCTTTGGGTTCAGGGTTTCAGGTTTCGGTGTAGAGGTTTAGGCTTTAGAGTTTCAGGTTTCGGTGTGGGGTTTCAGGTTTTGGGTGTGGAAGGATGGGTATAAAGAGAGACAGGTCCGAACGGTAATATATGTTAGCCCTAGCAGCACCCGCATCTTGGGGGGTCGGGGGACTTAGTAAGTAGTTAGTAAGTAGACTTATAAGTACCCTAGAAGGGACCCTAATTGGGGTTATGGTACTTATAAGTCCCCAAAATAACCAGTTACTAAGTCCCCCGACCCTCCAAGTAAGCGATTGAATAAATAGCCCTGTTTAATGCCATATCGCTTTGTTGTCCTTACATAATTACACTAAAATCCAACCCAAAACCCTATTCCAATTGCCAAGGCCCTGAACCCAACTAACCCGTATGCCTAAACCCTACATATCCCACAACCACAGGGTCCAAGAAGCACCACTTGGAGGACCCAAAATTGGGGTTATAAGTAATTATAAGTCTAGCTACCCTAATTATAACCCTAGTTACTAAGTCCCATACCCGTTAAGTAGGGTAGGCTCTAGGCGGATAGTTGGGCCCTAAACTATACTACGCTGTTACTTGGACCCTGTCCCTAAGACTCCATGTGCAGGTACTTAGGCCTTAAAGCGGTCCCTTTATATGGGTACTTTAAGGCCTAAGTACCTACTATATGGGTACATGGAGCCTTTGGGTGTGGGACAAGGACAATCATGGTGGAGTACCGCCGCTGCTTGGAACAGGGCCTGGCGATGTATCACCTGCCATCGCCAGAAGCTTAGAGTTGAAGGTTTAGGGTTTAGCGTTACCCTAAACCCTAAACCCTAGACCCTATACAACATCCCAGTCCCAGTGATTTTTCCTAAAGGTCCCGTGGACATACAATAAGATGTACGCATGTGCGTACGATGCATGTATGTGTATATTGTGTACATATATATATATATACATACGTACATACACCTTTACGCACATATGTACCAAGTTGTATCAATATGTATGTGTAGATGTAAGTGCCGATGCCAATGATTTATGTATATGCATATGCATATGGAGAAGGGTATGGATACGTATATGGTATACAGTGTATGTTGATGAATGTGTATAGGTATGTGGGTACGTGTCTATATACTTGTGTGTATATACGGACAAACATCCGCATGTTTCTACCTGCCATAAGATTGTGTGCAACGAACACAGGTGCCTACCATGATTAATGTTGGGTCCTTATAAACTATAATTACCTATACTGTTTCGGGGGCTCCTTATTACAATTGTAGTTTACTGGGCCCCAAAACCCAATCCTAACTCTTGAGGCCTCTGTATTAGCTGAGATCCCCAATACCCAACCTTTCAACTTTTTGGGTTCTTATGGTTTAGTAGGATTCGGAAAGTTTAACCTTGTACTTCTGTGGCTTATTGGGGGACTAAGTTAAGGAATTCTCGATCGGCGAGCTGCAAATTCCAAGCTTGAAACCATCAGCAGAGGTTCCTAAAACCACAGTTCAATGCCGCACTTTAAGTTTAGGGTTTAGGAATTAGGGTTTAGAGTTTACAGGTTGGGGTTCAGGGTTGAAGTAGTAGCATGCATATACGAAGGATCCAGCTGAAGTTCGAAATCCAGAGACAGTCCTTAGCTAGAGGCTTCGAGGTTTCTTTAACGCTTATCTCCGAAATCCTAATCCCAAACCCTCAACCCCACAACCTGTATTGAGTTAACCGAAGCCCATGGACCCTCAGACCCCACAGCAACAGAAACGAGATGTCGTCTGGGTCAATTTCTGTGACACTATCAGTTTCTTAATCAGGAAATGCTGAGGACCTCATATACCATAGCTCGGGCATCAGTGAGCGCTGCTGTAAAGAACAAGGCAGAAAGGTGGAACAGCGTCATACGTGCTCATCCCGTTAAAGGGAAGTCAGCTTTTCTGGGCCGGCAGCAAGAGGAACCCCAAAGACTATACCCAAGCCTAAACTGCAAGTACTAAAACCTTACGCCCCAACCTTGATCCGATACCTCAAAACCGAAATCCTACACCCCAAACCCTGAATCCTAAACCCTAAACCCTGAATCCTACCAGCTTGCTCAGTCTGACGTCGGACGACGAGTTCGAGTTGATCGATGACGATGGACACTTTGACAGTGTAGGAGCTACCCTAAGGCCCCAAAGTACTTCCTTTTTTGGGGTTCGCATATAGAATCCTATAAGGTAGTCCCACAAAGGAACTATTTTGGGGCCTACGGGTAGAGAAGGGGCTTAATCTTGTCTTGAAATTGTTTTTGGGTGCTTTCAGAGCCCTGTCCAGTCGACTTTAGGGGTTTTCTGCCTAGGTTTTGGCTGTGGGCGGGGTCAAGCGTGTAGCTAACGGGTCTGTGGCAGGGTTCAGGCCTTACAAACCTTACAGGGAACTTCAGAAAGTTGGAATATGGCTTCAGGGTAGGATACCTCATATTTTACCATATAGGGTTTAGGATAATCATATTCCAACTTTCTGGCTTTTACTTTAAGACTTTAAGCCCTGGTACAAATTTAGAGGTCCATCATGCGAGATCTGACCTCCGACGGGTGTGAAGGATTCGGCGCTGATGCTCAAGCCTTACCTTTGGTTAGTAGGGAATGGAAGAATGGTAGCAATGTAGTTACAATTGTACCCGATTCCTTCATTCCCTATCCAAAGGTAAGAAGTAGGGCGGGCTTTGTCAGCATGTTCGCCGAAAGGCTGACCAGGAAATTGGCATCCTCATGGCCATTGCAGATGGTACTGCTGATGGACAAAATCCTGCATTACCCAGTATAAGGAATATACCATAGTTCCCATAGTTTAGAGTCATTAGGGTCATGCAGGATTTTGTCCATCAACAGTAGTCATGCCCAGTTCGGCTAAGGTTTCAGGTTTAGGGTGCCGACGTCCATAGACAGCTTCCTTGCGGGCCATTGGCAGGTCTTGACCCCGAACGGGAGCCCTGAACCCGGGGCCTTCATAACCTGAGTACAATCATGGTAAAATGGGCGCCGAAACCCTATTCTAATGATTAAGGCCCCTTATGCTAAACCCTTATACAAACCTTGGAGACTCTTACAAACCCCGGAAACCCTGCTCAACCGTTATGTTCTCATACAAACCCTAAACCCGCATAGACCCTTTGAGCCCTCAAAAAGCCCCGACAGATTCTATAAACCTCGAAACTGGGGTTTAGGGTTGAGGGTTGAGTTGGAGGGTTAGGGTTTGGGGTTGAGAGTTGAGTTTGAGGGTTTAGGGTTATAGTGGTCATGCGTATATATATATATATATATATATATATATAGGCTATTGAGACTTTTCGGGTATTCGGCATTCAGGCCATGTGTGCGGGCTATCGTGGCCTTCACCCGAAAACCTGCAAGCCTGTAAACCTTGGAAAGACATGGGGTATTACTGGATTCGGAATACTTCGTCAGAAATGATATCCCTTTATAGCCCCTATCTTGTGATACTGATGGAAACCACCCAAAAACCCTATTATAATCATTAAGGCCGACATATTTCACCGTTTCCTTTTCCGGTATGGTAACCCGTACATAACCCCAAAGGGTAACCTTCAGTTGCCCTAGGACACTGGACAAGTAAGGATTCGAACAGCAGAACTGTGGTTCACAGCGTGAAGGCATCGTCCCATAGCTTTAAGATGTCAGTTTAGAAGGCCCCACCAATCGTCTCTATTGTAGTTATTTGTCCTTGGTTTAATTGTTAGGGTCTTCTAAAGTAACCGAGAAGAATTACAACGGAGACTATAATTGGGCAAGTTTTGTGACCTAATTTCCCAGCGACCCGTTTAGATAGCTGCCCGGTATAGGGTGTTTTGGGGTGGGGCGGCACCTCAGTTTAGGGTGTAGGGTTTAGGGTTACTTCACTGCATCTCACGGGGCGATAACTGAGGGTGGGGGCCTGGAACTCCATCCTTAGCCGGGTTTAGGGTTTAGGGTTCAGGGTTTGGGGTTTAGGGTTCATTAGCGGGCCTTTAACGAAAAAAGAACTGCGCCGCTGGGGGGTGCATGACCATTAGAAGCTAGCTCTAAGGGGATGCTTGTACTAGTTACATCCACCCGTATATTGGATGTTAGTACTACTTATTCCCAGAATCCTCTCCCGCTATGTATAGAGAATGAATGAGCTGCCTGCCGTCTACCCTAAGACTCCATGTGCCCGTATAGTAGGTACTTAAGCCTTAAAGGGGTCCCTATACGGGCACTTTAAGGCCTAAGTACCTACTATATGGGTACATGGAGCCTTTGGGCGACAGGCCTCACAAGCAAAGCCGACATCCCGAGGAAACATCGAAATCAAAGGCATCCAGCCATGCATGAGGTGCACGTGATAGTGCCGAATTTGGGGTTCGGGTTTTAGGCCTTCAGGCGTAGACTTAGACTTTGAACTGTTGGGCTTGAGAGTTTTGTCCTTGGGGTTGGGGCTGAGTTTTATCCTCTTAACCCTAGATCTCGTCCCCAGCTACGGCCGCTGAGCTTAAACACATACAGGATCATACATGTATAGATAAATGGGATGTGCATTTTTTTGAAAAGATCTATGACTATAGATGTATACACACGCAAATACACATACGCACATGCAGTTTTGTGCTTATACATGCATTCATACACACACACACACACACTTACTTACACTTATGCATACAGTCGTACGTACTTACATCGGTGCATACATACATGCATACATGTATGCATACAGACATGTATGCATACATGTATACACTAAGTACATACATACATACACACATACCACCCTACGTACACACTTCGATACATACATTCATACATAGATACATACCTTGATACATACATACATACATACATACATACGTGCATACATACATGTGTAGACAGTTGTATATATATATATACACACATGTATATATATATATATATATAGATGTACACATACATGTATAAAACTGTATTCGCGTATGTATATATATATACACACACACTCGAACTGTCTGCACATACCAGTGTCTAAGCGTTTATCTACCTAGCCTGCCTGTTTATCTATCTATCTATGTATAACATAACAGATCCAGTATATCTCACATTCGTACCTTGATCGAGCACCCTAGAGAGAGCCTTCAACCGAACTCCAGCTATTTACTAGCTGTGGTGGGTTTCTGTGTCATTGACATTTCGTCCAATTCCGGTATACCACGCAAGAATGTCTCGAATCCTGTCCGAAAGCCATGATGAATATAACCATGATCCCCTCCAAACCCTGAGCGCTGAAGCTTGTACAACGTAAGGCTTTTGCTGGAGGCTTCCCGAAATCGTGAATGCCCCTCAACCCTACCCTAAGGCCCCAAAATAATTCTTTTTTGGGGTTCGTATTTAGAATCCTATAAGGTAATCCCAAAAAGGAACTACTTTGCGGCCTATGGGTAGACCCCGAACCCTAGCATGGCAGGAGGAAAAGAGGCCTCAAAAACCCAAATAAACCCTTACCTAAACCCTCCAAAGTAGGTAAAATAATGGCCCAATACCCGTAAAAGGGCTATCAGTCTACATACTTTCCTTATGCTCCCTAAACCATAAATAAACTGTCAGGTGGGTTGCAATTTTCATGATGTGCGCTCCACGTTTGGCCGTGATGGCCTTCTTAGCTTACGCGACTTGAAGCTGATGGTCCACTCAGATGCTTTTGGGTTTAGATTGTGGTTCAGGGTTTAGAGCTTTTTGGAGGGTTCAGGGTTTCGGGTTAAAACTACTCAGGCAGCCGCAATAAGAGTACTTGTTGTTGTCATCTTCCTGATACTACGTCTTCTGATCCTTGAAGTGTGGGTTGCATTTCAACATTCTGCGTACGTCTGGGTAGACGCTTAACTCAAATCCGTAAGTAAACCCAAAGTCCTTCCATATCCTGTATCGGCTTCAGGCTTCTAGAACTTTCTTAGATTCTAAGTCTTTTGGTGGGGGCTTGAGATTTAGGGGTCCGCAGGTTTTAGAGTTTGAGCACCCTCAAGCAGCAAGCTTTATATCCAAGGCGTCACTAATCAGTATCCCCTTGTCGCTCTGAACCCTGATAGCCTAAACTGCAAAGCTTCAATCCCTAACCCTGAGGGTCCATATACTGAAATAGTATATACTTTGCAATATACCTATATAGCGAGTACTTTAAAGCCAAAGTATATACCGGTTGGGTACATGGACCCTGAGGGTAATCCACAAAATAGCCTTCTAAGCTATAATCCCCACTACACTGAAGCATCTCAAAAGCCCTCAACCCCAGACCCTAAGCCCCGCAGCCCTAAAGGCCCGCAGTCCCCAAATCCAAGAGCCCTAGAGCCGGCAACCCTAAACATACGGTTGATGATATAAACAGGGCTTCTTTAAGCGATCTATATTTATTATAAGGGTACCTTTTAAGGGTTCTTTTCAGGGATCTATAGGGTTTAGGGTTTAGGTTGAAGATATACATCCTGCATAACCTTAAGGACCCTAAACTATGGGAATTGTGATGTATTCCTTATTATGGGCAATGCAGAATGTACATCATCAACCGGATTGTGCAGACCTACATATTCGGGCCCTTCAGGGTTTAGGGATGTAGAGTTAGGGATGTAGGGTTCAGGGGCTAGGGTTTAGGTGTTAAGGATGTAGGGTTTAGGGATTAGGGTTCAGGGTTTAGAGATGAGGGTTCAGGGTATTCACTACATTTATTTGGATTTAGAACATAGGATTCCTGTGATTTGGGCCAGTAGTCTTTGATCTGTTTTCTTGTCGGCCCAGGTGGGTTGCCAATATCTCGCTCAAACACCATCTCTGAGCGACATCGTTTTGAATGCCGTGGCTCTGGCGTTTGCATCTCACAAGCATTACCGTTTAGGGACCACAGGTGCCGGAGCCAACAGCCTACGGGCCAGTTGTAGTGGGTTGTGTGTTTATTTGTTTGTGGGCCTGTGTTGCATACATGCATGTATTCATGCATGTGTACGCACATATTCATGTGTGGCATTAAAAAAGTAAGTAAGTGTGTATATTAATATGTATATATATATATACACACATATGTTTACGTATGTTTACATCGACAAACAGACGCTTAATCCTACAATAGTATCACCCGTCATGGTCAGATTGATGCGGCAGAACAGAGCTTGGCTGATGCAAGTATTCTGCGGATCCAACCTATCCTAAGGGTCAATCTTTGATCCTAAAGTACGTATATATCTATCTGGAGACTACTTGAAGGCCTAAGCTACATGAACTTCAGGTTTTAGGGCTCATGGTGCCTTTAAATAGTTGCACGCCGTAGAGACCGTACGACCGAAAGCCTGATCACTCAGGTGCTGGATGTGGATGAGCTTGTCGCGAATGTGTTGCTTACGGAGAAGCTGCGAGGCGCAGCAACGATTTCAGCCGTGTCTGTGGGGTGCCGAAAATCCACGTCGTGATGATCTGCCGTCAATGCTTTCGGTTTTGTTGCGGGTGTCTTCAGTGGTGGTGGAGCTGCTACTGGTCTTATCAGTGGTGTGTGCTGGTGGTGCTGGCGGTGGTGCTGGCGGTGGTGCTGGTGGTGCTGGTGGTGCTGCTGGTGGCGTTACAAAGCTCTCGCTAATGCTTTTGCATCGGCGATGGTTGCTGCTGCTGTTGCTTTGCTGCCTCTGCGGCTGCTTCTGCTTATGTCGCTTCGCTGTTGTCGTTTCGATTCTCCTTTCGATTATATATGCTGCTGCAATTGAAGTGAAGCTTTTGCTGCCCCCTGAGTTGTTGATCCTGGCGCTGCTGGTTGTGTATGGTATTCAATTCTGTTGCGGTGTTGATGGTCAGTGGTATCCTTGAAGCATTTCTGCGGTCTCTAGCAGAGGTGAGGATAACCAGAAATTCCACACCCCTTCCATGAAGCAAAAAAATAGACTAGGATCTAGAGTATGCCCGTATTCCCTGTTTTAGGGTTCAGGTTCCCTTATAACACCCTTTAACCCAAGAAGCGCACCCTTCTTATTTCTAGGTTACTCTTGGGTCTAGAAGAGATCTTACCTAAACCCTAAGCCTTTAAAGCTTTCTCTTCTAGTTCCAGCAGCAATACCCAGAACGGTGGCGCAAGAAAGGTAAAACCCTAAACATCCTAAGCCGTAACTCGCAAGAGTAGCAGTAACATCAGAAGCAGAGGACGTATAGTGGCAGCACCTGAAGACAACAAAGACCGTTGGAATCGAAGCCCTACCGCCACCTTGAATATCCCCAAACCCTGCACCCTGCCAACCCTCGTAACCCTGAGCCCTAAACCCCCTCAGCACCACAAGCCCTAAGTGTGCTTAAGCTTCCGAGAGACTGTGAAGATGCCCCGAGAAACCCCTAAACCCCTAAGCCCTACACCCTTAACCCCTAGACCCCAAATCCAAAGCCCCTTAGGATCCCTTGTCGGAACCTTGCATGAACCCCTAAGGGGATCCTAAAAAACAACCCTAAAACCCTATAAGTTCTAAGCCGTAATACGATGCGAGGCCTTCTTCCAAAGATCGCCCCGATATCGTGTGGAACGACACGCTCCACGTTCACCCCTTTCAAGGCCTGGTTTGGGGGTTAGGGATTTAGGGGTTTAGGGATTTAGTGGTTTAGGGATTTAGGGGTTTAGGTGTTTAGGGGTTAAGGTGTTAGGGCTCAGGCTTTGGCGTCCAGTGTTAAGGGTGTTGGGTCTAGGGTTTAAGGATTTGGGGCTTGGGGTTTGGCTTTGGGGCTCAGTGGGAAGCCAAGAGTTCATGGCAACATCATTTCCGAGTTTGATCCATGAGGCTTGGAGTGAGCTCGACACTGTCGCTGATCAATGCAGATAGGAGCCTGATTAAGAAACCTTAGGTCGTTATTAGGGCTCTTGTATATGAGCCCTATTTTTTTGAGGTTATAGGCCAGGACCAGGGTTTCTTAATGAGGTTCCTAACTAATAAAGGCCCAAGGTCTCTTAATCAGGTTCCTACATTACCCTTGACGCCACAACCTCGTGGCGGGAGGTATCGGGTTTAGGGGTTTGGGGTTTTAGGGTTTACAGTAGAAGCCCAAAAGTTGGAAACCCAATAGCCTCAATCCTTAAGAGTACTGTATTGGGAATCCCAGCGCTATTTGGCCTTAATCGTGTTTCCAACTTTATGGGGTTTACTGTGCCCTCAGGGTCCATGTTCCCAAATAGTATATACTTTGGCCTTAAAGTAGTCCCTATATAGGTACTTTAGGATCAATGTATACTCGCACGGATACATGGACCCTTAGGGGTAGATAGGTTTTAGAGTGATGAGCCCCAGGATCTGCTCCGTTATGCCCTCACTATCGGAGCCGCTTGCCTGAAAACAGTTCAGAGTGTACTATGCAACTGCCAAAGGATGCGGAGTTCCACCTATAGTCTCCATTGAAGTTCCCTTTTTTCGGTTAACCATTAGACATTTTTACTGGTAGGATCCTATGATATAGAATAGTGTTAACTGGAAACAGGAACAACTGTGGAGACTGGAGGCAGAAAGGCTTCATAAATGGGCCTGTAGGTCTGTAAGCAGTGATAGGTTGGTACTGCATTTTGTATTCGGAGCTCGCGTATGTTGGACCCCGAAACCTATATAGCCTGTATCCCATAGGTTTAGGTATCAGTGCACATGGCCTTTTGCTTCCAAACCATCTCCAGTGCTTTCTGCTGGTTACGTCTTTTCAATGTGGGAGTTTCCGAAAGTTAGGGGTACCTTTTTGGGGGGTCCTTATACCAAGGCTTACTGACAGGGCCCCCCCATTTTCTCAAACTCTCATGTATGGTTGTGCAGCGGTTTTCTGATGGTGGAAGCTCGCAGGTTCGCCTGCGTAAGGCAGCCACAAGTCTTGCATGATACACTCGCACACATCCGAATAAGTACCAAAGGTCTCCCTTTATAACCCTTGGGGTCCATGCACTCATATAGTATATACTTGGGCCTTAAAGTAATGCCTAAGACTGTAGGGTCAATGTATACTCCTTTGAAAACATGGACCCTTAGGGTAATAGCTCTTGAGTACATAGACTCAGAACTTCATTCACCCCACCCAAAAAACCTTGTTCAAACGGTTGATGATATAAATCCTGCATTACCTTAATGACCCTAAACTATGGAAATTATGGTAGATTCCTTATTATGGGTCATGCAGGATTTATATCATCAACCGAAGTACTACAAGTAATTCCCCGCTATATTCGTCTGGTCTTTGGGCACACAACCCCGAAATCTGGGTCTCTAGGGTCTTTTAGCTGCGTGCTTGAGCCAACCCAGACCTGAACCAAATGTCGCATCTTTGACGATGACGCACGCAAAATCTCGGTGTGCTTTTGGAGAAGTTTCAGCTCAGATTTGGGACTCGTATATGCTTTATCCTAGGATGCCCAGTAGTACCCTTATTCCCTTTTTGTAGTCCTAGGTTCCTTATAAAGTTACCCAATACCAAAAAGAGAGGCCTTTTTATTCTTAGGTTACTGGGTATCCTAGTATATGCTTTATCGAAAACAGAGTGCGAAAGCAACACAAGAACCTTGAAACCAGAGAGAAATCTTAAACCTTACGCAGTACAGACGATCCTACACCCTAAAACCTGAAGCCAACCCAGACGATCCTAAACCCTAAACCTAAAGCCAGCCCAGACTATCACCTTCGCAATCTTTTACTGGCTAATCCCGTTCAGCATGAACGTGGAAGCCGCAGCCATGGCCCTCTGCGGAGGCCTTTCGGGTTCTCCGGGTTTGGGGTGGAAGATCTCGAGTTTCAGGGTTTACTGCAGGGGTTGGGGGTTTAAGGGTTTAGGGTGTTAAGGGTTTCGGGATTTCGGGGTTAAGGGGTTAGGGAGAGAAGCGGGACTTCGAACCTGGGATCTATTTGGGGTTATACTAAGTACCCTGACTTGTTCTCGAGCGGTTGCCAGGTTCCTAAACCCAAAACCCTAAGCCCTTCTGGCAGGCGTAGAAAGCAGCCGTTAACCCAATTAAAAAAAAAAAAACGCAAAAGAAGAAGCCTTTTGAAGAACAATTCTTACAGGGACCAGGGTTTAGGGTTCTGCTGCTCCCAGAGACCATCTCTAGAAAGGGAGCCCCCGCCAGGATCCCCCGATCCCGTGCCCTGGTATGCCATTTGGATGGTTGTCCAAAGTATGGTTCCTTTTTGGGTCCTCAATATAATGCGGCACCTAATTTTTAGGGTACCCAAAAAGGGACCGAGACCTACCATTTAAAGGGTGCCTGTAAGTGTTCCTTTAAAGGGTGCCTGTTTGGGGTTCCTTCATGAGGTTTCTGTAACAGTTCCTTTTTGAGAGCCGTGTGGTTTGAGCATCGGGTGAAGTTATCCCCTTATTGTCCATACCTAAGGTTTTGGGTCCACATCGCATGAACACCCTAAACCCTAAACTCTAGACCCAAAGCCTGTTCGATTTAGCAAGGCCTCAAGATCCTGTAGCGTTTGAGGTACGGTTGATGATATAAATCCTGCATTACCCATAATAAGGAATATGCCATAATTACCATAGTTTAGGGTCCTTAGGGTAATGCAGGATTTATATAATCAACCGTACCTCCGAGGAAAGCCTTCGAGGTTTCCGCCGAATGTAAGCAATAGCAGACAATACTTTAGGTACTGCCCCCCATACAGTAAAAGTCTATATTAGGGCTACGATTAAGGTCCTCATATATCTATATTATGAATACTATTCAACTATTACTGAGTGGGGGCCGTGCCCAAACAATACTTGTAGTACAAGTGGCCCACAGAAACGGAAAGCCGTAAAGCACTAGCCTTCAACTGCACAACACTACGGCTTATCGTGGTAACCCTATACTTGAAGGGTTGGGGGACTTAGTAAGTAGTTACCCTATAGACTTGTAAGTACCATAACCCAAATTAGGGTTCCGTTTAGTGTACTTATGAGTCTACCTACTACCTACTTACTAAGTCCCCCGATCCTCCAAGTACCTACTACTTCGTGAGATTCGGAGAATCTTGGAGGCTCTGATACTTCAGACAGAGAGCCTCAGAACATACGGGACTCTCTGATATCCTTAATATTAAACCCCCTCAAACCCTAAGCCCTGAACCCAAAACCTCAACTCTTCTTAACCCTATATCTTCCCTCTCTAGCCAGCCATAAATCCGTACTTATACAACCCCTCAGCCCTAAACACTGTAGCTTCCTGCCTAATTATGACCCTAAACCCCTAAACCCCCAAACCCCTAAACCCTAAACCCCAAACCCCTAAACCCCTAAACCCCTAAACCCCTAAGCCCTACGCCAGGCTATGTGGACTTCAGCTACACCGGGGGCATTCAGACGGATCAAAGTATCATCCTTCGGCCCAAGGACACCCAGAGCCGAAGTACCCAGAAACTCCAAAGTCTTAATTAAGGAATATACCTTAAATCGTATTAGGGTATAATTTTAAGGTATATTCCTTAATTAAGGGGTTTTGGAGTTTCAGCGTGACAGCTCGCAGTGCTAGAACGGCTTCGCGTTTGGGGGCGGAGGGACTTTGACTGTAGAGTTTAGGGTTTTAGGATGTTTTGGGGTTGGACTTCAGGGTTTAGGCTGAAGAGTTTAGGGTTGAGGGCTTAAGAAAGAAACTCCACAGAAGCAGCCGGGAAGGTGGAAAGTTTTTATCCGGGTGCTCTAAATGTGGAGAAGACCAGCACAAGGATGCCCAGTAGTACCCTTATTCCCTTTTTGTAGTCCTAGGTTCCTTATAAAGTTACCCAGTGCCAAAAAGAGAGGCCTTTTTATTCTTAGGTTACTGGGTATCCTAGACAAGTCATCCCTGTTTTGGCGTGCCCGTGGATTTGGGGCTTAGCCTGCTTGGGGTCTAAAGCCTGGACCGGTAGTGGTACTGTTGATGGACAAATCCTGCATGACCCTAAGGACTCTAAACTATGGGAACTACGGTATATCCTTATACTCGGTAATGCGGGATTTTGTCCATCAACACTAGTGATGGTGGCAATCGTAGTGTATTCGTCGTCGTAGTTGAGTTGTCAGTGCAGCTTTAGCTGTAGGTGTAGCGGTAGTTCCTGAAACCCTCCATAACGAGTCTATGAAACTCCACACGAAGCGTTTGGAACAAGGAGTTTGGCACGGACCAGTGGGTCACAGATTGCGACGAGGGCTCGTCGCCTGTCCAGAGTGTTCTGCGGGTTTAGGGTCATTTAGGGTTGGGTTCAAGAGGTACCCTACAGCCCTACGGTAAGGCCATGGAACCCCAACGACCGTGCAATCCACGCTTCTTCTGAGACAGTTTTCCACAAGGTCTTCTAATACAGGGGCCTAAATAATTACCTAAACTATTTTCGGGGGTGCCTTCTGAAAGCTATAGTAGAATGGGCCCCAAAGCCCTACTCTAATTGTTTAGGCCCCTATATCAACGGTTTGGGGGGGGGGGAAACCCGGCAGGCCTACTTCGCTTCCCTCTCTGAAGGCTTGAGGGTTTGAAGGGACAAAGCATCATAACACCTATAACCCCTAAACCCCTTAGGTCATTAGGGTGTTATATAGAGGGGTCAGAGAAGGGCTCATGTAGGGTCGGGGATTTAAGGTGTAGGTTTCAGGGGCTTTCAGTGCTCGTCTTCAAGGAGTTGTAAATGTTTTCATGCTGGCGTGTGAACAAACCTCCACGTGTGGACTTCAGTTCTTGCGTTCCTTGCCGTTTTGGAGGGAGGGTGGCTTTGCACTTGTTGGTTGGGAAGGCTCGCAGGTTGAGGGTACACGGTTTTTTTTGACTTTCTTGTTTAGGGTGCATGGCCGTTTTGCTTCTATGCGAAGCCTTGGCCCAGGACCATTGACGCTGAACCTACAACCTCACCCCCTGACCCTAAACCCTAAACACACTGAGGACCAACTATGACTTCTATGTGAACAAGTACTACGGACTTGGCGAGAGGAACACGTCAGCGACCAATCGCAGCAGCGCGACCAACGCCACTGCGAAGAAGATCCCCGTCCGGTTTAGGGTTTAGGTTTCAGGGTTTAGGGTTTAGGCCTTAAGGTCTAGATGTGTTGTGACGCGAAGTGGCCCAATAACTACTTCCCTGGAATTGCAACTACTGTCATAACCTGTAGGTTCGCAATACTACACATATAGATAATTAGGTATGTATGTATGTACGTACGTACATATATCTGAGTCTCTTGCTAACTCTGATCACAAACCCATGTCGCTTCGAGCCAGGTCATGGCACCCAACCCTACAGCTTTTAAGGTTCCCTGTTCAGGATCCATACTCTGTGTGTGTGTACGTGTGTATATATATATATATGAATATGAATATGCATTACTTTATACTACTATTGGTATTGTCTACTATATATGTGTATGTGTGTATACGTGTATGCCTAACTCTTTGGTTGTGTTATTGGCCACGGGATTGGTTACTCGATCTGTACCTTGAAGTGTCTTCCATTTCGTCCCTACCTCTCAGGGATGCAAACTACTGGACCAACTTGACCAGCTATGAGGTCATGAGCTGCTCAGAATATGTTTAGGGGTTAGGGCCTGATTTCGGGCTCACTTGGAGGGTCGGGGGACTTAGTAAGGAGATCTGTTAGAGACTTATAAGTACCATAACCCCAATTAGGATCCCTTTTGGGGCACTTATAAGTCTACCCGACCCTGCAAGTAGGGTTCAGCGTTGAAGGCTTAGAGATCGTTTCTTCGAGTCTAGGCTTGTAGGGCGGCTCGAGTTTCCAGGTTCGGCACTGCGCAGGGCTCTCCCAGAGTCCCCAAACCTCCAAGAAGATCCAAAGGCACATCCCTCAGGGTCCGTGTGCTCATACATGCAAGTAGTCCACATACAGCTGTTTTAGGGTCAAATCTATCGGCGGCTCTCACATTTCTGTGGCTGAACCCAAACCTAAAGCATACCCTAAACCCAAGCCCTAAACCTTTTTTTGGGGGGTTAGGTTCCCTTATAAACCCGTTCAACCCAAAAAGGGCACCCTTTCTATTCCGAGGTTACCCTTGGGTCTGGTCCCTTAATTAATTAAGGAAGATACCCTAACTTATAGTAAGATCCCCTAATGTGACGCACTCTTGGCTCTAGTAAACCTCCGGAGGATTCCTGCAAACCCCACAAAACCCTCACGAAGTCAAAAGTCGAATCCCCCACACAGACACGCACAGACGCGCAATCAAGCAGAGAAGACGAACACCATAAACAAAGAGTTCGTATTTTCGAACCATCATGCCGTCATACCCTTACCAAAAACATGAATATAGCTAGAAACTTTCTACAAACCTTATAGAACTCCTAAGCCTAAAGAAGCCCTAATCAGTGAAGCCCTAGACCCTACAGAACCCTATAGAGCCCCAACTTCCGACAAACATCACAAAGCCCCACAGAACTTGATAGAACCCCCAGTCCCGTAGCCTATAAACCTTGAAAGTCCTTTGATACGGATCCCGAGAAAGTTGCAACATGAGTTTAGGAGGATTGGTGCTAGGATCCCCTATACTTTACCGAAAGAGTGTGAGGATGTTGACGTTCTAACTTCCTGGCTTCTACTGTATTATAGTCTCCTTAGGATGTATTTTTAAATTTTTGCTCATATGAAACCCAAGAGAATAATTACAATAATATGTTCATTATGGTTCTTGGGGGGGGTAGTGTAGAGAGTGAGCCCCGTGAGCACCCGGAGCTGAGCGGATTTCCGAGGCTTTGCCTTCGCCGCGATTCCAACGGGGACGACTTGCCCGGAGGGTTCCTCCTATCGTTTAGGGGTTTAGGGTTCAGGGTTTAATGGTTAGGGTAGTCTACTTAGGAATTTCTTGTTTTTTTTCATATAAACCCCAAGAGAATATTAGACACATTATCGTGGCTCCCGGCGCGTTGCATGCATGGTGAGATGAGTCTTAATCTGGGTTTGTGTTCCCTTCCATGCTCCGGCTTAGAAAATCTTGCGACTTAGTTTCCGTTGGCAGCGAAGGGCATGTAAAAGGAGCTTCGCTGACATAATTTGATTTTCATTTGGTTATATAACGTATACCCGCATTGGGTGCTTCATAAACTTCCTCACTCTGTGCCAGGATCTGCCAACATGCTCAAGGCATCCTCCCTATACCCTAAACCCCTAAGCCGTTCCTGACCCATGCGTGACCTTTCAGAACTACGGTTTCGAAGACCCATCAGAGCCCGACACGTTCTGCTTAGGAGGCATGGCGAAGGTTCTTAGAATCCTCAGGGAACTTTGTCTGTCATGGTTCTTAGTAGGGAATGGGGGAATGGATTGTGGACATCATTATTGGGGACTATAGAGGGCCTACTGCAGGGATCCATTCCCCCCATTCCCTACTAGGCACCAGACAGTCGTGGCCTACTGCTGGCTTTGGCATATGGGAGTTTCCGAGAATGAGGGGTGCACAACCTTATTTTGGGGTCCTTATAATATAAGGATCCTGCTATTCAAGGTACTATACTAGGGTTGATGATATAAATCCTGCATGACCCATAGTAAGGAATATGCCATAATTCTCATAGTTTAGGGTCCTTAGGGTAATGCAGGATTTGTATCATCAACCTATGATCAACCGTAGGGTCCCCTAACTTTCGGAAATTCCCACAGTATGCGCTTCAGAACCCTCTGCCCTGGCGCCCTGAACTCTTGAAGTCTCTTGAACATTGTGCCGCATCGCGATAAACCTATAGTCTCCATTGCAGTTCCGTTTTGGTTGACCCAAAACCATATTATAGGATCCTGACCATAAAACTGGTCCACGAAAAAAAGGAACTACAATGGAGACTATAGGAAGATTATTAGCAGACTTCCAGATTGCCAGTTCGGTGCTGATTGAGTTTTGGCAAGCCCGAAACCCGACGACCCTAAGCCCTAAGCCTGTAAGCTCAAGAACTAGATCTGAACCCTGAAACCATAAACCCTAAACCATAAAGCTTATAAGCCCTAAACCCCTAAACCCCAAACCGCTAAACTCTAAATGAACTCTAACCCCTAAACCCTAAGACCTTCCGGAGGCGTGCTGACGGAAAAAGGTGCTTCAAAAGAACCTAAACCCTAAACACCAAAATAAAAGCTACCAAACTCTAAACCCCTAAACTCTAAACCCTAAAGATCCCCCTTTAAAGGAGCCCTTATCAGACCCCTTAAAAAGGAAGCTCTTTTAAGCCCCTGAGCCGAGGCCAGATTCTCCAGCCGGAACGAGACGAAGCGGGCTTTAAACGAGAGCTCCTGGCTTGCCTCAGGGTTTAGGGTTTGGGGGTTTAGGGTTTAGGGTTTAGGGTTTAGGGGTTTAGGGTTAGGGTTTAGGGTTTAGGGTTTAGGGGTTTAGGGTTTAGGGGTTTAGGGTTTAGGGTTTAGGGGTTTAGGGTTTAGGGGTTTAGGGTTTAGGGTTTGGGGGTTTAGGGTTTAGGGGTTTAGGGTTTCGGGACTGGGCATTCTGTTGCGGTGTTGATGGTCAGTGGTATGCTTGAGACATGACGTTTAGGTTTAGCGCTTTAGGGGTTGGAGCTTTCGGGGTTGTGGGTGTACCTAGATGCTCGTACCCTACCCCTTTTTTAGGGCACCCACCTTTTAAGATAACAGACCCTAACCCTAAAACTAGGTATCCTGAAAAAGGGGTAGGGTATGAGCCTCTATGTAGGATCCAGAGTAGGCCCTTATTAACTTATTCTGCAGGGATAAGTAGAAGACATAGTGTTTCGTACCCAAAAGAGATCATAAGGCTAGGATCCAGAGTAGGCCCTAAATCCCTTTTTCTAGAATTTCAAACCAAAAAGGGTGCACCCTTTTTATTCCTAGGTTACTCTTGGGTCTAGGGGTCATAGAGGGGCCTTAGTGGGTTTGGCGTTCAGGGCAATGACGGTTTAGGGTTTAGGGTTTACTGTTAATGTTTGTTGTAATATTACTTGTAGTACGAAGAGTAACAAGTAATAATCGAACCAATAATAATAAACAGTAAAGTAGTCGTCATGACAAGAGGAATAACAAGAGACATGATGGTCATAGTATTTTTTATTGCATCTTGGGTAGTTGTAATAGTAGTAGGACCAGGGTCTTGGGCTAAAGTGTGATAGATTTCAATAGGGTCTTGTGCCATCCTTGGGGGTCCATCTGCTCTTTTTCTAGGACCCAGAGTAGGCCATTATTCCCTTTTTGTGGTTTAGGTTCCCTTATAAGCCCCTAAAAGGGCACCCTGTTTATTCCTAGGTTACTCTTGGGTTCTGGTCAGGCCCCGAAGTCGTCCCTCTGTAGGTGCCGTGGGGCCAAGTCATATTACTGTTTGGGAACATGGACCCCCTTCCAAACCCCCCAACAGTAAGGACTATAACTTAAACTATAGTAGGATCCCTAATATGACCTAAGGTGCTTCTCCTTATTTTGAGGGATTTTGGAAGGTCTGGGCCCTATGGGTCCAAGGACCCAATAATTTGGTACTGGGGTCTATAGGGTAGTAGTTATGCAGGTTACTGTTCGGGTACATGGAACCTGCTTAGCGCGCCATGATTCCATGATCGTGAATCGTTTACTCCAAGGGTAAAAGGAGGGACCCTTAATAAGGACCTGTAGGTATATACCCTTAATATAGCTACTATATGCCCATTATTTAGCCCATTATAGGGTAGGGGTCCCCATTACGGGTCCCTCCTTTTCCCCTTTGATCTACTCAAGCCGGAGCTCTATGGTTCTGCTCTCAGGACAGCCCTTTCTGAAGACACTTAATATAGGGGCCTAGATAATTACCTATACTACCTTCGTGGTTCCTTATTTTACTTATAGTATAATGGGTCCCAAAGCCCTATTCTAATTATTAAGGCCCCAATATTACCCACCAGCCTGGGTACACTTTAGCTCAACCCAAATCCTTCCTGCGGCCTACATTTTATGTAGCAAAATTCGTAGAAACTCTGTTTGTTTAAGCTCCTCGCCGTTAATTCCATTAAGGAGCTCAAGCCAAAGCCCTGAATCACCCTACGTCAAGCTCATTAATAAAGGCACAACAAGCTCATTAAGGCACAAAATGTTGGGGCTTTTCGAGTGGACGTACATTGGGCTAGGACTATGGCTATGGCTCTGACTTGTAGCACTTGCCAAAGGGCCCTAAACCTTAACCGAAGCTCGCAGTACTGGTAAGTTTGCCTCAGACCAGGGCGGCACCTTGAAGTCCAAGGTATCACATTTTGGGAGGTTGCTGAGGAGTCCCTAAACCCTAAGCCCCAAAGCCCTCAACCCCAAACCATTGGTTTCTTGCTTTCCCGTATGAACCCCTGCTATCGGTTTGTCCTTCGTTTATCTACAGTATGGGAATCCCTCCAACTCCCAGTATGCTCCTTTGGAAACCCTTAAAAGCTACCTAGGCGGTCACACCCTACCCCTTTTTTAGGTTACCTAGTTTTATTTCTGGTTAGGTTCTCCTATAAAGAAAAGCAGGTACCCTAAAACAGGGTAGGGTATGAGCCTATAGGTATACCATAGGCGCCTGAATCATGAGAATAGGGTCTGGGGGCCCATCATACTATAATTAGAATAACAATAACAAGGAACCCCCAAAATAGTATACTGTTCACTGTTCACTGTCGGACAATCGGGCCCCGAGGGGCGCGTCCCAAAACCAAAATAGTATAGGTAATTATATAGGTCCCCATGTTACCGGTATCAGGTGCATTCCCTTCCCGGAGAATTTGAAGACTGCCATAGAGGGCGTCGAGCTGAAGGCTGGTTTGGGATCCCTAAAGCTCCATGCCCAAAGAGCCCAATACCCCTTAATAAAGGAATATGGCTTAAGTTATATAGGGCTTCATATTATGATTCAAGCTATATTGCTTGATTGAGGGCTATTGGGCTCTCTGGGTGTAGCCATATGAGTAGTTGTCAAAATTATGGTCCCTTTTTGGGTCCTTGTTATAAGTATAATACGGCACCTAGCATTTAGGGTACTTAAAAAGGGGCCATACTTTTGACAACTACCCATATAGTATACACTGAGGCCTCAAAGTACCTACATAGGAGCCCTTTTAAGTCCCAAGTATATACTATATGGGTACATGGAGCCTCAGGGGATTTCTTGTTGCGCATTTAGGCTTTACGCTGGAGGGGTTGGGTCAAAGAGTTTGGGGTGGTCGTGTGTGGTTGCAGTTCCTTTCTTTCTTAATGAACCAGCTTTGGGCTCGGATCTTCTAATGTCGGCACCTGATTAAGAAACCTTGGGCCTTTATTAGGGTTCCATATATGAATCCTACGGTTTTGGGGTTATAGGCCCAGGGTTGCTTAGTCAGGTTCCTACATTAAGATACAACAAGCCAAGGTCATCATGTAACGGAATTGTAGTGGCGAGTATGGGTGATAATCCTTACCCAGAGGGTCCATTATATTGCCAGTGTGGAATTAGGTCCCAGAAGACCATCCCCATTACTGTATGGTTTTTGGGGAGCTAACTCCATAATAGGTAGAGTATATGGACACTCTTGGCCATCACATTTCTGACCAGAGCGAAGATTCGGCTTTGGGGCTGGCGGTGCCCGAGTGCCAAGTGGAGCCATTAGGCATTAAACCCTCAGTCTCACCCAAGAGCTGGGCATTTCTTGAACGCAGCTGAAAGTTGCTTGGGCATAGAATTTGAGGTTCTACGAAGTTGCACGGAAAGCTTATAGGAAGGTTTTACTTTAGTGAAGGTACTCAGGGTGCCGCAGCATTCGCTGTATGCTGATATAACCCTAAGGGTCCATGTACTCATATAGTATATACATTGGCCTTAAAGTACTCCCTATGTAGGTACATTGGGGACAAAGTATACAACATTTGGGTACATGGACCCTTAGGGGAAGGAACAATCATTCCATACTCAATCTTCAGGCCGAAACCCAAGCGCTGTGAACGAACCCCTACAGCGCACTGCGAAGCCCGCCGACCCGGAACCTCCTATACCCAAAGAGCGTTAAAGCTTTAAGGGGTATAACGGTTTAAGGTTTAGGGTATAGGGTTTGACCGGCGTTTTAGAGAGGTTTGTATTTGTAGGACCTTTAGCTATGAATCGCCTCTGGTGTCTACGTTAGTTTTGTTGTTGCTTATTTGTTTGCTTATGGTGTCTTTCGTAGGGTTCATCGAAAATATCTCCCAGATTCATTAGAACCATACCCTAGGCCCTAAAGGTAATATGGGTTCCACAAGTGTTGCCGTCAAGCTCCCTAAGGGCTCCATGCAGGCCGTGCAAAGGTTCTTAAGGGGGTCTAGGGGTTCAGAGTTTGGGCATGGAAATGCATCATCGTCCTATACTCCCTGAACCTATGTTTTGGGATTCAGGCCGAGGTTCTTCAAACCCAAAAGCCGTGGTCCAAAAATGCTCTCGGCGAAAAGGAGTTCGCCTTGTATAATGAATGTTTAACAGGCTACGGTATCAGTTTACTTGATACCTTAACATAACGGAAACAAGATTCTATAACGCAGCAACCCTACACCCTAAACCCTAAACCTTATCCCTAAAATCCATGACGAGGCTGGTGCGACGACATGGCCTGCCGACTGTCCGAGGTTTGATATTACTCTTGGATGCATGCCGGTCGTGCAGCTTGCCTCAACGAATGGCAGGTTGCAGGGTTGGAAGCGCACTAGTTATAAGCTGCAAACCGGCTGTGCAGTGTGTATACAAGATTTTGGTCAGGTTGCAGGGCTTTCGTAAGGTTGTACAGAGGTTCTCTGTCGAGGGCTACGGATTCCAGAAAGCTCTGAGGCTTTAGAATTCAGAGCTTCCGGCCGAGGGAGATGCATATAAACGTCAGGATTGTACTTTTTGGGGGAAAGGGGCTCTTAAGACGGCGGTTCTCGACAACGACAGGCAGGCTATCGTTATGCATATGTGGTTTCTGACCCTGCCGATTTACTCCGGTGACCCGGTGACATCGGAATCTGGCTTTCAACGCTTTGGAAAAAGTAAAAGATTTCAACCACCTGGACTCCACTATGATCTAGAGTAGGCCCTTATTCCCTTTTTTTAAGGTTTAGGTTCCCCCATATTTAAACCAAAAAAGGGTACCCTTTTTATTCCTAGGTTACTCTTGGGTCTAGTCCAAACCCGATATCCTACGTTTGGATTGGGCAGGATGGTCTGCGGTGTGGGGCCTTGAGATCCGGATTTGCGGGGTGCTGGGGCCTTAGGTTTGCTTAGGCTTTGGAGTACAGGAAGCATAGAGCTTGATGGGCTATCACGGGATGTACCCCTCATGCTCCATGGACCTATATAGCATATATATATATATATATATGTATATGTATATGTATATGTATATGTATATGTATATGTATATGTATGTGTATATATATATATATATGTTATATTGTAGTATATTATATTGCATTATATCATATATATATATATTATATTATATATGTATATTATATTTACATACTTAGGCTGTACACGAGTTCCGGTATAGGCACCTGGAGTTTTAGGGCAGCACGGAATGCACAACGAATACCCAGGGACCAATCACACGTCAGAGCCCAAGCCTTAGCATCAGAGACTCGGGTGTTCTTTAACATTCGTTTCTCGGTTGAGTATAGCTCAAACTTTCGCTAAGACCCCATGTGCCCATACAATGTCTACTTAGGCCTTAAAGGAGTTTCTGTATAGGCCCTTGAAGGCTATATAGTTACATGCAGCCTCAGGCTAGGGTTTTTTTTCTTGCCTGGAGTCTCACGAGCTGGTGAATACATCAGCGCCTGCGATGGTGCTCCTGTCTCTTTCAATGTCTAGGATCCAGCGTAGGCCCGTATTCCCTAGGATTTAGGTTCCCTTATAACCCCTTTAAACCAAAAAGGGCACCCTTTTTCCTAGGTTACTCTTGGGTCTAGATGTAATGTCTCTACATTAACCAGGTTCGTGGTTAGGACCAAAGAGGAAATAACAAAGGAACACCATTGTTGGGCCCTGAACCCCAAGCCCTAAATCCTGTAAATTCTGATCCCTAAATCCTAACCACTGTTGGGCCTAGGTAGTCTCACAGGCATGCGAAGAACCGAAGCCTAAAACCTATATACCATAAACCGTGTAAGTGCAAGAGGGCGTCTCAACAACCAAACCATAAACCCTGGATGCCCTAGACCGTGTAAGAGGGCATCCAACGAGCCGAACCCTAAATCCTCTAAGCCCTAATACCCTACAGACCCTATAAACCCGGTAAGCCCCAGAAACCCGATAAGCCCGATAAACGCGATAAACCCTATAAGCCCTATCAGCCCTAAACCCTAAATAAGAATTAGGAGAGCATCCAGGGACCCAGAGAGCCCAATACCCCTTAATTAAGGAATATAGCTTAAATCATCATATGAAGCCCTATATAATTCAAGCCATACTCCTTAATTAAGGGGTATTGGGCTCTCTGGGGAGCCGAGCCGCCCGAGGCTTCCGCAGTCGTGTGTGTGGAGCTGGCTCTCGGAGAGCTGTGACAGACCAGAATCCGAAGCCGAAGGCTCCTTCTGTTACAATAATGACAGTAAGAATAATAAGAATAAAAATAGCAATATTGGTAATCTTCGTAATAACAATAATAATAACAATAAATACGTATATTAGTAGTAATAATAACTGTGGATTTAGTGTTGGGAACGTTCGGGTTGGGCTAAGAGTGTCCGGGATTTGGGGCTTTTGGTTTCAAATGTCTGGGGTTTAGGGCTCAAGAGGATAATCGTAGCAATGATTGTAGCAGTAATCCGATAGTAGTAACAGTAGCATAATATAGTAATAGCACAAATATCATTTAAAGATAGTCGTAGCAACAAGAACAGCAATCACAACAAGTAAGAATGCAGATGGCTCCTCCTTGAGTCGTGCGAGGGTCGCCCCTCAGGGTTGATGTTTCAGGGTTTAAAGTTCAGGGTTCAAATGCATCTATATATATATATATATAAGAGTATAGGTTGACCCTCAAGTGCATATATAGCGACTACGTGAAGGCCTCAGTATGTACTATTCGACTATGTGAGCACCACATGGACCCTCACGCTGCTACCGGGCAAGGCACCTACGGTATGTCCATCTCTTCTGCTCGCTCTACGCAAATTCCGATATCACAAAGGAGTAAACGTTGTGGAAAGCCGGGCTGAAGTGTGTTGGATTTTCGGAAACGGCCAAACGATAGTAGAAGAGCTATAGGCAATACATCTGCCAAGAACACGAAATCAACACCTCAGCAATAAAGCTCAGAGGACAACTACGGAAGCAAGCCGGAAAGCCAAGAGAAACCATGAACACCATTGGTTCTCTGTGATAAGGGGGCACGGGCTTGATGGTGATGTAGAGCTCGGAATAAGTAGTGCTAGTTTTCTTTTCTGTCATCCTTATGTACCAGACTTTAATATCTCGCCAAGTCCTTGTTCCAACTATTTAGGCCCCTACCTTACCCACCAGCATTCCCTCGACCCTAAACCCCAGGAGGCCCTCCGGGGAAGGTTTACTACGATGCCTGCAATGCGGGGCCTTGGGTCCAATGCCAGACCTGGGCCATGTTTGCAACCGGGCAGGGTTTAGGGTTTGTTGAACAACTGACCGGAATTCTGCGGCTTAGGGTTTATATCGATTTAGGGCTCAAGGGTTGAGGTGTTGAATTCAATTCTTTCGGAGCCTGGGGAGCTGAGAGTTTTGGGTTTACAGTCTTGGTTAAATGTAGCTGAAACTAAAATGGGGTTTGGGCTATATTGTACTATAAATTACAATAAGGCACCCCCCAACGCCGTATTCTAGTTATTAAGGCCCCTACATTATACAGACTTGCATCTGGGTGTCCTGGTCTTCTGAAGCTCGCAGAACCTCTCATCTTCTCGTTCACAGCTTGAGTTTAGGTCTATAGTAGGGATCTGTGGCTTGTTCTTTGCCTCAACTTCAAACATGTGATATGCCGGCACCCCTGTGTCGCAAGCCCTGTTGTGCGCAGCTGCAGAAGCCTCAAATCCGAGGGCAAGAAGCACCCGTCCTACAACTGCAATGCTACAGATGTATGCTATGCCTTTGAACCGGATTATGCCCCTCGGGCGGCAGAAATCTGCTGGGATGTTGGGATTCAGGATGTCAGATTATTTGGCGCTCAACGACCACGTCATACTAACATGTCAGCCTAATCGACCGCTTACCCTAAAGTCGTAAACCCTATAACCTTAGATAGTGAACCGGGGAACTTTAAGCTTTTGGGTCTTATATTAGCTCTATCGTAGAAAGTTTGAACTTTTTGGGGCCCGGTTGTTGAAGAAGAGAGTAATTTTTGCATCAGCAACCCTAAGGGTCCATAAATCCATATGAGTATACATTGACCCTAAAGTACCTATACAGGGACTACTTTAAGGCCAAAGTATCTACTATTTGGGTACATGGACCCTTAGGGCTATAACCTTGAATCAGCAAGGGCAATTCTGCACACCATAATCTTAATTTGGATCCCTTTTAGGATGCCTAAAACTGTGCTTAGCATCCGTTTCAGGGTACATACAACTCTACTTAGCATCCCTTTTACGGTACCTATACCTCCACTCGTTACCCACTTACTAAGCCCCCCGACCCCCCCAAGTAGCTTTCGAGATCCTCGTGGCAATGCGGACAGTGCTGCTGATGGCTCTGAGCCCTACTATAGGGGCCTGAACCATTAGAATGGGGTTTCGGGGCCCCTTCTACTATAATAGTTATAATAAGGAACCCCCGAGCTAGTCTAGGTAATTATTGAGGCCCCTATATATAGTAATCGCCTCAACCCCCCCTTCCCTCCCAGTCCGAAGCACGTGCTAAAGCCCTCCAAATCATATCCACAACAACGCACTCCCGTGGCAGGTGTATATAGTTGTCTGTTGCTCCTGGGCTTGTGGTCCCTTTCATAAGGATCTCCAAAACATGTTTCGCTTACCATCTCGAAGGAGTAAAGTTTGCTACTATTTGCTTAAGAAACCACCAAAAATAATAATCCCTATATTACCCCCCATAAGGAACATATTTTTTTTTTTTATTTTTTGTGGGTTCTTAAGCAAATAGTAGTTTGTGATATCAACTTAGACTAGAACACTGAAACCTCAAATTCCAACTCTGGATCCCCACCCAGAGACTCCAATATCCCTCAATTAAGAATTAAGGAATATACTTTGAATTATATTTCGGATCCTACTAGAATTTAAGGTATATTTCCGGTTAAGGGATATTGGAGTCTCTGGGCACTGTGATACAATCTGTCAGCCTGTAATCATAGTTCTAACTGTTGACTGCTGAACCTGTCAAGCTGTCGGGCCACAGATGTGTATTTCGCAAATCTTCGTTTCAGGGGCCCAGTCACACTGGACATCTGGTAGTAGGCACGGTTTAGAGTTTAGGGTTTTCGATCCTAGATCCCTACCTTAAAGCCGATTCTCCTGACACCCTAGACTCTTAACCGTGTTCGGCTGTTGGTTCGGGCCTTCTTGTTTTTGCCCTGAGGGTTCATGTACCCATATAGCATATACTTTGGGGCCCATTGTATCTATATAGGGAGTACTTTAAGGCCAATGTATATACTACATGAGTACATGGACCCTTGGGGTTGCTAAGCAGCTTCAGCAAACTCTTTGAAAGTTAGCAGGATGAGTAACTACGCATGACTATTCAGCTTTCCTCCTTTACTCCGAAGGAACCCTGACAGAACCCCTCACCCACCACGCGACACCCTTAAAGACATTTCTGATCTTTTCTGGTAATCGTAGTAATCGCAGAAACGTCCCTGTCATGCCCGTGCAACAGAGTAAATCTGACAATGCCCCCCTCGCGCCCACCCGAAACCCTTAAAGATCACAAGAGGAATGGTAGTAATCGTCGTAATGTCCCTATTATGCCCTTATGCCTGTGCAACCTCGCGCCGAGAATTGCCTCTCACTGGCCGGCAGCTTCGATCTCAGGGTATCCAGCATCGACGATGTGCAGGGCGCCTTGCCAGAGAAAAGAGCGGAGGTCATTCAGATTTGAGACCGCGCCGGTCTTCTTGGGTTTCCTTTTTGTAGCCGAATAGTAGGAGAGAGGGTACCCTTGTTGCAAGTATACCGAATAACTACAAAACTCCACCACATATGAACCTACATAGCTGCTATCCCAAACCCAAGTACCTCATTTTAAGGGGCCTTTGGACCTTTGGGGTGTACCGTAAATGATAAAGGGCTACTCAGGAACCTCGTAGAGGTCAGGGAATTCGGAGCGCGGGGGAAGGCAGCCCACAGTTGAGAGTTCAGTAATAGTTGAACAGTATTCCTACAAAAAGATACATTAGGACCTTAAAGGTAGCCCTATTATAGACTCTTACTGTAAGGGGGCAGTACCAAAGGTCTCTGGTTTAGGGCAGTTTAGGGTTTAGGGTGGGGTTTAGGGTCTGAGCTGTAAAGTATATACACAGGCTTACGGTACCTATATAGGAACGCCTCTGAAGAATAAGCATGTACTACAAACCCTAAACCCTCAACCCTTTTGCTCATGGAGCCGCAATGGGTTGATCCTAAACCAAGGCGACGGCGAGTTGTTCGCCGCCGGCTTAAAGAGACCCGTTTGCACGAGGAGTCCTAAGTGATTTCGTTGGCTCTTGATGCCTCCATTGCACCACTTTGCATCGGAGACGATAGGGTATGCCTCGCTAATTTTATGGGCAAGGATTTGGGACTGAGGGCTTGTTGGGGCAGGCTTCACAGCATTTCTGCTAGAGCTACCAATGTCATTGCTACCTGCTACAACTTACGACCTCGGAGACGAGCTACGTTAACCCTCAATCCAGAACCTGCATTCTGGTAGATCCTGGTCTAAGCGCCACCCGTCCTGCCGCTGTCACCGCGACGGCGACGATCGGCAACGTACGGGTCAGGGTGTCAGTGCTGGGCACCTTTTCTGCAACTGACGGGACGAAGAAACTACCGTCCAATGTAGCCCAAAGGGTCCAAAATAAATGTATGGGGGATAAATGCCCAAACCTCAGGAAGGGCGTTGTGTCCGTGGCGGGAGTCAGCGAGGATGACGTGCAACTTGCTTGCTCAGACTAAAACAACCGGGGGCCAAGCTCATATTTAGAGCCATAGGGTTCGTTATAGTGGTTCCTACCAGGTTTCTACAAGGGGACGATCTAGAAGGGAACTATTATGCTTCTAGGGTTCAAGACTTGAAGGCGTGAGGTTTGAGAGTTTTGTGACATATTTCCCTCCTTCTGGTTGACTCTCAGGGAGCTATGATCTAGAGTAGGCCCTTATTCCCTGTTTTTAGGGTTTAGGTTCCCTCATAACCCCCTTTTAAACCAAAAAAGGGCGCCCTTTTTATTCCTAGGTTACTCTTGGGTCTAGGGAGCATACATCATGACGAAAAGGGCTGCTCTTCAAACAACAGGAGTCCTGGAGCGGGTGAAATCGTGCCTTGAGCGTTCACTGGTAGTTCTTCGCCCCATTTACGGTATGGCTACATGGCCGTACCTACCTTGCCCTACTCCTAACCGTGCTTGGAGGGTCGGAGGACATAATAGGTAGTTAATTTCACAGACTTATAACAGTCTGCTCAATGCCCACTTACTAAGTCCCCCGACCTTCCGGGTCGTTTGAACCCGCGCCTTCCTCTACTCTCCCATATGGTTGTTGTTTCGCTTAGCCAGCTTATGGGCAGGATGCAAGCAGAAGAAACTCAAACCATGTAATTGCCACTCGGGGTTTTGTATGTTTTGTGCTGTATACATACATACGTACATACATACATACAAACACACATGCACACTAGTATACTAGCACATACGTACATACATAAATCCATGCATCCGTCCATCCATCCATACATACATGCATACAAACCTGCCTACCTACCTAACTACCTACCTACCTAACTGGACCTATCTACATACACAATCATACACACACGTACATCCATGCATGCACGCATGCGTGCATGCAGACAGACGGACATATATATATATATATATATATATGTATATGTATGTATGTGTATATATATATATATATGTATGTATGTATGTATGTATGTATGTTTATATATATATATATATATATATATCTCACATTTCTCACATTTGGGGCGTAGAGTCTGGTGCGAAGGGGCCCGTTTTGGGATGCACCAAATTAAGTTGCGGCGTGCGGACCAGAAATCTGACTGTAACCAGTGTGGACTCGCACGAGGAAACGGGATTGAGACAGCAAAGGAAAAGCTGTCCCGCTCCTTCGACAAAATCAAAACAATGGCGCATAGACGATTCTTGCAAATGCACGGCAAGCAAATGGTGCTTGGTATTCCGTAATCGGCGATCAAAGCACCAAACATGATACGATCCGCATATCGGACCGTAAGAGGTGCAGGATCTTCCTCATGGGTATCAGATGAGGCCATTCCTACACGGTTACAATACCCAGGATGTCTAACACCTTCATCGAGGTGATATCGGGACATCAAACTCACCCTAGTGTGAAGGCCATAAGACCTCCGCACACAAATCTAAAGCGCTCCAGCATCACTCACTTATAAAACCAGGAACTGCTAAGTCAGGATGGCGGAATCAGCGTCATTAGATCGAAGGCCTGACGAGCCTCTGTTCTGCTTGATGGCACGCTGCTGGAAAGCCAACGTCTTCACGCATCCAGCCGCAAATTCCTTTACCGACGTATGCGAGCGTGTCCTCCAACCCTTGTGGTGATCCAGATGCCCTCGCCTGACGAGCCTTTGCTCTGCTTGATGCCGCGCAGCTGAAAAGCCGGCGTCTTCTTGAAGCCAGCCGCCACGGTGAAGTGTGCGAGCGTGTCCTCCAAACCATCTCCACACCTATGTTCAACATGGCCACCTTGCACAGCATGTCCTTCGAGCCCATAAAGACCATCACATCGGGTGAAGTGTATGAACGGCCAGGTTGCCGCTGGTCCAGATGCCCTCGTGTGACGAGCCTCTGCTCTGTTTGATGGCCGTGCGGCTGGAAAGCCAGCGACTTCTTGAAGCCAGTCGCAAACTCCTTTATGGTGAACGGTGCGAGCTTGTCCTCCCAGCCAGTGTTCAATATGGCCACTCTGCACAGCATGTCCTTCGAACCCATAAACACCATCACAACAGGTGAAGGGCATGAGCTGCCGGGTTGCCGCTTCTCGCATGACGAGCCTCTGTTCTGCTTGATGCCGCGCAGCTGAAAAATCGGCCTCTTCTTGAAGCCCGTCGCAAACTCATCTGCTGTGTAGTCTGTGAGCATGTCCTCCGAACGCATGCTCAACAAAGTCTCCTTACACAGTGTGTCTTTTGCGTCCATGATCGCCATCATGTCGGGTGAGGGCATAACCTGAACGCCCAGCTTGTGCATGGCACACTTGCCGCTATGCACTGCTTGCCCGTAGCCGGCAGACGCACTATATATATATATATATATATATATATATATTATGTATGTATATATATATATATATACATAATATACATAATATATATATATATATATGTGTGTGTATATATATATATACACATAATATATATGTATATATATATATATATATATATTTATACACACACGCACATCCATCCATCCGTCCATCCATCCATCCATCCCTCCGTCCATCCGTCCACCCGTCCACCCGTCCACCCATCCATCCATCCATCCATGCATGCATACATACATGTGCATACATACATACATACATACATATATATATATACACACATGTATGCATGTCTGTGTGTGTGTGTATGTATGTATGTATGATGTATGTATGTATGTATGTATGTATTGTATGTATGTATGTCTGTCTGTATGTATATGTATGTATGTATAGACGTATATACATATGTGCGTATGTATATGCGCATGATGCATCTATACATATGTATATGTGTCAATCCTGTATGTACGTACATGCTTGCATGCATACATACAGACAGACATATAAGAAACAAAGAAAATCAACAAGGATTATGTATATGTGTATGTATATATGCATAGGTGCATGTATCAGGGCTCCATTGCTCACGGTTTTTGAATGAGGGAGCCCCGGTCAATTTTCGGGGCTTGGGGTTGAGCGATTTAGGGATTACGGTTTAGGGTTACTGGCCTTAACTTGAGGTTGGACGCCACAAGATCCGAACTTTAGATGCTCCACGGTGCACCTTGAGCCCTCAACTCTAACCTCTTCAGCCCTAAACACCAACCTTGCGCCTTACCCAGACCCCCGGGAGGATCCAACAAGTAGATCCCTTAATGGGGGTTCCTATAAAGTACCCTGAGTAGTATAGGGCCCCAAATTTCGGGATCTACTTTCTAGATCCTCCCGGCTGTCTGGGTAAACACTTTGCTGTCGGGGCCCTCGGCAGGGCTTCGACAGGTTGTGGGAGCCTTGGGGAAGCCTCTCCATGTGGTCACGACTTGAAACTCTAGTGTTTGGGGTTTGGGGGGTTTAGGGTTTGGGGGGTTTTGGGGTTTGGGGGTTTTAGGGTTTGCGGGTTTTAGGGTTTAGGGTTTGGGGGTTTTGGGGTTTTAGGGTGTAGGATGTAGGGATTAAGCAGGGTCTCGGTTTCAAGGTTTCGGATTCAGGATGAAGTTGGGCTAGAGCTGAAAGGGGGTTTAGGGTTTCACCACCCCATCCTACCTCACCCTCCTTTTCTGCAGGGTCCCAATAAACTCCATATTAGGGTTCACCATAAGAACCTACAAAGAAGTAGGATTTGGTAGGTTAAGGTAGAGGTGCAGGGTCCGCTGCAAAGTGTTCCGACACGCATGCTGCGTGCCTTTTTTCGGCTGTTAAGTGATGGGGCTTCGGTGTTATTTGATTTGCTTCGAGCTGTTATAATTAGGCGGTGGGCCTTAGGGTGTGCATTTTTCGGGCTCGGCGTGTGCAGCTCCAGGGCTTTGGTTGGAGATGAGAAGCACTTGAACTTCTACAGGTTACAGGCTGTAGCAGTAGCAGCGTAAGCGCGTCACATTTAGTCTTTGTAGAAGATGGTATGTATACTTTGTAATCGTGTTAGGCGTCGTCCCCATTTCGGTATAGGTATGCTTTAAGTCAATCCACGTCGACTGAGCATTAGGAGGATAGTAAGACTAAGAAGGCAATCAGTAGACTTATACGAACCCGAAAAGGGGGTTATGGTACATACCTAGAGGGTCATGCCTGACCCCTTTCTTAGGGTACTTAGTTTTATGGTTAGGATCTCCTGTATAGCAAAGTAGGTACCATAAAAAACGGGGTAGGGTATGAGCCTATAGGTATAGGTCCATAAAACATCTAGTCACGAAGTCGCCCGACCCTCCAAGTATTCTGCGCCCGTCACTGAACTCAATGGTCCGCTGGGGGGTGCAGGCTCGTGTGTGCATCTACCAATGGCAAAGTCCGAAACATGTGAGGCAGAGTCTAGGTTGTGGGATCATACGATTGATGATATGAATCCTGCATTGCCCATAATAAGGAATCTACCATAATTTCCATAGTTTAGGGTCCTCAAGGTAATGCAGGATTTATGTCATCAACTGTAGTGTTAGGAAAGTTCAGCTCAATGGTCGAACTAATGTGAACAGAAAGGTTATTAGGTTTGGAGCTAGGGTCTGGCGTTTACAGCTACCCACTGCGGTGCATGAAACCTAAAGCCTGAACGGCGGAACGGAACCCCTAAACCCCACAGTGCCACGCGGCTGAGGCAGCTCTCGGACAGCCTCAACATCTTACCCCAACCTGACCCTTATGGCGGCGGAGGCTACTGGGTTCTGGAGTACCGTACTTCGACATTTTTCGGTTCTGTCCATCTGTTTCTTATGAAGTCAAATTTTACACTTGCTTCGCCCTGGTTTCTTCAAAGCCCAGGCTATGGCTTTTTCCGACGACTCAACGCAGTGGCAGGTGAACAATTTGTGGTGATCCTCGGCGACGGATCAAGAATCTTGAACCCCCCTCTCTCATCCCGACACTCGAGAGGTTTGGGGTTTAGGTTTCAGGGTTTATGGGTTTAGGGTTTCAGTGTTTAGGGGTTTATATAGGGGTTTAGGGTTTCAGGGTTTAGGGGTTTGGGGTTTAGGGATCCCTAAACCCGAAACTGTGGCGATATCTTGTTTGCGTCGTGCGGGCTCCGCCCTAGACTTAAACTCTGAGCCTTGGCGTGCAGGTCATCAACTCTAGACCCTAAACGCTCTAAATGGGAGTTTCCGAAAAGTAGGGGTACCTCATTTTGGGATCCTTATAATCAGGATCCTACTATTTAGGGTACTATATTAGGGTCCCCTATTTTCGGAAACTCCCAATTCGCAAGGCACCTGTTGCCGGAGCCTGTAATGAGAAATACTTTTTCTTGGGGCTCCTTCTTTCTATTGGTATCAGAGAACATACCACGAACCCCTGTTCTGATAATATATTGAGGACCGTATATTATTCAGCATTCCACACACATGGAGGGCGACATTTCCGGCTTACAGAGCCAAATAACCTTGCACGTAAATAGCTTTAGAGGGGTTGAAGGGCTATGACGAGGGCTGTTGACAGGTAATAGGGTTTCTGTAATGTCCTTGCCGAAGGTCTAACCCCTAAGCTCTAGGGTTTAGTTTGCATCATTGTGTTTGGAGGTTAGGGCTCAGTAAGGGTTTACAACGCATTCCCTGAACCAAGGCCCATTAATCTATTTGTGTTGTCTGAGGCGTTCATTTTCACACCAGGGTATCTTCATAGTTTGACTTGTGCATAATAGATACATACAGATAGGCATTTATACACAGATAATATCGCTGTTGAGATTCATAAAGATTACTGAAGTGGTGGGTCTAGAAAATCAGAGCCTGCAGCTGTTTCGCATTCATGAAACTGACCAGGCTGGTCCCTAAATTAAGACCCTACTTGGAGGGTCGGGGGACTTAGTAACTAGTTACTTTAGAGACTTATACGTACCATAACCCCAATTAGGATCCCTTTTGGGTACCTATATATACTTATTAGCCACTTACTAAGTTCCCGACACTTCAAGTAGGCCCTAAACCGCAACAGGGTTTAGGGTCGATGGGAGAGGTTTTAGGGTCGACGGTTCCGGAACAGGGTTTGGGCTTCAGGATTTAGGGTTTAGGGTTTAGGGTTTAGGGGTTTAGGGGTTTAGGGTTTAGGGTTTAGGGTTTAGGGGTTTAGGGTTTAGGGTTTAGGGGTTTAGGGGTTTAGGGTTTAGGGGTTTAGGGTTTAGGAATTCGGATGATCAGGGTTTTGGCCAGGTTCAGCATCCAACAAACCGTGCCAGGAACCCCCAAGTGCCCTTTCTAGTGGAGTCACTATGGTCCTTAATATTTCTTACTAGTGGGTGGTTGGTCTAGGGCATCATGCAAGGTAGTCGGGGGCCCTAGGGTAACCGAGGTTGGCTAGAAAAAGCACAAATATGCGTCATGTTGGGGTCATCTCTTTTAAGGGTACAAGTTGTCATTGTAGGTAAACCCCAACAGCGCCCGAAAGCCCAAACCTTTAAGTTGAGCTTCTCGGTCCTTCGACACTGACCAGGCTCTTGAGTCAGGGTTGTCCTGCGCATGCAGAGGTCGCCTACTTGGAGGTTTATGGGTTGTTGTTTGTGGGGTTGAGAGTTCCCTACAATGAGGTTTATAGCAATCCTACTTATAACCCCACTTGTAACCACCCATGAACCTCCCAGTTTTTCAGAAATACACCGATCGGTTAAGGAGACAGCCTGTTTTCCTTGAAATTGTTTAGGGCGGGCTTAGTTTATTACACAGACAACCCTGTCCAACATCTCAAAGACCCTCAAGCCCCAATCGCAACAACCGCTGTAGCATTGCAGCTTTGCAGCAAGCTCCCCTTCCGTGAACGTTTGCTGCCTTGCAACAATGACCATACTTGGAGGGTCGGGGGACTTAGTAAGTAGGTAGTACGTAGACTTATAAGTCCCCTAAAAGGGACCCTAATTGGGGTTATGGTACTTATAAGTCCCGAAAATAACCAGTTACTAAGTCCCCCGACCCTCCAAGTAAACTCCGACCACCCCCATTCCCGTTGAACCAGGCCTTCCCTAAACCCTAAGCCTTGAACCTTACATCTCCAAACCCTAAGCCTTTAAACCTTAAACCCCAAATCGACTCTTAAATCGAAAATCCCTAAATACGTACGCCCTAAACCCTAAGTCTCTCAACCCTAAAACCCGAAACCCCAAATCGATCCTTAAGTCGTACATCCCGAAACCCTAAAGCCTAAACCCTAATCCCTAAACCCTAGATCCCCGACAAGGACCTATAAGATCCTCGGCTTGGCCTGCGCCTGAGACCCGAGAGCTCGCACTAATCTGCTTTGGGAGCAGGGTTTTAGAGTTTAGGGTTTAGGGTGTAAGGGTTTGGGGTTTAAGGTATAGGCGTTTAGGGTATAAGGGTTTAGGGTATAAGGGTTTAGGGTTTACGGGGTTTAGGGTGTAGGGGTTCAGGAGCTTGAAGAGGTTCAGGGAGGTTGGGTTTTAAGGTTTTAGGGATTTGGGGTTTAGGGGTTGGGTGCTTCGGGCTGCTTTGGCAACTTTGGGTCAGGGAACTAATGTCGGCTTTCGACACCCATTATATAGCCCATTATAGGGTAGGGGTCCCCATCAAGGGTTCCTCCTTTCCCCTTTGATAGGAAAAAAGACCTTGCTCTTGAAACTCTGATCCGTGCGCCCCAAATTCCCTCCAGCCAAAATCCTAGATGGTGGTCGCCCGATCCTCTTAGAACCCTAATATATATATATATATATATATATATATATATATATTATATTTTTTTGAAACGCTGCGCGTGGTCCGCCTCGGCCCGGCTGTACGCGCA
>CAJNDT010000294.1:0-105000 GCA_905221615.1 Symbiodinium sp. CCMP2592 | reverse complement strand
TGTTGCTCCGAAACTACCAATTCTGGTTTCGCAAAACTACACGCCTTCCGTGTAATCATTAGCCAGGTTTGTCAACAACACCGTGGCGACCCGAGACGAGATCCTGAACAGCGGAAGCGCTGGTGATGGCGCCGGCCCTGATGGTGGCGACTCTTGGCAGCGGGCGCAGGGTCCAGGCCTGTGGCCGGGGTGTTCAATGATGCTGGAGCTTCGAGCTTTGGGCAGTCCGGGAATTAAAGCGCCAACCTATTATGGTTGCTGTTGTAGTGTGATGGGGTTAAAACGTCATTTTGTTAAGGAGCCTTTCTAGACTAAGCAGACTTTGAAGTATCTGGCAATCTTGCTTACAGTGAACGGAATAGACCTGACAGCGTACCCAACAAGCTTACACTCCGCACAACACAGTGCTACACACCTAACCCTTATTAACCCGCCCAAATACACCATGTTTATGTGCGCGTGGCTTTGCTTGAGGACCCTACGTAAAAACAGTAGGATTTTAGTAACCTTATAAACGTCCATGTAGTCATGTAGTATGTACTTTGGCCAGAAAGTACGTAGTCCTACACATAAAGGTACTTTAGGGCCGAAGTATATACTATTTGGGCACATGGACCCTCAGGATAAGGTAAGCCCCAAGCCGAAAGGTTTGAGACTCGGTGGGCTCGTGGTTTGAAATTGACATCCCTAACCCTAAGGGGCCATGTACTCATCTCGTATATACTTAGGCCTGAAAGTAATCCCTATATAGGTACTTTAGGGTCAATGTATACTCATATGGATACATGGACTTTTAGGGTAACTGACCCTAAACTCTCAACCTGGGTTTCGGGCTAAGGGGGATTGAAACAACTCACTCTCACATTGTGCTGCTGCCGAAGCTTTGAGTTGTCTATGAGTTTCCGGTTTGGGGACTCCTTTGCAAGTTTTACAAGAGCCCTATTCTGAGGGTGTTATGGTGGTGTTATAGGGTATGGGTTAGTGGCTAAAAAAAGTCCATGTACCCATGCATTACATAAATTGCTCTTGAGGGCACTGTACAGGAACCCCCAGACCAAAATACATACATCAGGTACATCGCCCCTTTCCAAAGGCTTGTTGGTTTTTTGGGTGCAGTTAATTAGGGTTTAGGTTTTAGGGATTCTTCCTGCAATCCATTGTATGCACTTCGGTGATCTTGCATACTGAACCTCTCTACCCTCCACTTACTATCTAGTTCGGACCAGGCATAGCTCCAAACTGTGACGTCTACCCTAAACGCTGGAACCTTGAAGCCCTAAACTTTAGCTCTAGAACCCTGAACCTTGAATAAGCAGGAATCTAAGCACATGTCTTCGGGATTCACAGGTATTTTCCAACCCCCACCAAAAAACACATCTAGTCTAGTCCTGAAATAAGAGTATCGAAGATGTCACAGGTTTTCGGTTGGAATGTTTAAGACCTGGTCTGTTCGAGAATGCACCAGGAAGCCGCGTGGGGATAGGGTTGAGGCTCAGAATTTTTTCTGCTTTCCCAGTACTTGGACCCTCACTCCAAACCCCTCATTTGCAATTATATTTCGTGTTTGCTGTAGTTAGCTGGTGCGCCACATAAAGGAGCACTGCAGGGGCGAGAAGTTCACAAGACTCGACCCTCATTTGCTACTTAATCTTAAGCTTCCAAACCTGCAAGGCTAAGCCCCTTTCACCATGAACTCTAAACCCTCAAACCCTTATGAATCTTAAACTCTCAATCTTTCAAGGCTGAGCCCTTTAACCATGAACTCTAAACTCTGAAACCCTTAACACCCCCAGGTCCTCGACTGTCTGGACGCCTCAGCCCCTGAACCTACGCCTTAAATCGACCTCCTCAAGTTCTTGGCTGCGGCCCTTAAACCCCAAAACCTTATATCCCTAAACCCTAAACCCTATAAACCCCCAAACCCTAAACCCTAAACGTTATATCCCTAAACCCTAAACCCCAAAACCTTACATGCCTAAAGCCTAAATCCTAAACCCTAAACCCCAAAGCCCTATATGCCTAAAGCCTAAATCCTAAACCCTAAACCCCAAAACCCAATTATCCTCTACACCCTAGAGCACCGAAGCCATGATTTCCTGAGGATGACGGCGATGATGGCGACTTCGGGGGACTGCGCTTTCTGCGTAACCGGTGATACACCCATGCTTGTTGTAAATACATGTATGTATGTATTTAAGTATGTCTGTATAAATGTATGTATGTATGTATGTATGTATGTATGTATGTGTGTGTATGTATGTATGTATGTACATATATATATATAGATAGATATGTACATATATATATGTACAAATTTATACATGTACATACATACATATATATATATATGTATGCATGTACGTGTATATGTCTAAACCTGCGTCTACGTCTATCTCCTTCTCTCTCTCTCTATATATATATATGTGTGTGTGTGTGTGTCTGTGTATCTGTGTATCTGTGTACCTGTGTATGTATATATGTATGCATGCATGCATGGATGCATGTATGTGTGTATGGATGTACATATGTGCATGCATACACACACATACATTCGCTCGTGTAGGTGTTTGCATGTGCACATGCCTGGTTGCCTACTACACATCTACCGTATGCTTCTCGTGCTGAACAGCTCCGAGAGCAGGAGATGGAGGATTTGGAAACGACGGCTTCGGCGATGATGGTTTCGGCAACAACGGAGACGCCGACGGTGGTGGTTTCCTGGCGCAGCATTGTGCAAGGTCGAAGCCGCAACCCCGAAACCCTGAACCGACTCCAAGTATATACTAGCAGCTACACCTATGTTTGAAGCCTGCATCTCTGCAGAGTCTTTGTCCCAGCGCTTCGGTCGAGATCTTGCAGGCACGATAGCCCCAGCAGCAAATCAACTTGTTAAAGCTGCGACGCTTTTCCATCCCAGGCGATCCTCCAAACGACGGTGCAGAGGATGGTGGAGACGACCCTCCCGCGGATGGCGACGAAGGCACCTCGTTTGCCTTGGCAAGAAGGACCCTAACCACAAGTCACCAATAAAGGAACTACATCACATAGCTTATCGAAACATCCTTCTCAAGCCTACAGAAACCTTGAAACAAACCCTAGTCCTTACAGTTCTAAGATAATCAGCAAGCAACATGTACACATCTAGTCTAAGAGCATCAGCAGCAGACCTTAGAACAAACGTTACTCTATGCAACTCAAAGATGTCAACATGTACAAACCCTAATGGTCCATGAACCCAAATAGTATATACTTTGGGCCCAATGTACCCGTAGATGGAGTACTTTAAGGCCAATGTATATACTATTTGGGTACATGGACCCTTAGGGAAACCTAAGACCGTCAGCAGCAGACGTTAACACAAACGTTACGCCTTCGAGTTCAATCATATTCAACATGTAGAAGTCCCTAAACACTAAACCCTAAAGCCAAAGCCCTGAAGTCTAAGCCCTAAACCCTACACCCTAACCCTAAAAGCAGAGAAAGGCCACTGCATCTTTAAAAAACCCTAAAGTCTAAGACACTTAGCTGCAGAGATCGTGAGCCGAGGGGAAGATGGTGATGAAAGATTGCTGCGGCTGTAGGACCACGACAGTCCGATTCGCTGGCCTTGCATTCGGTTTAGGGCTGAGGGTTTAGGGTTTAGGATTTAGAGTTTAGGATCTCTGGAGGTTTAGGGATTAGGGTCTAGGGAGTTTTAGGTTTAGGGATTTGGGTCTAGGGAGGTTTAGGGCTTAGGGATTAGGGAGGGTTTAGGGCTTGTTACTTGGGAGTTTCGAGAGATCCTCATCACGAATCCCTAAGACTCCATGTGCCCATATAATTAGTAGGTACTTAGGCCGTAAAGGGGTCCCTATATGGGTACTTTAAGGCCTGAGTATCTACTATATGGGTACATGGAGCCTTTGGGCATTGGGAATTGAATCCGCGGACCTAAGCCCTTAAGGCTCAATTGTGCGACAGTTTTCCTGCAAAACCCTCTTCTAACTGGTAGGGCCCCACTTGTAAAGTTCACGTTCCTTTTTTGGGTACCGTGAATATCAGGTGCCGTATTATATCAATGAAGGACCCAAAAAGGGACCATAATGTTGACAACCACCCATTAAACTCTGAACCTTTGTTTCCAATGGGTTTCTGTTTTGCGGAGCTTAAAATGCAGGCGGTTGTGCAACTAGTGTAGGGCATTTGGTTGTTCTGGGGTTTTAGCGATCAGGGTTGAAGGGGACTGAGGGGGTTCGAAGAGGCAGGGTGCTTCGAGAGATTAAGGCGCATAGCTATCGCAACCCTAAGCTTATCAAGCCTGAAGCCCTCAAGCAATAAACCTCTTCTTAAACCCAATCTCATTGAGCAAAACCCTAAACCCACTCGACCTGGACCCTTGAAAGTAGTCCCTCCTTTATTGGATGACTTCGTCTATGGTTGGGATTCTACAGTTAGAAACTCTATAAGGGAGCCCAAAGGGGCACTACGTTTTTAGGGTCTATTCAGAGACTCCATGGTAGTTCTTTTTTGGGATTACCTTATAGGGTTCTATATATGAACCCAAAAGGAACTACTATGGAGCCTCTGGGTAGTTGTTGTTTGGGGGTTCACTGGCCGCGGAGAGCAGAACCTAAGCGTCCACATATCCTGTGATTTCAAACTTCGCTACATACTCTCCTGCAGGTCTATAGTGCCATCCGACACCCATCTAATGGGGAAGCCTGAAGAACTAGCAATACTCCCTAAGGGTCCATGTACTCATATAGTATATACATTGGCCTCAAAGTACTCCCTATGTAGGTACATTGGGCCCAAAGTATATACTATTTGGGTACATGGACCCTTAGGACTGTTCTCTAGGCTCCTCATTATACGTGTTTTGCGATATACCACAAGACCTTCTTCTTACTCTCGAGGACCCCGTATGATCTGGTTATCGCGCTTATGGTAAACACTAAGACTAAACCTCGGATTGCACCATCGGGTTAGGTTGATGCAGTTTGGGGTTATTCGTTTGCTGTGTTCGATTTCCGTTTAATTGGAGTATATACAGGGTTGCGCCTTAATCACTTCAATAGCCCTTTAGATCACAGGCCATACTGCAAGTGGAGATTGGTTTAGTTTTCACGTCATGCCGGAAAAAAGGCCAGTGCGCACTGTTTAGCAGCCGGTCGGGATGTTGTTCCACTAGCTAAGCTTGATCCGCTGGCGCCCACAAAGGAAGATCATCTGTTGTACTTTAACTTGCCGTTTCAGTGCACACATCACAGGTTTTGCTCTGCACAAGAAGATTATCATAATCCCACAGGGTATGAGTAGAATCAGGGTTCGGTTTTTTATAAGCTTTTGGCTTAGGGCCTTAGGGTCTTAGGGTTCTCGGGTTGCCATGGACAAGGGCAACACCCCGTACCGGCTTCTGCTCACCTCTAAACACAGAGGCTGGGCGCACCACGAGCGTCCTGCAGCGGTAGCCCTTGTAGCTGAGGCTTCTTAAGGGTGAAAGAATCGTTCTGTAAGGGGGTCCTACAAGTGTTATATATATATATATATATATATATATATGGTCACCCCCCGATCTACACACACACACACATATATATATATATATACACGTATACACACGTATACACACACACACACACATATATATATATATATATACATATAAGGGCATCCTAATTAATAACTGGGCTTGCTTGCAGGAGTTTGGAGGGTCCAAGGTCTTTGAAATCAGGAATTATCAGGAACTTGGACCCATGGGGTTTTGGTGTTGCATAGCTACTGCAGGCACATGGATCCTTACGCCAAAGGGAGTTTCAGGGATGTACCGAGAGACTCCAAAACCCCTTAATTAAGGAATATACCTTAAATTATAATAGGGATCCTAATATGATTTAAGGTATATTCCTTAATTAAGTGGTTTTGGAGTCTCTGGGTAGGACAGTATCTAGCCAAAGTCCACTGAAAATCTGCGAACCAACAGCCGAACTGTGAACTGTAACAGTGGAGACTTTAGGTGGCGGCAGACGCTACATAGGGTCTTTGCCGTTGCGACCCTTAAAATACAGGGTACTACAATTCCGAAGCCTCCGTATGGAAAGAGTCCAAAAGAGCCGTAGGGGTCGTGAATGAAAGAGACTAGAATTCAGCGAGAGAGAGAGAGAGAGAGAGAGAGAGAGAGAGAGAGAGAGAGAGACTTCTTGTTGATCTAGGGATCTGGGGCTTGCTCAGGGCTTGGGTTTAGGCATATTGGAAGAAACGTAGTAGATTTGTCCATTGCTACCGCTGCAGACTCGCTCTTGCTTTATGTGTCTCACGCTGCTGCAAATCCCATTGGACCCACGCCCAGTGGAACAGGCATAGCCGTGTTAAGTTTCTAAAATGTTGATGGTAAGTCAGGCACGAGATGGCCAGGCTTCTTTTTATTACCCGGACCTTAACCGCTGAACCCGTAGACCTTCTGTTGATGATATAAATCCTGCATTACCTTAAGGAGCCTGAAGTATGGGAATTATGGTATATTCCTTATTCTGGGTCATGCAGGATTTATATCATCAACTGTTGGAAAGCTCTCATGCTTGAGACTCCCCGTCCATTCTGAATTCAAGTGCCTGGATTTTCAGGAACCATAAATGACGGGGTAAAGACACGGCTGAAGTGTAACCAAAACCCTAAACCCTAAAGCCTTCATTATGGGTTCACCGTAAGTGTGGGCTTCACTACAACTCTGTTGCCCTTCAGGTCTTGTTTAGATTCTATCTTGCCGAGAGATCGTTCATGTGATCCCCAGCACGACGCAGGTACAAATTCCTTGGTGAGGATCATAGGGTTCACTTTCAGGGTTTAAGGTTTTGTGTGTCCCCAGTTGTGGTGCTTTAGTATCTCAAAAACGGGTATTTACAGTGTATATACTTTGTGAGTACACATCAAGTATCTGATGGCTTTCTCGGAGTTCCTGTACTAGCTTCTGGGCACAAATGTCGAATACATAATGGGCCGGTTCTTGTAGATCTTGGGGTCTTCGGCTTCACCCGCGCTTAAACGTGGGCGGGGCTTTGCTGGTTCGGGTTCGGCTTGTAGATCTTGCTGACAGGGAGTAGACTGAGTAGACTCTCAATGACAAATTTCGGAAGTTCCTCACTTCTTCCGCCCGCGAGCCCTGTAATTCAGTCCTGCAAATCTGTAAACCGTAAACCCTCGTTTGCCTGACTGGTAGATTTTGGGTCTTTTGGGTCGCTGTGGACTCTGGCAGAAAAACTGCCTGTAAGACCCTAGGTGGCTGCTGTATGTGGCCACCGATAAAAGACGTTTTATGAACAGTGGAAAAAGCGCCACAAGCCCAACCCTTTCCCAACCGGGTCCTGAGTAACTATATGGTATTGTTAGCTGGAGGTAGGGTTTCTATAAGAATAGGAATTACTATTACGGTTTGAACAACTATCCCCCATGTAGTTACTCGGGACCCTGCGGAAAGAACCACGGAGAGCCAATGAACAGTCTTCGACGTGTATCCAAACAGCTTTCAAGTGATCTACCCCCATTGACGATCCGAATCCTTGAAAGCTTCAAACTTCAATCCTCGCGGTCTCAGCCGAAATTATGGGCCATCAGTGCAATGTAGGGTGTTTGTTTTTCCGAAGTTGGAACCCTACACTATACTCAAGAAACCCAACCCCAATCCACAATTCAAGGTCTGGGTATAATCCCCTACACAAGGCCCTATAACCCCAAGCGGAAAGGCTTAACCCCGAAACCCCAAACCCTGGTGTCGTCAGGTGCAGTGTTTGGGTCTGTTCTTGCCAACTTCACGAAGGCCCTCTAAGATTGCGACAGGGTTTGTTTTTTGGGGTTTGGGGTTTAGGGTTCGTAAAGGGTTTAGAGTTTACATATAGTCTCCATTGTAGTTCCTGCTTTGGTTAACCAATTTTACGGTTAGGATCCTATAATATAGTTTTGGGTTGGGCCAAAAAAAGGAACTACGATGGAGACTATAGGTAGGGTTTAGGGTTGTGTTTGGGTTTGGTTCTGGTTTGAAAGTCGAAGTGCTTGGGTTTAGCACTTGCGGTTTAGGTCCAGAGCCTGCTTTCGTAGCCCAACCTATTTGGTTACTATAGGGGCCTAGATAATTGCCTATATGTGAAAGCCCTCACGCTGAAGCATGGAAACCTTGTGTACATGAGATGCTGATGCTGTTCGAAGCTCATGTCATGATCGGCATGGCCAGCACCTTGGGGTGCCATGATCAGCAGAAGCCAGCTTCAGTTTGCCATAATCGGTAGACAGAAGCCGTTCAGCAACTCAGAACTTTGTGTGCTAGGCGAAAAGAGTCGTAAGCCTCCGCGGTTCATGGCCCTCCGATAAACTTGGAACGATACTGAGAAGATCACGCGAACCAAGCTGAGCAGCCTTTCAGGCCTTTTTCGACGTTTTCAGGTTATGAGCGCCCAATCTACGGATCAGCCGGCGGCTCTGGATGGAGAGGTGGCAGGCCCTGATTATGCACGGCCTCAGGGACAGATGCAAGGTGATCAAGGGTTGCTTAGTGGGACTGCTCCGAGGGTTGGCGGGCCTGGGCATATCAATGCAGAAGCTGCAACCGGATCCGGCGCGTACGGTTCTTTGACAAGTTCTGTGGGATCGCAAGGTGGTGTTATAGCTGGTGTCAGAAATGCAGGTGGGGTTACGGGTGCATCACAACCGCTAGAAGCTGCACAAGCTCAACGGCAGACAGCAGCAGCACAAGCTCCACAACAACCTGCAGCGACAACGCCTTTGCAGAACCCAGTCACCACACAAGCTCCACAGCAACCTGCAGCAACCCAAGCGCCACAACAACCTGCAGCAGCAACGCCTATGCAGCAGCCAGTCACCATGCAAGCTTTGCAACAACCTGCAGCTACCCAAGAGCCTTTGCCGAGTATGAGTACCCAAGCTTCTATGCAGACGGAACCTTCCCAGACGGCTCGGCCACATGCTGTGGCGGGGCGCGTACCTCAGTTTGGGCGTCAAGGTAGTGCAGGAAGTGGCCCTATGAGAACTTCGGGACCAATGGAGCAACATCAGCAAGCACGGGATCCCCGATTTCCTCCCTTGCGACTCTCTGCGCCACGTCGTCCGGTGGCTCTACAGGAGTTTGAACAACAGCTTGAGGCCAGAGGACATGAAGCAGTGCTATCCCAGGATGATGAACAACCAGGACCTGGGAGTGATCAGTTTCTTTCTCCGGGAGCTATGACTTCGGCACAGAGCTTTGTTTCGGCGCAGAGTCAGGAAGTTCATGAGGGCAATACCAGAAGTGTGTGGATGAACTTTGGGGAGATGTTTCAGAGACGTGTGGTTGCTCCGGTGGTTAGTGCGGGAAGAAGTTTTACCAGTGCAGCCAATGGTCAGGGACCCTCTGGATCCTCAACAGGTCCCCTCTTCTCTTCGGAGGTTCAACGGGCTATGGAAGCCCACCGAGCTCGACCTTCGTTGATAAGTCCACAGCACCGCCGGCAGGAAGAAGAAGCTTCATCTAGTAGTTTGAACCAGGAGATGATTATGGATGAAGTTAAGAGGCAAGTGGCTATGGCAATGCAGGGCCGTGATCAGGAGGTGGCTTCGCTTAAGCAACGGAATGTGGATTTGGAACGTGCATTGGTTGAGGCAAACAGAGCAATGAGATCTTCGCGTGCAGGTGAGATGCAGAGCGCCTCAGCTGGGAGGCCAGAGGAACCACAAGGAGGCCTTGGAGGAGACCCTCTTGGTGTCGGTGGAGGTTTTAGCGGGCATCTTGGTGATCCTGCACCTAGTTTGTTGCATGCTTCAGTACCGGGCGGCAATCCCCCAGGAGTGGATCGAGGTGAACCTCGTTTGAGCTCAGGACTGGCGGAGCCGCCAGGTCTTGGACACACAGGCGGTGGGAGTCGAGGAACATCAGGCGGAGGGACAAGACCTTTGGCTTCGGAGACTTCGGGACCTACGGCGAGTGTTCAGGGACGTGGAAGCGATCAGGAGCCTCTCCAGCTGCTTGTTCAGGGCATGAGGCAACTTCAACAAGTTTACATGGGCAAAGGGGAGTCGCGAGACTCTGATGTGAAGGGCAGTGTGGAGCTGCCACCGATGCCAGAAGTGACAGCTGACAGTGCGGTTAGCTTCTCGGACTGGCTGTATGAGACGGAGCAGGCAGTGGGAGGACTGAGTGACCGCGCGGCGAGCTGGTTCTCCATGTGTCTGAAATGTGCGAGGGAAACCTACGAGGTCTACCAGATGAGTGATCCCTTGGCCCGCTTGACCCTGGAGCCAACGAGACCTCCCGAGCTTCAGGATGAACGGTGGTCTCGCCTGGAGCGCCGTGTTCTCACGTTGCTTCTTGCAACGCTGCAGCGGCAAGCCAAGGATGACGCGGTTACCCACCGCATCTCGAATGTCAGCGGCCTTCTTTTCAGACTACATGTTCTTTATGCTCCTGGAAGCAGCGCGGAACGAGCCTCTATTCTGAGGCACCTCGAAGGAAGCAGTGGAACAGGAAATGTTTCTGAGACTGTCGCTGCGCTGAGGAGGTGGCGAAGACACCTTCAACGAGCAGATGAGATGCACGTGGCTATCCCTGACCCTTCGGTGTTACTACGAGCTGCAGAGACAATGGCAGCTAAGTCGCTTGAGGCCCACTCGGAGATCAAATTCAGACTCTCCCTCTCCAAGTCCCAGCTTCAGTTGCAGTACAGGCCGACGTTGGAGAATGTTCTGAAGTACTACAACCACGTGCTTGCTGAGCTTCAACAGGCGGCTCCGGCAAGATCGCAGGGCTCCCAGGGTACCAATGTGAATCCAGATGGGACGAAGTTGAAGGGCATGAACGCTACAACCAATGGTGCTGGAACTGGAGAGTCGGGCTCTCCATCACGGAGAGTTGGGGATGCTTCACCGGCAACTGGAAAGGTGCCGTGTCGCTTCTTTGCGTCAGACAATGGATGTACGAAGGGGCAGGCGTGCAAGTTCGACCACACCTTCCCCAGCAAAGAGGCCAAGAAAAGCCGCTGTTGGTTTTGCGGCTCCACCAAGCATGTTCAGAAGGAATGCCCCGTGAAGTCTGGCAAACCCGTGTCTCCAACTAGGGGAAGGCCAACTACTACATCTACGACCTCCTTTACTACCAACCCAACCTTGAATCAGGTGACAGCGCAACAACAACAAGCCATCATGGAGTCGATTCAGGCTGTTATGGGAGCTGCTGCCACGCCCACGACGAGCGCGACCCCGGGAACTTTGACGGCAGCGCCGACGGAGGTCTCTACTCCTAGTACTCCTGCTATACGGGTGACTTCATCTGATGTGTCTACGGCGGCTACGTTGGAGCATCCGGGCAGTGATGAAAGAACTCAGGAGATTGGTGCTCTTCTACAACAAGCCAATGCGATGCTCAACAGACTGACCCGACTGCAGGCTTTGCAGGTATCTTCGGACAGGAGCTTGAAGGAGCTTGCAGCTCAAATGGCTGGCTTGGGCTTTGCTGAGGAGGAGCATATGGCGCTACTTGACAGCGGTGCCTCACACCCCTTTCGAGAACGAGCTCTTCATGAAGTTGATGGGGTACCTGTACGTGTAGAACTTGCAGGAGGCCAGTCGGTGACCCTCAAACAAAACAAGGCTGGAACGCTGTTGCCAACCACGGACGCTGAGAATGCTCAGGACCTGTCAACGATCCTGCCGATGGGAGCTTTGGTCCAGACGTTGGGGTGCGAGTTGTCTTGGACGAAGAAGAATGGCTTAAGAATCGTTCACCCGCAGTTTGGGACTTTGAAGACGGTGGTCAAGGGCAACTGCCCGTTGCTTGGCGAGACCCAGGCATTGGATTTGATCCACCAGCTCGAGCAGAAGAAGTTGCAGGAACTGAGAGAGGCCACGGCGGAGACCTTCCTTGGGACTTTGAACCTTTCAGAAGTGAAGGATTGGGATGAGATGTTTGCCGCCTACGTGCAGTCAGGGAACAGGGCTCATCTGTTGCAGGCACTGGAGTCTCCCGGGTGCCCTCTTCAAGGACTTGATGAGTCGATGAGGTCAATGCTTGCAGTGGGTGTTGATCTGAGTGATGAAGCGGGAGCAAGGTACCTCAAGGCCCTTCCAATCCGCAGATCCCAGAGGAAGTCCTTGCTGACAAAGAGATGGATGGTTCGATTGTTTGAACTCGACAACGAAACTTCAGAAGATTTGAAGATGATGGAAACCAACTCTGAGGTTTTGGTGAACTTCAATCTGAACCGCAGCAAGATGTTCAACCTCAAGGGTGACAGTGCAGCGTATAAGGCTTTGGTGTGGGCAGCGTGCAGGGGTCAGATTGAAGGAGTTTGTGGTTCTCCACCTAGCAATTCCTGCTTGGAACTGTTCTCGCGCCAGCTGCTGATTTGGATGTTGGCTAAGGAGGGCGCTCGAGTGAATCATCGGGTCAGTCCTTACTTGGTGACTACCGCAAGCCCGGCATCAAGGATGTGGACTACGACTGTGTGGCAAGGTTTTCAAAGGGAATATCAGCTCCCAGCTTCCTATGTCTCCACTGAGGGCGTAAGTGAAGCCTACTGCGTGGCCACCAACCTAGCACTTTCAGGAGGAGATGATCCAGGCTGGGGACCTCAAGTTGACCCCACAAGCAGTTCGTCAAGGAGATGGTCAAGGTGTTTTGTGCGGATGATTGCCTCTGGGATTGAGCGTTGGCGTAAGAGACCCGAGCCACTTGTCCTGTGCAGTGGAGCTGTTCCGGATTCGCCTTGGAGCCCTGAAGAACTGCGGAAATGGAGGCGACATGTGGCCAACGGCACCTTCCTTACAACAAGAGGTGCAGGACATGTATAGAGACGGCCGCCACAGGCCGGAGTCATCGTCGAGTGATTGCACCCAACTGCTACACGTTGGGATTGGACCTGTGTGGACCTTTTCGAGTCCACGGCGAGACGGCGGATGCGAAGGGATACCGCTACGCTTTGATGGGTGTCTACACAATGCCGAAGCTCCAGGGTTTTCGCGACTATAAGATCCCTGAAGACGAGGACGGAGAAGGAGATGATGGAGGTGGTGTTGGAGAAATACCAGCAGAGGAGGAGCCAGACTTTCTTGTTGAAGGCGATGAAGAGCAGCCCGATGTTTCTCGAGAGGACCGAGAGGAGATGGACAAGGCCAATTCGGACTTCGCAAGGTTGTTCCGGGAGATCGGGGACACTCTTGAGTACCAGAACCTTCACTACATGATTCCCCTTAAGTCTCGAAAGGCCCCGGAAGTTGAAGCAGCGATCAGGTTGCTCTACGTCCAGATCAGGTCGGAGGGCTTGCCAGTTCAACGAGTGCATAGTGATCGTGCGCGTGAGCTTAGAGGCCGTGGGATTCGGCAATGGTTGCTTGAACGGGATGTGTACCCCACCACTGGAGAGGCGCAGGTGCCCCAAAGCAACGGCAAGGCAGAGCAAGTTGTGAAGGCTTTGAAGCAAAGGGCCAAGACGCTTCTGCAGACCTCTTCGTTGCCACGGTCGTGTTGGCCGCTCGCTATGGGACATGCTGCATGGGCTCAGAGAGAAGCTGCGCTGGGACGTGGAACACAAACTGTGCCGTTTGGGGCTCCTGTGACTATCAAGGCTAAGGTCTTTGGCGTCGGGGGCAAGTTCGGTTTGAACAGCAAGTGGGATAATGGGCAGTTTGTTGGACCGGAGACTGAGCTCAAGGGTGGGTTTGTGGTGAGGGATTGCAATGGAAGGTATACCTTACAACCATGCACATGAAGACCAATGTTGTGGATGTTGACAAGCATGTCAAGCCTGAAGGTGCCGAAGCGATCCTCCCAGCTCCACTTTCGCGGGTGAAAACCAAGTCTACGATCGCTCGGGGAGATGATGGAGATTTGCCACTACCAACAAGAGATTCCAAGTCTGGAGGTCCACCACTGGGCTCTGAAGGGGAAGTCGTAGTACCGAAGGAGGGAGATATACCACTACCAACGAGAGATTCCAAGTTTGGAGGTCCACCACTGGGTTCTGAAGGGGAAGTTGTAGTACCCGAACTGTTGGAGCGAGAAGGATCTGGCGTACACGATGTGGGCAGAGCACCAGGTCGTCGTATCAGAGAAAAGTCGCGATTGATGGCTATGCGTCCGTTGACCTTGTTGGAACAAGAGATTGAGCAGATGGCAGTGAACTATGATGTTGATGAACAGTATGATGAAGAGGCTGTTCTTCGGATCTATGAGATGTTGGAGCGCACTCGGCTTCAAGGGTCGAAGGCAGTCACAAGAAAATCAACTACGAGTTCAACGTCATGGACTACCGGAATGTTCACGCATGGTGGTGTTTCAGGTTTGAGAACGACTGCTACGAGGCTTCCATCGACTACGGCTTTCTTGGTGAAGGCGGCGAAGGAGTTGACGGGTAGTGACAAGTTTGCGGTTGTTGCTATCACGCGTGGGGCCCGACTCAGAGCTCATCGAGATTCTCACAATGAAGCGGGTTCTGAGAATGCCGTCATTGCTTTGACAGATTTCCAACGTGGAGGTATATGGATCGAAGGTCGTGGAGCTGAGAGTCGAGAAGTCCTTCCTGGAAGAGTTGTTCAAGGTGGTGTTCAAGATCTGGAGCTCGGATCCCCGGTGTTCTTCAATCCGAGGAAATGGCATGAGACTCAGGACTTTGAGGGTGACCGCGTCGTGATGATGACGTACACCCCGAGGACCACCAAGTTGAACATGGAGGACAAGCAGAGGCTACGAGAGCTTGGGTTCAATGTTCCGGAACGAGATCCTGGCCTTCATACTTCGTCGAATGTGAACGTGGCATGGTGCAAGCAGCAGTTGGTAGTTGAGGCCGATGAAGCTTTGGTGTCGTGTTCACAACTTGATCCTGAAGGGAGCGAGGAAGATGTGTTGGATGGTGCTTTACTTCGAGCCAATGAGTACCAACAACAGATGCTTGGACCGTTCAGCACTGCTTCAAGATCTACTTGAGGAGGAGGAAGCACGATTAGATGACCTCAGGTCTACCCAGGAGGGATGCTTGGAAGCTGCTCGGCAAGCGCATGGGGAGATCATGCAAGTCCTTGACAATTTGGCGGTGAAGATCGAGAAGGAGACGCAACGACGTGATGAGAGTTACCACCTTCGGGCAATTTCGCCTGAGCCAATGGACCAAGACTATGAGAAGTTGTTGGAAGACCTTCAAGAAGATCTTCAAGTGACTCACACGGTACCGCTGTGTCAAGTGAAACCAGTTGCTGAAAAGTGGAGGGCAGCCATCCAAAAGGAAATCTCCAACCTCTTCAACACTGGGACCCTCAAAAGGATTAAGATGTCACAAGCGCGAAGGATGGAAGCAGAATGGCGACTACGACTCGTCCCCAGCAAGGGCGTCCACACAATCAAGCCGCCAGCTGAAAAGGGGCAAGGATTCAAAAGAAAATACAGACTTGTTCTATGGGGGAACTTTGTGGATCCCAGCGAGTCCCAAGGTTCCCTCTATGCCGGGGGAGTTGGAGCAGAGAGCCTTCGAACCTTGTTGGCGGCTACTACAAGTTTGGGCTGGCTTGGCGCGACGACAGATATCGTTTCCGCGTTCATTCAAGCGGAATGGCCAGAAGGGCTTCCAATGTATGCTGTGGTGCCACCTCGTCTTTTGCAAGAACTGGAGTACGCAGAAGATGGAGAGGCTTGGCTTGTATGCCGTCCACTCTATGGACTTCGAGAGTCACCATCGATATGGGCCAACTACCGCAACGAACGACTGAGAACTTTGAAGATCCCGTACGGTGATGGTTTCATTACGCTACAGCAGTCTAAGACGGACTCTGAGTTGTGGTACGCAGTAGATCAAGGTGGAGATTTGCAAGCGCATGGTTCTCTACTTGCTCTTATCATCACCTATGTGGACGACCTGTTCTACATGGGCCCTGAAGGGATTGTGAAGATGCTCCACAAGTGGGTTCACGATCAGTGGCCGTGCTCTGAATTACAATGGGCTTCTGTTTCTCCTGGAGTTCGGTACCTTGGAATGGAGATTTTTCAGAGGGAGACGGGGGAGTATGAGGTGACCCAGAATGGCTACATCATGGATTTGATTCGAGGGCACGACATGTTGGGATCCCCTCAGACTCTTCTTCCCTGCCCGAAGGAGTGGATCACGGACAATGTGGACACGGAAGCCGAGGAGTTCAGTGAAGCAGACCTACGGTTGGCTCAGCGGTTGGTTGGAGAGCAGCTATGGCTGGCAATGCGATGCCGTCCAGACGTTCACTTCACGGTAAGCTACATGGCCAGCTGGGTTGCAAGACATTCAAGGCGAGTGACAAAGATCGCCTACAGGGTCTTGGCCTACTTGCATAAGACGGCGGACATGAGAATGGTTCTTGGGCAGCCAATGAAGCAAGCTCCAGCAGCCAGCAGCAGCACCCAACAGAACTCAGAAGCAGCAAGCAAGCCCAACGGGTTTAGCGGTCTTAAACTAGTGGGTTTTTCTGACGCTAGCTATGCACCGTTTGGCGATAAGTCGTTCGGTGCATCCCTCATTACAGTGGAAGATTCGCCCGTTAGCTGGCGCTGCGGAAAACAAACATTTGTTATGCTTTCGATCATGGAGTCGGAGCTCTACCAAGCCACGGAAGCAGCTGTTCTTCCGGAAAATGTGGGTGTGCTTTTGGATGAGCTAGGGCAGTTTGAAGTGCCTCGAACGCTGTGTGTCGACAATTCTGCTGCTACGGCAATGATTCTTGGAGGACCGGGAAGTTGGCGCACAAGGCACCTAAAAGTCCGTTCAGCCTACTTGATCCAGAGGGTCCAAGAAAGGAAGCTCCATGTGGAACATGTGGATGGAGTGAAGCAACGAGCAGACCTGTCGACTAAGGTTCATTCGAAGGCCAGGTTGTATGCTTTGCTGAAGCTGTGGAGGTTCGAGCGACTCCCACAAGAAGCAGAGGCTTTCCTGGTTGCTCGTATGACTGCGATCATGTGCTTATTTCGACTGCTGGAATCGTTGCCGAGAGCAACGGCTACGGATACCGAGGACGCTAAGGATTCTGTGAGAATTGCTGGCGTCGATGAGTTGGTGTTCGTGACGATTTTGGCATGTGCAGCTGCTATTTTGGCATGGGAGATTGTGAAGGCGGTTGGCAAGCAGTTGTGGCTTTGCTTCTGTCGTCCAGTGCGTGGACGGAAGGCTAAGAAGCTCAGGGACCTTGCGAGGGCTGCAGCAGAGGCCGAAGTCGACAAGGCCCTGAGCCCTGAACCTAAGGCGGCAATGAGGCAGCCTACATTGGGTGCTATGTCAAGTACTGCGTGGTTTCCTTCCTCCCTGGAAGTGCGACAGCGATCAATCGCTACACAGACTGAGGACAGGATGCGAGTTTCAGCGCCTGTGGTGGCAACGCCACCTCGCCAGGTGAGATCGACGATTCAAGACGACGACTGGTATGTGCACTTTGATGGTCCGTTCTTTCGCTCAGAGTACGGAGATACTGTGCATGCGAATCCAAACTGCCAGGGCTTTAGGTTGGCGTCGCACCAGATCACTCAGCATCGCCTGTGCAGTTTCTGCAGCAGGCAACATCCGATTTACCAGAAACGAGCTCAGGACGGATCTGCCAGACGAACTCTCCGTTTTGAGAATACGAGGTGAACAGCTACAATGAGTTTGTCTCTTTTGGACGGCTGTCGCTTTAGATAGCTGTTTGCATGCAGCGAACTGTGGAGCAGTTTAGCAGCACCAGAACCAATGGTTCATACGATTCTATGCTTTGTGACTTCAATTGAACAATCGAAGTCAAGGAGGAGTGTGAAAGCCCTCACGCTGAAGCATGGAAACCTTGTGTACATGAGATGCTGATGCTGTTCGAAGCTCATGTCATGATCGGCATGGCCAGCACCTTGGGGTGCCATGATCAGCAGAAGCCAGCTTCAGTTTGCCATAATCGGTAGACAGAAGCCGTTCAGCAACTCAGAACTTTGTGTGCTAGGCGAAAAGAGTCGTAAGCCTCCGCGGTTCATGGCCCTCCGATAAACTTGGAACGATACTGAGAAGATCACGCGAACCAAGCTGAGCAGCCTTTCAAGCCTTTTTCGACGTTTTCACTATACTATACTATTTTGAGGGTTCCTTATTATAGTTATAGTATATTATGCCCCAAAACCCTATTCTAATTTTCAAGGCCCCTACATCAGCATACCGGAGAAGACCCAGGCCAAAACCTTTAGCTAGCAACTCGAAAGTAGCTCAAACCCTGAACCCTAGAACTACCTTAACCTACCTCAAACCCTGCATTTTTTAGGGGGTCCCTTTAAACTCCATATTAGGGTTACAATAGGAACCTACAAAAAAGTAGGGTTTGGTAGGTTAAGGTATTGCATGGGTCCTAGCCTTGAACCATGGCACTTGTTTGAACAACACCCTCGCTCTAGCTTGCGTTCGGATTTCAGCTTTCTTGCCGAAGGATGCTCATGAGTTCCTGCGACTTTGTTTGAAGCAACTGCCCTAAATCCTAAACCCGAAATTAAACCCCCAAAATCCCGCAAGCCCTAAACCCCTAAACCCCTGCACCCCGAAACCCCTAATTCCCAGCGCGTTCACAGAGCTCAGGGAGTCGACCCCGTTTCGGAAGGCTGTCGGGCTCGAGTGAATTTCCTCCAAAGAACTACCTATAGTCTCAATTGTAGTTCGTTTTTGGTTAACCAAAACCTCTACTATAGGATCCTAACCCTACAACTGGTTAACTACAAAAAGGACCTACAATGGAGACTCTAGGTAAGACCTATGCCCCCCCAAGACCTTGGTTTGATCATGCTAGTAATACAAATCTAAACCCAACCCTAAACCTCCAACCCCTAAACCCCTAAACTCTAAACCCCTAAACCCGTAAACCCCAAACCCTAAACCCTACAGTAGTCTCCCACAGTATGTGAGCATGCTTGTGCGACCTATCAGAGCGGAGAACTGAGTGTTTCCAGAAGCTGGTCACTACCTAGAGGCTCCATAGTAGTTCCTTCTGGAGGTTTATATTCAGAATTCTAAACGGTCATCCCAAAACGGGACTACTTTGGAGCCTATGGGTAATGCGGATTTATGCAGGTATTGCGGCCTCCACGTTGCCCGAAGTACCTGCACAGTAGAATGCAGGGTTTCTATATTCGGAACTATCATTCTGACTTCGGGAAGTATCCCGCATAACAGTACCGAGGACCCTTTGAGTTGCAAAGGTGCCAAGCAGGTTTGCAATCAACACCTACTTAAAGGGTCATGGGACTTAGTAACTGGGGTTATAATTAGGGTGATTATACTTATAATTATTTATACTCGTAGCCCCAATTAGGGTACTTATAACCCTACTTACTAAGTCCTATGATCCTCCAAGTAGCACGGCTTACTCCAGAGCCATGGAAGCATGCAGGCGCAGCCCCGAGCCCGAGACTTGTTCCGAGTGCTGCACCGCGAAGCCCAGGTTAATTCCAGAGTCAAAGGTATCCGACCAGCCATTGCCAGATGGTGAGGATGATGATTGTTGCTTGGCGTTCTTCTGGTTCGCTCTTAGGCCTATATGAACTATAATAAGGAGGCCAAAAGTTTAACTTTAGGAGGGGTTCAGAAGTCAGCCAAGGTTGTGATGATATGGAGATGGGGATGCATGCAGCCAATGAGCTCGAAGCTACGATGCCTCTTTACCTTGACAATTGTGTTACAAAGGACTCCATATCGGACATGTCTATCAGCAATCCTGGCCTTGCGTCGGGTGCTTACGCACCTGTGACGGATGGCACACAGTCACAAGAGCGCAGAGTGACGAAGGCTTGTTCCGGCGTTGTTTTTAACAATGACCTGGCAACGGCTGTCGAAGTGGTGCTGGGCACTGAGAAGAGGGTGATTTATCCTGGGAGAAATCACGCGTTCGAGATCTCCTCCACCTCAGACAGGAAGTTGACTGTCGCTCTGCGAGACAATCCGGAGGTTTCAGCACACTGCCATCTGCGGTCTGGGGCCGACTTGTCCCTGAGTGCCTCCGGCTCCTTTGGGTCCTTCGGCGTGGCAGCCGCCGAGCTCCTGAAGAAGGAGCAACTCAGAGGTTCGAGTCGTAACTTTTATTACAGTTCTTCTTGCCGTAGCACCCGAGAAACCGAAACCCCTTGGAAGGGTCAAACAGTTCAGCATAGATCTTGCTTCTAAAGGGGTTCAGGAATGTAGAGCGAAAGTCTATGCTGTACCTATAGGCTCATACCCTGCCCCTTTTTAGGGGTACCTACTTTGCTATATAGGAGATCCTAACCACAAGACTAGGTACCCTAAAAAAGGAGTAGGGTATGAACGTCTAGGTATGGGTACAAGGACCCGTAGACCCTTATATGGTGAACCCTAAACCACCACCGTGCCCGCATTTAACCCCTAAAGGAACTCGCAAAGGACCTTTAAGTTGAAAATTGATGGTACCCGCTCAGAACTCGGCAACTATATAAGGCAGGATGAGATCCAGCGAGAGAAGCACCTGCGACAGAAGCGACAACAGACGATGAAGGCGGAGGCCACTTGGGCAATCTTGCGACCTTACTTTCGTTGCGACTTTGGTGGTTTGGGACTCCTTTGATGCCACGTAAACGAAAGCTCCTGAAAGCGGTTTTTGTTTCCTCCCCAACTGGGACCAAGGTGCCACTTGTTCGTGTGTTCTGCTTCATTTTGGTGGCTTCAGAATCCGCATTGGGATGTTCAGGATTTTGCAGAATTCCCCGAAGAGCTTGCCACACTTCTTGGGCTGGATCTGGAACTTCAGGTGGATGAGGCCCATGATGAGGCCCTCGCAGTAATTTTGGCTGCATCTTTAAACGGCAGTTTCTTGTTGCTTTGGTTGGGCATCATGGGCGCCCACATGTGGGCATGTTCGAGGGGTGGGCGCTACTGGAAGCGGTGCGTAAATCACAGTACACATTGTTGCATCCTTCTGGGTTTCATTGGGACGGTATCGTCATTTGTTCGTTTGAGTATCGGTGGCTTCTGGAAGAGCATGCTGATTGGCATGCTGTTTCCTTTCACACTGCCGGCTACAGTGCTACTCTTGGCTGCGCCTATTCTGTCATGCTGTTTATGGTACTTTGGCACTCGCGATGAAGATTTCGAGTATGCGGAGCAACAAAACCAGCGACTTGTTACCGAGCAGTTGCTTGTCTTCCAGGGCTGTGTCCTGCCAGGCCAGGGTTTGGAGTGCGTGTGCTCATGGCCTGGAAAGTACGAGTCTGCCTGGGACGCTATGGTCACCGCAAGTCGAAATGGTGCTGTGAGTGCTGCAGTTGTCTTCCTGCCCGAGGGCTCAGAGCACTTCGGAAGCCACGATCCGATCCCCGCTTGCCATGGCCTGCAGGGGGAATGTTGGTGCGTACCGCTATACGGGGAGAAGAAGTTTTAGGGATGCCGCTGGTGGTCCAAATGGATCGCTAACATCGAACAGGCCGTTCGGGAAGGCGCTAAGCTCCAAGTGTTTTTCTTCAGGGGCATGAGTGGCAAGGGCAAAGTGCATGATTTTGCCACGGCTGGAACGGAGCATCTGCGGAGGGAAGCCATTGAGGCCAAGCTGAAGGAAGGTGGAGAGTTTTTGCAGTCGCCTGAGTTTCAATCTGCTGTGGATAATGGCCTTGAAGGCCTTTCCAAAGAGCAGACTGCCGACAAGTCTTCGCAGTATTCCAGGGAGAAGCAGCGGCTCTTTTGGGAGTGGCTTTCTGAGGAGGACCGGGAGGTCATGCGAGCATCTGAGGGTTTGGGAAACTCACAGAAGGCGGAAGTAGCATGGCTGGAACTGAACGGCTATGCTTACGAGCAAGTAGATGTATCCCCTTGGCTTCAATAGTCAACTGGTATCACCGCGGAAAGGGAGAGGCGTGGCTGATACGAGCCAGACACCGAAACAGACATTTCCAGAAGGGGGTTTCCGAAAATAGAGGATCCTAATACAGTACCCCAAATGGTAGGATCCTTACAATAAGGACTAATCTTCGGAAACGGGCATGAGGGAACCTCTCGCTCGAGGCGATCGGGTGCACCAACATGTCGAGAATTTGGTGAACAAGGAATTAGGTAGGGTTTTGGGACATTTTATACTTTCCCTTTTTTGGGGGTTAAGAGGATCTTGTTTACGAATATTTTTCAGAGGCTTCGAGGGGCCAACCTAGGGAATGACAACTCCGTTGAACGATGAGGGATGCCAAGGGTCTTGGGTTTGCGGAAGTTCGGTCTTGACGTACTCGCTGGATTGCTCTGGCTAGATCAGGCTTTCTGTCAGGCCCCCAAGGCAGACCCCGTCCTCGGGCTCTGCTACAACCGTCTAATCAAAAGCTACATAAGTTCGAGATCGTAAAAGATGCGGGCTGCTTGACATTGTGCTCCAAGTGAATCCTACCATGAAGCCCCGAATGACTACGCGACTGACTCTGAAGCACATGATGTCCAACAAATCCTGTTCCGGCTGTCGAAAGCGTCCACGATCTCCCTTGTGCACCCCACAGGTCATGTATACTACAGGGTTTCCGTAAGGGCTTTATGGGGTTTAGTAGGGTCTCAGAGGGGTCAGTATCGGGTTTAGTTAAGGGTCCTCGTGTATATAAGGCCTCAAAGGGGTTCCTAGGGTCAAGGTGTAAACCATATGGGAACATGGACCCGTCGCACATGTTTGTTGGTCGCCAAGGGACAGATCCCCAAGACAGGACCTGTGAGAACACCGTGATGTTGGCATCACCCCCCAACTGCCTCATAAGGCAGATATGGCTCACCAAACCTGTTGTCAGTGAAACTCTGCGTTCTTCTGGATGGCTCTTAGGACTTCAACTTTTTGGGTTTCTATATGAACCATCATAAGGAGGCTAAAAGTTTAACTTTTAGGAGGGTTTTAGAAGTCAGCCAAGGAAATATTGGATAAGCCTGAGTCCAAGGGCACCTTGGAGCCCTTCGATCACATCTTTGGGAGTTAGGATTAGGGGACCCTTGGGGATATACACCCTCTCAATAAGGCCCCTTTTAAGAGAGCCAGAAGTAGGGTTCAGAAGGGGTACCCTTTAAGGGGTCCCCCTAATAATACGACCCAATCTTGAACCAGAGGCTCAATAGTCTTTCGCAAGAACTGACATGCCCCAGACTTGCTGCACAGCAGTCCCGCGTCCCAAAGTCTCAACACAATGAGATGGAACTACATATAATGTAGCATATTGTATAACATGCTGTAATCTGTCCATATATGTATATATGTATGCATGTACATGTGTGTATATATATACACATGTGTGTGTGTTTCTGTAAGTCATAAACAGGTTCATACTTGTGTATGTACATACATACACACACATATATTATACGTACATATATATATATATATATATATATACACACACATAAACCTACATATTAAAGTAGTTACTACGACAAAAAAATACTATATACTACAGCACGGTATAATACAAGTCCAAAAGCACTATGTCGTGCTTCAAAAGCTAAGCTTTCCACTCTGCAGCCATTTCAGCAGCAGGCCTCTGGCAGAAGAATCCAAGACCATGCGGGTGGTCAAGATAGTGACAGCAGTTTTCCTGACAATGAGAGCACCTATGCGCCTACACTTCAAAGCCCTGAACCACTCTGCTTTTGTGCACTTCGGGTCGAATGTTCTGCAAGCATCTTCGATACAGTGCCTAATTATCAGCTACTCCTAGCCAAGCTGAGGAAATCCTAGCAGAGTATTCCGGCTTAGAGCAGGCGTCGCGCAAGGCCGGGGGCTCCGACGAGCAGATTAGGGTTTAGAGTTTAGCCACCCTTTCATATCTCGATCATGGCAATCGGTTGTTCTAAGATCCTCTTTGTCGGATGTTGGATCTGTTTCAGGTAATTAATTACTATTTAAAACCACAAGCAAGAAGTACATGCACTTCAAGGATCATACTAAGGACTTAACGTGTAAAGGCACCCAGGACCTTCCGCTACGATTCACCCGACTCGGCCTGGTTGCACCTGCCCTTACGCTGAGCCAACATGTGCTTTGACTCCTTGACACCCGAACCCGAAGCCTCTTCCACATATAAAGATGTATGAACCTGATTAAGACATCCTGGGTCATCCTGGGTCTTTGTTTGGGTTCTCCACCTGAATGTCAATAGTTTGGGGGTCACAGGGGCAAGGTTTCTCAATCAGGTTCCTACATAGCGAAGCAGCTGTTGCCAAGCACCTTGATGGCTCCAACAGCTTGCGCTTCATCTTGCACTTGGGCTAGGTTCTTTTGCTCTGCGCCAACAACCCCTAAACTCCAAAATACCGCGCTGAACGCATGGTGAACGGGACACTGCTTGGAGGGTCGGGGGACTTAATAACTAGCTATTTTGGAGACTCATAAGTACCATAGCCCCAATTCGGATGCCTTTTCGGGTACTTATAAGTCTACTTATTACCTACTTACTAAGTCCCCAACGGGACCTTAAAGATCCCTTAAAGGAACCCTGAAAGATCCCTTAGAGGAACCCTCAAAGATCCCTTAAAGGACTGGTCAACTCTGCCTAGCAGGGATCCTGCTCGGACCTCGATGCCTAAGCCCCAAACCCTGGGGCAAAGAGGGAGTTTCCGAGAATTAGGGGTACTATAAGGGTACCATAAAGGTTCCTTGAAAGGGCTACCTTATTACAATATAATAATATAAGGTTTAGAGTTTCCGAAAGTTAGGGCTACCTTATTTTGGTGTCCTTATAATAAGGATCCTATTATTTAGGGTGCTATATTAGGGTCCCCTACTGTCGGAAACTCACATATGCACCCATATAGCATAAACTTACGGCTTATAGGGTTTCCATATACGTATACGTTAAGTCCTAAGTATATACGAACCAGGTAGATGCTTAAACCCCAAACCATGAGGCACATGTGTCCATATACCGTATACTTAGGGCTTAAGGGGGTTTCTATATAGGTATACTTTAAAGCTGAATTCGGTATATACGAAATAGGTACATCGAGCCTTAAACTCTGAACCCTCGACCCTTATGATTTTTTATAGATCCCTTAAAGAAATATGTTGTACGTACAAGGCTTTCCGGATTGCAGCCAGATTGCAGCCAGGGTGCACAGCACAGATGCGTCATAGAAGTTCGCCCTTCGCTGGTAGAACGTGTCCCGTAACTAAGCGAAATCCTTTAGTGTTCTAACCCTATGCCTCTAGGGACCTTATTATGGGGTCCTTAAGGGGTCTAGGGCCCTAACTATGAGGTCCTTGGAGGGATAGGGTAAGGGAGTAGAAAGACAGTGCCCATAGCCCAGAAACTTGCAAACTGGGCTCCGATATAGAACTATTCAGCCCTGAACCCTGACCCCCCAACCCCCCAACCCTGATTAAACCCAAAACCCTAAACCCCCAACCCTAAACTCCCAACCCCCAACCCTAAACTTAAACCCTTATACCCCCAACCCATACCAGGGCAAGATCACTCCTTGCGATGGGCGCGGCATCCTCCGCGCTGGATGACTGCCGAGGCGTCTCAGATCCGAGGGGACATCCGTTGCTTTGCCAAGCGCTCCAGAGTTTGGGGTTTAGGGTTACTTTAACTATAAGATACTAACCTGGGCTTTGGAGTACCATACTTTAAGACTTTTTCTTAAAGGAACCATTATGAAATGAAAGTTTATACTTCTCCTCCCTTGTTACTTAAAAGCCCACTAACCGTATTGTATAGTATAGATGTTCAGCCTAGTTCCTTTGGTCCTCAAGGTGGCTTAAGGAGTCATGTTGTGCCTAGCACGACCCTACGGGTCCCTGTGCCCCACTAGTATATATGGGTGGTTGTCAACATTAGGGTCCCTTTATGGGTCCCTAATATAGTCGGTCACCTCATATTTTGCGTGCCCAAAACGGAGCCATAATTTTGACAACTGCCCATATTATGGCCATATAGGAAACTTTCGGGCCGCAGCATGAATGGATCCTTGGGGCAAACACACACTCTGAGAGGTTTAGGGTTTAGGGTTTAGGGTTTGTAGAGTCCTTCAAGAATAATTTCAAACAAGCCCTGAACCCTCGAGCCGGGTATAAGCCCAAACCTTAGTTCCTACTTGGAGGGTCGGGGGACTTAGTGACTAGTTGTTTTGGAGACTTATAAGTACCATAACCCCAATTAGGATCCCTTTTAGGGTACTTATAAGTCTACTTATTACCTACTTACTAAGTCCCCAGACACTCCAAGTAAACCCTCGCCACTAAACACGGATTCCTATAGCCTAAACCTCGAAACCCTAAACCCCAAACCCTCGCAGGCGCGATGACGGTGGAGCTTCCGTGCGCAGATCCGGTAGGCCCTGACTGGGTTTAGGGATAGAGGATCAGGGCGAATACAAGCATTGGGTTATGATTCTAGGGATATGAATGCATGTGTTTGGGGCTTGAGTTTAGGCTTCTGCGGTTATGGAGAATATTAGCAAAGTTGTCTTACTCATCAAGATGCCAAGCAAACCACCTGTCACCTTGAGTCAGTACGTACCCCGTACCGTGTTGGAGGGCTGTCGGGCCAACTATAGCAGAGAAGTAAACTGTTCAGGTTTAGGATGAGTAAACTGCGAATGTGTTCAGAGCTATAGGAATCATTCGGGGTAGTTCAACCTCCATCGACCCGTTATACATCCCTCCAGACCCGCGTTATAAACCCTAATTCCTTCTGATAAACTACAGTCCCTGTATGAGCCCTTTTGGATCCCCTATGAACCCCTAGAAATCCTTCAAAAACACCCTTCTAAATCCTTCAACTATTGCCTACACTTCCTACTTACAGGGGTCCCCCGAGCCTTTTCATCAAGGTTTTGCGACTCAAAGGTTCGGGAATTGGGGCACTGCGGGTTTAGGGTTTAGGGTTCAGGGTTTAGGGTTTAGGGGCTTAAGCTTGGAGGGTCGGGGGACTTAGTAACTAGCTATTTTAGAGACTTATAAGTACCATAACCCCAATTAGGATCCCTTTCAGGGTACCTATAAGTCTACTTATCATACGCTTACTAAGTCGCCCGACCCTCCAAGAGGTTCAGGGTGTAGGGTTCCGGGTGAGGAGAGGAGTGTGGAGCGTAATGAGGGTTTCGCACGTACAGAGTTTAGGCCTGGAGGTTTTACATGGTGTGCAGGAGGAGCCCAGAGAGCCCAATACCCCTTAGATAAGGAATATGGTTTAAATTATATAGGGCTTCATATTATGATGTAAGCTCTATTCCTTAATTAAGGGGTATTGGGCTCTCTGGGAGTCGGAGAAAGAATCACGGCGGCCAGGATAGTTTTGGTTTCAATCATTCAGTAACTTTCGCAGACCCGTGAACTCTATACAAACCTCATACAGCCTGTTCTAGCCAGGTTCGTAGCTTTAAGGTTATGAGAGTGGGATCGGTCTCAAGTGGTTTAAAACCGAAAACCTATGAGATACTTATCCAGCAGATTTACGCCTGGTTTGTTGTGTTTAGAGTTGGAAGAGTAGGGTAGGGTTGATCTCAACAGCTTCGTTATGCTGCATTAGTATTTTAAACCTCACAACCAAGAAGCCAACGTATGTATGTATGTATATATATATATATATAATACACACAAACACGCAAACACACACACACACACATACACCCAAGCCCCAACTTCAAAACGAAAAGAAGAGAAAGCCCTCACCTCCTCAGCCTAAAGCCTCCAAACCCCAAACCCGCAGGGACGCGAAGCCCTTGAAGTCTAAGCCCCAAGCTGTAAACCCTGACATCTTCTAAACCCTAAGCCCTAAATCCTAAACCCTAAAACCCTAAACCTAAACCCCGAAAGCCTAAACCCTAAACCCCTTTACCCCGTGGCGGGCTCGAGACGTTCTCTGCGTGCAGAGTAGACAAGGAGTCATTGCACTTAAAAAAGCCCTAAACCCTAAATCCTAAACCCTAAACCCTGACACCCACGCCGGTTCCCACCTGGGGCAAGGCATTCGCTCAGAGCGATCTGAGGAGATGATGCAGGTAGCGTCCAGAAGCCTGGGGTGTTTGGATACTACGTTATACCTAGAGGCTCCATAATAGTTCCTTTTTGTGGTTCATATTTAGCATCCTATCAGGTAATCCCAAAAAGGAACTACTATGGAGCCGATGTTCTCCAGACGCCTATGGCCACACCCAAAGGCTGCATGTAGCCATATAGTAGGTACTTAAGCCTTCAAGTATCCATATAGGGACCCCTTTAAGGCCTAAGTACCTTCTATAAGGGCACATGGAGTCTTAGGGTACTACAGCAGAGGAAGAGTATGTACTTAGTAGTAGCTGAGTGGATACACTTGACACTTTTTGGGATACTACTACCCACTATAAAACTGAAAGTGTAGACGTTTTGGGGCCTATGAGCTCAGCAACTAAGTATATAACCTATGGACGTGAGGACACTTTCCACCTTTTTCCTCCGGGCTCCCTTTAGTAGACGCATAAATCTTAATCTAGTGCTGCTTTATCGGGTCCTCCTGTTGAGGTGTGTTCAGATTACCAGTGGTTCGTGTTAAGAGTTCAGGACCCTACCCTACAACGGTCCAAGTATTTAAGGAGCATGGCTTGCCAACGCATCCATTGGAACATGGAGTCCAAGATTCTCCAGCATGTGCGGGACATCTCCGATTTCCAGTACGTTGCGGATACCAGAGTGCTCAGAAAGCCGGAGGAAGCCGCAAGGCCTTAACAGACGCCGCTAAGCCTTAACCTGCCCTTATAAGCCCTATAAACCCTTGAACTAGGTAGGGCTTTGGGATATATTTCATATTTGCTCTTATTGGGCATAAGAGGATCTTACCTACAAACACTTTTCAACTGCTTTGAAAGCGCCTCCTAGTTGAACAAGCACCTAGAACATTGACCTGCCCTGAGCCCTTGAAGGCTCAACCCAGAGGACGCAGCATGACGAAGCACACAGGAATCTACCCATAGGCTCCATAGCAGTTCTTTTTTGGGGTTGCATTATCGGATTCTAAACATGAGCCCGAAAAGGAACTACTATGGAGCCTCTAGGTAGAGCAAAACTCCAGCTAGCGACCGGCGAAGCGTGAGGTTAGCAATTTGCGGCCTTTGGGCCCTCCGTCACATTCCTAAACCCCGGAGCCGTAAACCTTGAACCCTCTAGACTTGTAGTTGTCATGACCCGAATTAGGGTCCCTTTTCGGGCACTTCTAAGTCTACTTCTTGCCTACTTACTAAGTCCCGCGACCCTCCAAGTACCTAGAGGGTCACTCCCTACCCCTTTTTGGAGGTACCTGGTTTTATGGTTAGGTTCGCCTATGTAGAGAAGTAGGTACCCTAAAAAAGGGGTAGGGTATGAGCCTATAGGTAACCTGCAAAGCTTCGCCGTAGGAGCTCTTCCGACTGCACGACCTTAACTCTAATGGCGTCTTGGAGGAGGCTGTGGCCTGGAGTTCTAGGACCTAGAGTAGGCCCTTATTCCCTTTTTAAGGGTTCAGGTTCCCTTATTTATAAGCCCCTTTAAACCAAAAAAGGCACCCTTTTTATTCCTAGGTTACTCCTGGGTCTAGAGTTTGGGGCTTTTAGAAAGGGTGTAGGGGGTTGGGTTTTGGCTGTGGGTGTCGGCTTTCAGTGTTTACGGTCTGTGGTTGTTGTTTGTGTTTTTGTTTTCTGTTCTGCAAGAGGGAAGGATTACTTTATACTCTGTATAATATCTATATCTCTATATATATATATATATATCATATGACTACATGGAGGTATAGGCTTTCTAAAGAAGGGTCATAATGCAGCTGCCGAGCAAGCAAACAGAGGTTGCAACAAGAGAACCCTTGATCTGGGCCTACAAAGAAGTACGGTTTAGGGTTTAGGGTTGGTTGCAGGTTTAAGGTGTTTGAGGGTTTGAGGGGCTTTGGGTTCAAGGTTTGAGGGGTTTAGGGTTTAGGGTTTTCCGCTTCCCCAAAAAAGGCGTTTAGGGTTTGGGGATGACTCCGCTTCCTCAAAACTCCCTATACCACCCTTTTGTGCATATTATTTCTCGGCTTGTCGTCCTTCGTAGTGTAATAATACATGGATTTCAGTGTCAAGGCATATGCTGTATGGGTGTTGGATTCCGAAGCATTCAGGGTTGAGGTTTTGAAGGTATGCGGACCGACGTTTTTTGCCTGTGGGTTGCAAAGGATTTATCTCTCCGACTTCTGCCAGGACTCTAAATCCTACACCCTGAACCCTGAACCCTCAACCTAAAGTCTTAAACCCTAAAGCCCTAAGTGCTGACCGCGGCCGTTTGGGCTGAAAGGGGCTGCGCCAGTGCACCCCGCCCTCCCCCGCGACGTTGCACGCGGGTCGAAGGGCCACTTGCCCACAATAGCGGTTTAGGGTTTAGACAGGTTTAGGGTTTAGGGCCCGCAACGGGATTAAGGGCTCGGTTTAAGGGTTTAGAAGGGGATTTAGGGTTTGGGTAGGGTGTAATAACTTAGAGGTATTTAGGGTTTAGGAGGGTTTAGGGTTAAGGGGGGGATTTATGGCTTTGGGTTTTTCAGGGGTTTAAGGTTTGAAGCGGGTATGAGAATTACAGGGGCAGCCCTAAAGCAGAAAGCCCCGACGCTTTGGTGTTACTGCTCATGGACAAAATCCTGCATTACCCATTAATTATAAGGAATATACCATAGCTCCCATAGTTTAGAGTCCTTAGGGTCATGCAGGATTTATATCATCAACCCTAAACCCTAAACTCCTAAGACCCTAAACCCTACACCCTAAACCAAAAACAGTCCCTAGGGTCATGCAGGATTTTGTCCATCAACAGTATTGATCTGTTTGGGTTCCTGTCTTTTTTGTGACCGCCGAAAGTTTGGGCTTACAGGTTGGGGGCATGGGCTGTTTTTGGTACTATATGGGTGTTTCCGAAAATAGGGGTACCTTATTTGGGGGTCCTTATGATAAGGATCCTATTATTTAGGGTACCATATCAGGGTCCCCTATTTTCGGAAACTCCCATATGGGCTGAAATGGTTACCTATACTCTTTTGGGCGGCTCCTTACTATAATTATGGCATACCCAGAGGCTCCATGCTAGTTCCTTTTGGGGTTCATATATAGAATCCTGTAAGGTAATCCCCTCTAGAAAACGGGCCCCCGAACCTTACTTCCAAGGGTAAAAGGAGGGACCCTTAATAAGGACCCCTAGGTATATACCCTTAATCTAGCTATTATATACCCATTATATAGCCCGTTATAGGGTAGGGGTCCCCATTAAGGGTCCCTCCCTTTCCTAGTCCTAGGTTCCTAAAAAAAAGTTAACCAATACCAAAAAGGGAGCCCTTTTTATTCCTAGGTTACTGGCATCCTAGTAGATCTAGAAACGCCTACAACACACGAACTCCTTAGACCAACTGGAGTCTTGTCCTGAACCACCATACCCAAAGTATTTCATTGGGAGCTCAAGTCTATCACCAGTACCGACTTTCGGGTGTTTTTGCTATTGCAGAGACAGAGTCGTCGAGATTTTTGGTTTCCAGAACCTGCGCCACTTGCCTTGGACTTTGCCTGCACACGTTACTTTAGAAGACCCTTTAATATAGGGATCTCATAACCCCTAAGGCTCCATGTACCCATATAGTATAGACTTTGACCCTAAAGTACCTATATAGGGACCCCGTTAAGGCCTAAATATCTACTATAAAGGTACATGGAGCCTTCGGGAACAGTAATTCTGAATCTGAATGGCTTGTGTGTTGAAGAGCAGCCCCGAAGATTGAAAACCCTGGGTCCTAATGTCTCAAATCCCGAAACATGAAGCTTCTCAGGCTCCAACTACCGAACAAGCATATACTCCCCAAATAATACTCAAATACTAGTACTAAGCTACAGTAATCCTAAACCCAGGTACCCAATAATTGGGCCCTCTGGACCCCGCAAATCTTGCATAGCGAGCTAAGGTGCAAAGGCGCCAGACCTCGCGTTAAGAATCAACGAAGATGCGGCAGCATCTCGCTTGCACCATGGGGTGTGGCTTGAGGCTAGGGTTTGGGGAAAAGCACCAAACGCTAAGCCCCCATGTTTAGGGTTTGGGGCTTACCCTAAGGCTCCATGTACCCATATAGTATATACTTTGACCTTAAAGTACCTATATAGGGACCTTTAAGGCCTAAGTATCTACTATAAACGTACATGGAGCCATAGGGTTAGGGAAAACCCAAATTAGTGTTCAGGGTTATGGTCAGGATTGGAACTCTGAGCCCTAATGTAGGAGCCCGATTAAGAAACCCTTGCCCTGTAACCCCAAAGTAGCAGGATTCATATATAGAACCCCAATTATTCAAGACCCAAGGTTTCTGAATCCGGTTCCCATGTATCCCACGATTCGGATCATAGTCCCGACAGTTTCAACCTTCAGTCCCTCCAACCTAAGGCAGAACTCGCGCCAGTTACTGAGCCTCTAGGCTGTAGGATTGAGGTTACACGAGCTATAAGGGGAGCATGGGTTGAGGGGGGTCGGGTTCAGGGTTTATGGACAATTAACCTCGATATGCGTTCCTAAAGCACCTGCACTCTCCGATTCACTTCCTTCTTTTAAGGAGTACCAACACTCTCCTGTTTATTTCCTTCTTTGGGAGTACCTACACTCTCCAACTTCTTCCTTCTTTCGGCTATCCAAGCTTTGGGTGAAGATCTCACTGCAAGAGAAACAAGGTCGCCCCCAAAAGGAATTGCAAGTGAGAGTCCAAGAGGGGCTTTTTTGCCCTACCATTATGGAACTAGGTCCCAAAAACCGCAATGAAGATGGTCTTTTGGGACCTAATTCGACAATGGTAGTATATATGGACCCTTTGGGAGTCTTGGCCATAACCCCAACACCCTCAAGCCCAATGCCTCGTCGAGCCCTCCAACACCCATGAATTCTTTCGTGAAGGCCTACAAACCCTACTTGGAGGGTCGGGGGACTTAGTAACTGGTTATTTTTGGGGACTTATAAGTACCATAACCCCAATTAGGGTCCCTTTTAGGGGACTTATAAGTCTACTTACTAAGTCCCCCGACCCTCCAAGTAAACCCTAAGCCAAACCGAAGAAGGCCTCCAGAAGGACCCCTAGAAATTCTACGTAGGAACTGAAAAGCAAACCCAACACCTATAGACTCCTATAGATTACTCGGATGCCCAGTAGTACCCTTATTTCCTTTTTGTGGTCCTAGGTTCCTTGTAGAGGTACCCAATACCAAAAAAAGGAGCCCTGTTTATTCCTAGGTTGCTGAGCATCCCAGCTCTAGACTCCTATAAGTTCAGCCACGACGCCATGGGCGCTAACCTCACGACCCTCGGCCCTAAACCCTACTTGGAGGGTCGGGGGACTTAGTAACTGGTTATTTTTGGGGACTTATAAGTACCATAACCCCAATTAGGGTCCCTTTTAGGGGACTTATAAGTCTACTTACTAAGTCCCCCGACCCTCCAAGTAAACCCTAAGCCAAACCGAAGAAGGCCTCCAGAAGGACCCCTGGAAATTCTACGTAGGAACTGAACAGCAAGCCCAACACCTATAGACTCCTATAGATTACTCGGATGCCCAGTAGTACCCTTATTTCCTTTTTGTGGTCCTAGGTTCCTTGTAGAGGTACCCAATACCAAAAAAGGGAGCCCTGTTTATCCCTAGGTTACTGAGCATCCCAGATACAGACTCCTATAAGTTCAGCCACGACGCCATGGGCGCTAACCTCAAGACCCTCGGCCCTAAACCCTACTTGGAGGGTCGGGGGACTTAGTAACTGGTTATTTTTGGGGGACTTATAAGTACCATAACCCCAATTAGGGTCCCTTTTAGGGGACTTATAAGTCTACTTACTAAGTCCCCCGACCCTCCAAGTAAACCCTAAGCCAAACCGAAGAAGGCCTCCAGAAGGACCCCTAGAAATTCTACGTAGGAACTGAAAGCAAACCCAACACCTATAGACTCCTATAGATTACTCGGATGCCCAGTAGTACCCTTATTTCCTTTTTGTGGTCCTAGGTTCCTTGTAGAGGTACCCAATACCAAAAAAAGGAGCCCTGTTTATTCCTAGGTTGCTGAGCATCCCAGCTCTAGACTCCTATAAGTTCAGCCACGACGCCATGGGCGCTAACCTCACGACCCTCGGCCCTAAACCCTACTTGGAGGGTCGGGGGACTTAGTAACTGGTTATTTTTGGGGACTTATAAGTACCATAACCCCAATTAGGGTCCCTTTTAGGGGACTTATAAGTCTACTTACTAAGTCCCCCGACCCTCCAAGTAAACCCTAAGCCAAACCGAAGAAGGCCTCCAGAAGGACCCCTGGAAATTCTACGTAGGAACTGAACAGCAAGCCCAACACCTATAGACTCCTATAGATTACTCGGATGCCCAGTAGTACCCTTATTTCCTTTTTGTGGTCCTAGGTTCCTTGTAGAGGTACCCAATACCAAAAGGGAGCCCTGTTTATCCCTAGGTTACTGAGCATCCCAGATACAGACTCCTATAAGTTCAGCCACGACGCCATGGGCGCTAACCTCAAGACCCTCGGCCCTAAACCCGACTTGGAGGGTTGGGGGACTTAGTAAGTCGGTCATAAGGAGAGGTGTCTGTAACCTCAAAAGGGATCCTAATGAAGATTATATGTATGCTACTTATAACCCTATAACTAAAGTCCTTTACTGAGTTCCCCGACCCTGAACCTAAAGCCGACCCAGACCCCCAAAAGTAGGCAAAATAATGGCCCAAAACCTACTAAAGGCCATGATTCTACATACTTTCGGGGTCCAGGTACTCTCAACCCCAAGCCCCCACCGCACACCCAGGGCCATCCTCTTCCTCGCCGCGTTGGCCCTGGGAAGCCATGGGTTAGATCTCCGCACCGAAGTGAAGCCAACAGGCCGAAAGGTTGGGGCTCAGGGTCTTACTTAAAGGATCATGGGACTTAGTAAGTAGGGTTTAGGGTTCCTTTTTGGGGTACTATAGGGTTCTATAATGGGGTTCCTTAAAGGGATCTATAAGGGGATCATGGGACTTAGTAAGTAGGGTTATAAGTACCCTAATTGGGGGGTTTTAAGTCCTTATAAGTCTAGTTACCCTAAATATAACCCTGGTTACTACGTCCCATGATCCTTTAAGTAGCCCTAAGGGTTATGACTTAGAAGCTGCCCCCACCCTGTTATTGTGGTATAATAGGAATAATAGGGCCCTAATAAAATCCTATATAATCCGTATAGTCACTATTACAGGGTGGGGGGCCCCTTCTAAGTTATGACTATACGTTGACCCTAAAGTACCTATATAGGGACTACTTTAAGGCCAAAGTATATGCTATTTGGGTACATGGACCCTTAGGGTAGTGGATATGCATGTAAGCAAAGCGGTGTATGGCTTACATAGACCCCCCCCCCCCCCAACTAACCTCTAATATGCCCTATAGATACCCACTGTTAAGGGCGATAAGGGCTCCATTAAAGGATACTTTGGTGTGTGTCTTTGGGGTTCAGGGTGTCCTTTCTGTTGGATTTGGGAGTTCGATCTGAGGTTTAGGGTGCAGTTTGTTTCTGGCGGGTTTTATGGTTGAAACTCGGGCTTCCGAGTTCTTTGTTTGGGTTAGAGGTTATATTCAAGTGTGAGGCCCAGGGCCCCGGGGTTCTGTTTCAGGCAGTGTTTGTGAGTTCTGAGAATTTCGGTAGGGTGCTCATCATCGTGGAGAGTTTAGGGTTTAGGGGTTTAGGGTTTAGGGCCCTCGCAGAAGGGGTGGTTTTGTTGCTGGGTGAAGTAATGTTTATAAAGTATATGGGTAGCTTTCTCAACTAGGCTCCCTTTTAGTTTCCTTTTGAGACGGGTGCCGGACCATTTTGGGGACCTAGAAAGGGACCCTAACTTAGAGAGCTAGCCACATGGTAGGTATTATCTTACATTTTGGCTGCGGCTTGATGGAGCGTCCGGCTCCAGGGTCTGGGGATTATTGAGTTCTTTCAGGCGTTTGTTGACTTGTTTGAGGCTTTATGGACTTCCGCTTGGTGTTCTGCTTTGGGCAGAGTCTTGCGGGATTTGACTTGTTGTGTCGTTTGTTGGTATAGCTCTTTCTGCTTATAGCGTGTCTCGACCGTTGCAGCCGTGTGGGTTTTGCTTCTTTGATTGTGCTGCTTGTCTCGGTCGTGTTTTGATTGTAGACTGTGTAATCTAGGAGATGACTTGGCGTTCTAGAGTCTTCAATTCTAGCATGCTGGTTTAAGGTGTCATTGCTGCAGCCTTAGCGTTTTCGATCGGATCGAGTGCAGCCCAAAGTGAGGATTAAGGCTTGTGATACTGCAGTTGAGAGTTTGGGTGAGTTCGTGAGTGCTCCGCAGTTGGGAGTTTAGTGGAGTTTGTGATTTCTCGGTACGCGGAGTGGAACATGAAGGGTTGACTTTTTGGGCCTTGGGGGTGAAGGGAAATGTGGCTTCCTAGTTGAGGGTCGCTGTGGGCAAGGGGGGCGCCAGCTAAACCCTAAATCCTAATCGTGTCGAAGAGGTGATCATTCTGGGGGAACCTCAAACCCCGAAGCCCGAACGATCAATGGGGATTGGACGCACCTTACACACGCTGAGTTTCCGTGCACTGAACAGAATGTACTTAGCCTTGAAAGGGGTTCCTATGATAGATCAAAGTGTAGCCCCCAAAGTGACCAAGTGCCCAAGTACTAGGGTTTTATGTCCTACAGACTTTACTCTGGATGTTTGTTTAGTAAGTTTAGTAAAGAAATCGGTGACTACACTATCTGGGTATTTCACCTGATCCTCACACTAGCCTTCGAGATTTCAGATTCGGGTTGTCCTAAATCCCAAATTTTACATAGGACTTCGAGCACTGCAGCAGGACAGCTATGTTGGCTCCAATGCACTTCCTTTGTAGTACCTATTCTATGGGGCCTGAGTGCATACGTGTGCGTACTTCGACCTAACGGATACTTGGAGGGTCGGGGGACTCAGTAACTAGTTATTTTGGAGACTTTTAAGTACCATAACCCCAATTAGGATCCCTTTTAGGGTACTTATAACTCTACTTATTACCTACTTACTAAAGTCCCGAATAGGGGACCCCAAGGATCCCTTAAAGGAACCCTTAAAGATCCCTTAAAGGCTCCCGACCCTCCAAGTAAGCTGGCAGGCGATCGGTTCCAAGGCTGCATCTTCGAGATTGCGATGCTCGAGTCCTGGCCACATTCTCGACGTGCATAATAAGTTGGAGTATGGTTTCAGGGTAGGATACCCTATATTTTACCATTAAGGGTTTAGGATAATCATATTCCAACTTTCTGGCTTTTACTCTAATAATTCCAAGGGTAAAAGGAGGGACCCTTAACCAGGACCGCTAGGTATATTCCCTTAATATAGCTATTGTGTACCCATTATATAGCCCGTTATAGGGTAGGGGTCCCCATTAAGGGTCCCTCCTTTTCCCCTTTGAATATAGAAGCCTGAATAACCACCTATCTTATTCCTTAGGGTTCCTTATTATAACTATACCATACAGGAGCCCAAAACCCCATTCTAACGATTAAGGTCCCTACATTAGCCGGGAAGACATAGTTTGTGCTGCCTGTAATCTAGGCTCACTATGGAAAAGAGACGACATGCCCCTTATGTAGATGCGACCAAAGGTTCATGCTTTGCTTTATGATGTCCATGCTTTGCATGCATATGCCGTAAGACTGGCCGTAAATGCCAAACGATCCGAATGTGTGTGTGTCTGAAGCTATCATTCAAAATAGTTTCCAGCCAGCTGACGATACGACGTAGACTGCAGTAGTAGCCGACATTCGGGAGATTAAGTCTTGTTCGAGCTGAATCTGCGCCACCCGTTTCTGCGTTTCGCCCTTACCCCAAATCCTGAGCATAACCTATCCTAGTTGGTGGGACGCTCGGGTATGTATCCGCTTTTGTCTCGTCACCATGGTTCCTATATAGCCCAGCAGCAGGTGTTACGCAAAGAAAACCCAACAAATAAGTTTGTGTGTGTGTGTGAAAGCATACGCAAAACATCAAGAAACGAGTAAAGATATCAAGTCTCAAAACCACATCCTCAGCAAATAACAAGATCACTGGACCACTCAACAGGGACCCTTTGTTCAAGAACCCACCCCCCCTCGCCAGAATGTGTTTCCAAAGTTGCCGAAATCCAACTTTGAGAGTTCTGGTTTGGAATCATTGGCTTGCCATGCCACGAACGAGAGAGAGAGAGAGAGAGAGAGAGAGAGACGCAGAGAGAAAGAGAGAGAAAGAGAGAGAGGCAGAGCGTACGTACGTATATATGTATACATATTATATATATATATATATATACACATATTATATATATATATATACACACAAGCAGCAACAACATTGCATCGTTACTTTCGGCACATTCCATGCCTTGGGATCCCCCAACCCTAGGGCACAATTGCTAAGCCCTAAACCCCAATCCAATGTGACTCTTTTTGTGTGTGAACCTGCTGAGGAAAAGCAGCCGCTGGGACATACTTTCAACAAGAAGAACTACTGGACCATGAACGCGGTCATCAACAAGGTAGCCGATTCTATCCGAAATCCCCAAGTCCCTGCAACCCTAAATTCGCCTGCAGCCATGCGATATTCAGGAGGCAGCCAACTGAGCGCATAACTGGGGAAACTTCGTAAGACCCAACGCCAGATTGGAGGGTTTTTCTTTCTGCAAGTCAAGAACAGGCTCTGATTTTGTTTCAGATCAGGTCTTGAAAGAGGCTTTAACGGTACTGTAGGATTTTGCTCAGCGATGTTTAGGGTTTAGGCTGCATGGATCCTTTAAAACTTATAATTTAGGGTATAGCTGAGGCAAAGCGCTGGTATTTTAAGGGTTCCGGGTCCCGGGTAGACGCAGCTGTGCCCTTTGTGGTGCCTTAAACTGTGATACCCTACCGGACCTATAGAGTCACAACAGGCAGATAAAGTGACAAGCTGCTGGGCATTACGGAGGGGTATCGTGCTGCTGCCCTTGGGGTTGAGCGTGTTGGTGCCTGTTACGAACCCTTCATTATACACGCGTTCCCAAACAAGTACAACCCTAAAAGATTCTTGAACTATCCCCTAGAAAAAGCACATAACACACTGTAAGATACATGTAGAGCCATATGGGTGGTTGTCCAAATTAGGGTCGCTTTTTGGGTCCTGAATAGAATACGGCACCCATCATTTCGGATACCCAAAAAGGGACCTTAATTTTGATAGCTACCCATATAATAAGCTGAGAAGACTCCTTATTCAAGCCCCGAGGGATCCGTGTAGAACCATACCGAAAGGCTCCATCTGCCCATATCGTAGGTACTTAGGCCTTAAAGTAACCATATAATGACCCCTTCAAGGCCTAAGTGCCGATACTCTATGAGAGAAATCCTCTCTAAGCGTCCCTGTATCTATATGTGAGTATACATTGACCCTAAAGAGAAACTACTTTAAGCCCTGAGTAGATGCAACATCACTATCTAAACCCCTAAACTCAAGAACCCTATAGACCTTTTTAAGCCCAAGAAGAGGCTTATGCCGACCGATGGGGCTATGCCTTCACCTTGGCAGCTCCGGAAGCTCAGCATCCACGCAACTGGACAAGATTGGGCGTACTGGGAGGCTTGTGGGTAGTTGTAAGGGTCCCTTTAAAGGGATCTATAGGGATTCTATAAGGGTATAGGGATTAGGGCCTACTTGGAGGTTCATGGGTAGTTCTCGGCTCCATAGTAGTTCCTTTTGGCATGGTTAGAATCCTATCACGTAATCCCAAGAAGGATCTACTATGGAGCCGATGGGTAGTTATCAGTGGGAATGTATGTCCCCGAATACGGGTTATAAGTATGTTTATCCTACTTATACCCCCACTTTTCACTACCCATGAACCTCCAAGTAGAGGTTGCGGGTGTAGGGCTTTGGTTTCGAGGTTCATGGGGCTTATATAGGTTGAGAATTCATGGCTAGTGGGTCTGCGCTGAGAGGTTTAGGGGTGTAGGGCATTGGGTCTGGGGTGTAAGGCATGTAGGACTTCGGGTTTTACGGGCTGGGGGTTTAGAGTTTGGGGTATAACTGCACAGGTTGGGGCTCGTAAGCCCCGTGCGCCGTAAGCCTCGAAATTCCTTGCCCTGTATTCTACACCCTGCCTCCCCCCACACCAGAATATCCCAAGTCCAAAGCCACGTGAACAAACCCTTATAGATCCCTGCAAGGAAGACTCAAACGACACCTACAAGGAACCTTTGCTTCGCCACAAACCCCAAACCCCTAAACCCCAAACCCCTAAACCCTAAACCCCTAAACCCTAAACCCCTAAACCCTCAGCCCTCTAAAGGAGTTTAGGGTTCTAGGGTCTGGCGGTCGGTCTGACGGTCTTGCTTTCTTAAGCTGCATAAAGCAATAGTCTCTGGGGCTTTAATAACTACCTATATATATATATATACATACATATATACTCTTGGAGGTTCCTTTTTATGACTATAGTATTTTCTTCCCCAAGACCCTATTCTGATTACTACGGCCCTAATGAATATTATGCAAGCAGAAGTGATTGCATGTATAATTCCTGACTGCCTGAAGGCTCCCTCCTTAAAAAATCGTAAAACATACCTAGAACCCGTGTTCTAACTAATTAACTAATTAATATAACATGGCAAGAGATTTGGGTACCCCCTTGTTGGATGCATTAGTGCCCAGACCTTCCAAATTCCCCTACTTAAGGAATATTCCTTAAATCATATTAGGGATCCTACTATAGTTCAAGTTCAAGGTATATGCCTTAGTTAAGGGATTTTGGAAGGTCTGGGTACACGCTGCCCCTCAATCTCTACCTTGCCTGGTTTGGCAAAGAAAAACCTCAGTCGAAGCCCTGCGATCCAAGTTGATTTCCGAAGACGCCGTGCACTCTTAGACTAAGTACTTAAGCCTTAAAGGGCTCCCTATATCGGTACTTTAAGGCCTAAGTAGCTACTGTACGGGTACATGGAGCCTTTGGGATTAGGCTTGTCATGGAACTTAGTAACTAGGGTTATAATTCGGGCAACTATACTTGTCATTAATTAGGGTACCCTAAACCCTGAACCCCTACACCCTAAACCGTGTTAGCCCTACTTACTAAGTCCCATGATCCTGCAAGTAGGCTTCGGGAAGTCCTGCATCCGAGGTGACGGTAGGACTCCGGCAAACAGCTGGCATCCAGCTCGGCACTGGTACTATAGTTACGAGTTATAGGTATCCCAAAACGGATCCTAATTGAGATTATGGTGTCTAGAATTGCCCTTGTTGATTCAAAGTTATAGCCCTAAGGGTCCATGTACCCAAATAGGATATACTTTGGCCTTAAAGTAGTCCCTATATCGGCACTTTAGGCTCAATGTATACTCATATGGATACATGGAGCCTTGGGGATAGGTTCACAACTACGGTGGATGATATAAATCCTGCATTACCCTAAGGACCCTAAACTATGGGAATTATGGTCTATTCCTTATAATGGGTCATGCAGGATTTATATCATCAAGCGTATGTAGAGCTTTTGTTTGGGTTTCAGGGGGTTGGGGTCTGGGTTTGTAAGCGTGTTCAGCTTCACTCCCTAAACCCTAAACCCTAAACCCTAAACCCCTAAACCCTAAACCCTAAACCCTAAACCCTTGTTGTTGAGGATTTCGGGCTGAGCGCAATGTTAGGGTTTGGTTTAGTAGGAGTTTCGAAGCAAAACCTTCAGTCTGCCCAAGCTTAGAGGAAGTTTAGCCCTATGCAGTTAGGGCCTTGAGGGAATCTGGATTGTTATGAGTTCTCCGGGCTCCGAGCTCTGCTCTAGCAATCCGAGGTGTAAGGAAAGGAAAAGGATAGCACTTGTCTTCCTAGCTGTGCAAAGAGCAGAGTCTGGAATGTAAGTCAGGCTTTTGAAGCTCAATCGAGTCTGACCCCTAAGCTCAAAGTACAAGAAGACTTGAGCACGACCGTATCGTAACATGCTCGGGGATTGAGGCTTCAGGGGGGCTCTGCCATCAAAATGGCAGACGAGACTACTGGGTCGTTTTGGTCGCATCAACTCTGCCTGAACCCTTCAACACCCACAATACCCTAACCCAATAACTCCCTGGGCATCTAAGGAGCTAGCCACCCTTAACCCTAAGCCCGAAGGCCCTAAACCCTTCAACCCCTAACCCTAAATCCGGAAGGGTGTCCATGGGATGGTTCTACGGCTCGGCTAGTCAACGATCCTGCAGCGAGCTGACACCAGGATGTGTAGGGCTGGGGCTTCCAACAGCTATACGGTTGATGATATAAATCCTGCATTACCCATAGTAGCGAATATACCATAATTCCCATACTTTAGGGTCCTTAAGGTAGTGCAGGATTTTTATCATCAACAGTAGGGCTTAGGCGTTCAGGGCTTGAAGGTTGAGGGGTTAGGGTGTCGGGCCCAGAACTCTAAACACCAAGAGGTCAAGACACCTGGAGGGTCACACCCTACCCCTTTTTAGGATGCCTAGTTTTATGGTTAGGAGCTGTTATATAGAAAACTCTGTACCTTAAAGAAGGGGGCGGTGGGGTATGAGCCTCTAGGCACTGTGTATCAGCCCGCTAGACCCAGCCCAACGAGCTTCCACGGTTTGCAGTCTTTGCTTGGGCACACCGCAAGCGCTAGGGTAAACCCTCAAAACCTACCCTTTCAGGGATCCTTATTATCATTTGCTTATAAGTCCTTAAAACGGTAGGGTAGGGCAAACCCGAAGAGATGGAGCTGCTAGTGGGGCTCTCTGGTTGCTTGCAGGGGTTATGGTTTTTCCGGCAGCTCCAAGCGTTTGTGAGGAGACTGCTGCAGGACAGCATCATTCATTGCGGACCGTAAGAACGGCACATGTTGCAGAAGTCCCTAAACCCTAAACCCTAAACCCTAAATCCCTAAACCCTAAACCCTAAATCCCTAAACCCTAAACCCTAAATCCCTAAACCCTAAACCCTAAACCCTAAACCCTAAATCCCTAAAACCCAAAACGGTGAAGCCTGAGCCTTGGACCTCAGTCGAAAAGATAATGCAGGATTTGAATGACCCTTAGGCTCATGGCGCTGTTTTCATGACTACTAAGGACTAGGGCTCTGGGGCATTGATTGGGTTTAGGGATGACTTCGAGGCCTATCCGTTTTTGAGAAAGGCAGATCAGGCACAATACTTTAATTGATGTTTGAAGGATTCGTTTCACGGATGTCACGGATGCTATTATGGATTCTCCGTAAATGCCCCTAACCCTGTAAAATGCTCAACCCCTATAAAATGCCTCAAACCCTATGAACTGAAAGCCATGGTCTATGCAGACACGAAGGTACCGTGTGCCCTTCCTTCATGAGCGCATGCAGGCAGCAGACTCCCGCACCTTGGCTTCAGCCATCTTCTCTCGGCGGGCTTACTTGGAGGGTCGGGAGACTTAGTAAGTAGGTAATAAGTAGAGTTATAAGTACCCTAAGGGGGATCCTAATTGGGGCTATGGTACTTGTTGGTCTCCAAAATAACGAGTTACCAAGTCCCCCGACCCTCCAAGTAGGAGGTGGGTATTGACTAGAGTTACACAACCCATTGCAAATGGCGGTTATGATACTTCCAGCTTTATAACAGTAACTGCATACTAAGTCCCCCGACGACCGAAACCGCCGTAGACCTTCAAGCCTCAAGGAAGACCCTCCCTTGACCAGGTTTCTATTACCTTAGTAACAGCAAAAAAACTGTCATTTTAGGCCTCCTTCTAATGAGTTCTTCAATGAGCCCTTAAAGCGGTAGGATATTCAGGGTCAAGGTATATCCTTAACCCTGAAAGGTTTCTAACGTAGGGGCCTGAATAATTACCTATACTTTTTGTGGGGGTTCGTTGCTATAGGAGTATAGCATATTAGATCCCCAAAACCCTACTCTTTTTTAACGTCCCTACATTATAGCACCCTTATAGATCCCTGAAAAGACCCCTTGAAAGGAACCCTATTCTCCCCCAAAACCCTATTAGGCTGTCTTGAGCTGCCTCAGGAGGTCGGCTAGGTTAAACTACGGTCGATGATCCAAATCCTGCATTACCCATAGCCCTAAGGGTCCATGTATTCATATAGTATATACGTTGGCCTTAAAGTACTCCCTATATTGGTACATTGGGCCCAAAGTATATGCTATATGGGTACATGGACCGTCAGGGTAATAAGGAATATACCGACCGGAACTATGGTATATTGAATATACCATAATTCCCGTAGTTCAGTGTCATGACCTTAAGGGCCTTAAACTATGGGAATTCCGGTATACTCCTTTTCTCCTTTTTATGGGTGATGCAGGATTTATATCATCGTTTAGTGTGTCTGTCTGTCTGTCTGCGTCGCTCTTTATTAATCCATCCATTCATCTATCTACCTATCTGGCTGTGTTTATGCATGAGTATAGTTTGCCAACTCTTACTACTCTCCTCTTCGTCGACTGGTTTCAACATGTTGACAGATTTAAGGGTCTCTGTGCCCAAACCCTGTCTTTTCTCAACACAAGCACGGCGATGGATAGAGGAACGGATAGTAAGGCCTAAACCCTGGACCCTGTAATCCCTAAACTGAAAAACAGGAGTCTACAGAGGGAACATCTGGGTGGTTGGATGTATGGGTTTTGCGTCGGAGAGTCGCTCATGCTGAGGCAGAGAGAAGTGCGGCTGGATTCTGTACATGGACTCCCGGCAATCCCTAAGGGTCCATGTACCCACACTATATACTTTCGGCCCAATGTATCTATGCTTGAAAGCCAACGTATACACTATTTGGGTCCAGGGACTCCGGGCAATGTGGTTTCCCAATCATGCATAGTTGAGATCCGATCTACGGCACATCTGCTCACGCGATATGGTTGTCCTGTGGCAGAAGCACCCTACCTTGTTCAGGAAAAACCAAAATTCAATGTATTATATAACTAGATATAGCAGAACCCACAAAAAGGAAACCCTAAACAGGTGGGGTTCTTCGGCTACAGGTAGGGTTTGGGGTGTCGGGTTACGCATGGGTTCCCGGCAATCCCCATCCGACTCACGGTTTTCCCATGGTTTGGGATTTAGGGTGTTGAGGTCTTTGTTCTTGGTGGTGCTTCTGTGAATTGCGGCGGTAGGTTGAAGACTCAGAGATAGGACGGTTCAGATCCCCTCTTTTTTTTCCTGGAAAAAGTCGAGCATTCAAGGGTTACGACGTGTCGTTACGTTGTTGAGGGGATTTTCGTTCCAGTCGATATTTCAACTTCGCATCTAGATCTACTATCTACTAGTGCGAGAACTCCGAACCATGCTTGGCTCTTCATCTTCATCCTGTCAACTTCCTAGTTGTCGTCGGCATCGCGAGAGTTATCGTCAAAATCTTCATTTTCATCATACAAAGCACTGCTTTGTCTGGAGGGCCACTAGAGTCACTAGATGCCGTATCTCCGAGTTCCTGAACCGTAACCCCTGTAAACCAGTAATCCTAGCACAGCGCCCGGCACTCCAAGGACTCCTCTGCCTACTTCCGGGATCACAGTGTCCCTTTGTCCAAGTATCTGGATGGCCTGTTCAAGGACCAGCCCCTGCATCCAAGAACAGGCAGGATTAAGGGTTTTGGGTATTTGATGACTATAGTGACTATAGTCTCCTGAGGAATGTTTTTTTGCTCATATAAACCCCGAGAGAATATCATAAGATTTGATTATGGCTCTCCGGGGGTTTTGGGTATTTGAAGAGGAACTGCGGCTCGAGACTTGGGGTTAAAGCATACCTAGAGGGTCATACCCTACCCCTGTTTTAGGATACTAGGTTTTATGGTTAGGAGCTGTTATATAGAAAATTAGGTACCTGAAAAAAGGGGTAGGGTATGAGCCTCTAGGTAATTCTGGGGTGACATTGAGCTTCGTGGCCTTACGTTTGAAGGTTTCGCAGCGCTGTCGGGCTTGCTGTGCGCTCCGTGCATGAGGCTGCACGGACTTAGTAACTGTAGGGCTCCTGAAGGGGATCCTTCAAAAGAACTATAAGGGTTCTATAATGGAGGGTAGGGGACTTGGTAATTAAGTAGTCATGTTATAGACTTAAAGGTGCCATAACCCCAATCAGGATCCCTATTAGGGTCTAAGTCTATATTGTTATGTACTTACCCAGTTTCACCACCCGCCTAGTAACCTGACAGCACGATCGAAGAGAGGCTCACGTCTCTGGGTCAGTTTTGACAGGCTTCCGGTTCAGGGGTTGCTTGGAAGGTCGGGGGACTCAGTAACTAGGGATTTTGGAGACTAAAAAGTACCATAACACCAATTAGGATCCCTTTTGGGGTACTTATAACTCCACTTATTACCTACTTACTAAGTCCACCGACCCTCCAAGTGGGGGATAAGATCTTCAACGTCCAGAAAACATTCCCAGAGGGTCCATATGGGTAGTTGTCAAAATTCAGGTCCCTTTTGGGGTACCCGTACCCTAAATAATGGGTGCCGTATTATAATAGGGACCCAAAAAGGGACCATAATTTTGACCACCACCCATCCACACTACCATTCTGGAATCAGGTCCCAAAAGACCATGCTTATGATGGTTTTGGGACCTAATTCCATAATAGTGTATATGGACCTTCTGGGATTATGTTCCCGATCGAAATTGGCAAAGCTTCGGCGCAGGTGGCATATTCCAGTGGGATGCGAAGAACAGCGGCCTCGCAATTTGGACGCATGCAGATCAGTGTACGTTCTCCGGGTCATCAGGTCATCAGTTCCGGCTGGTCATGAGACTTGTCACTTGCCAGGGTTTAGGGTATAGGTTCTCGTCATTCTGCTTGCTCCAGCTAGCCCGGAAGGTTTGGGGTTCGGGTATGGCAGATGCAGTGTTGCCCCCGACAGTCATTTTGGGATCAAGTACTATGGCTTATGAAGGTTTGACAGACTGTGTGGGTTGGAGTCAGTCGGTGTCCTGCTCAACCTTTGGATGAAAGCTGAAGCAGGCCAGCGACACAAATACACTTAGGGCCTATGTACGCAAGTAGGATATACGTCGGAAACAAAGCCACAAAGTAGTCCCTATATATAGGAGGATCCTAAAACCCTAAAAGACATCTAATTAAATTGCCGTATAGGTACTCTAGGGCCAAAGTATGTACGGTTTGGATACAGAGACTCCTAAACACTTATAGTAGACCTCGTAACCTTGTACTGACCCTTAAAGGAACTCTCAAGGTACATGGACCCTTAGGGATAGAGGCCCAGCCTAAAACGCAAGCACGAAACTGGTACTTGCACCCCCTCAGACTACAACCACAATTGTTATGCTTTGGGGATCCTTATTCCAGTCATACTCTAACACATCCGAAAACCCTACTCCTAATTTATGAAGGCCCTAATATGAGCGACACTACGGGTCCATGTACTCATACAACTTATACCTGGGCCTTGGAGTCGTCCCTGTGTAGGTACTGAGGGGTCAAAGTATACTCATCGGACCCTCAGGGAACGCGGATTAGGTTCCCTATGAAAAGTGAAGCTCTTCTTATTCTGCTCGGCTGCTGGCGATCCTAGGCCAGGTTTAGGGGCGCCTTTGTTTAAGCCCACACCCTAAGCCCTAAATCCTTATAGACGCTAAACCCAATTCTTCCTTTTTAGCTTGTCCTTGACGATGTTCTCATCCCAAGCCCTAGTTAAGCCCCCAAACCCTCCAACCCTGGAGCCCTAAAACCGTCAAGCCCAAACCCACAAACCCTAAAACCTTAAAGTCCTAAACCCGAAATCCCCAAAGCCAGGTGAACGATCGTATTTTCCTGGTGCAAGTCAATGGTCACGGCCACTTCCTCAGATCCAATCTTGCTAACGTTTCAAGGTCGCCGGTTATAATGTAATCCCAAGGGTCCTTATTAACCGGGGTTCCAAACGCCATCAAAGGACTACTTGGACCCGCAGGGTAACTCAAATCGGTTACACGGTTGCGCCGAGTGTTTAGATGCATGGAAAAAAGTCAAAGTTGGAACTTGGTCCATGTGCCAGAAGATTCTAGCTAGAAGAGTTTTGGCTTTAGGGTCATGTTTCTCAGTAGTGTCCTTTCGCACTTTTCTTCAGCGTTCCCTTTTCGAAGCCAAACAGAAGGAACAAGTGCGCTTTATGTCGAAGGGAGCACCCCCGGAGGAGTGCCAAACCGTGCATCCCGCTGCTTTCGTTGCTCGCGAGGCGGGCACTTGGACTGCCAAATGGTACCTTGACGGGCATGAGCTAAATTATGAGGCAGTCGATGCTGCCCTGTGCGTTTTGCCGGACCTCTCTGCGAAAACGCCCGTGTCGTTGCAGCTTGATGCGGATATGCTTAAGAAGGCCGCAAGCACCATGGCGAAGAAAGCTTCTGGGGCTGACAACTGGAGTTCCGCGGCCCTTCTGCGACTCCCGAGTCAATGGTTGCAGGCGCTGGCAGACCTGTGGAATTGCATCCTTACGCCTCGGGCGAGTCCCTCAGCTTTGGAAAAGGGTCGTCGTTGCATTAATCCCGAAAAAGGGCGAAGAATCTAGGCCCATCAGCCTCTGCCCAATAGCGTGGCGGGTCGGCGCGAAGGCTGTCAACAGGCTTCTGGAGTGCCGTGGCTTGAAAGCTGGATTGACGAGTCCACTCTGGGTGCGGCTCCGGTCCGGGGCACGGCAGATGCCCACGGTCGCCTACAAACACCAACTCGCAAACAAAACGCTGTGCCTTCCTATCTCAGCATGGCCCGAAACTGTCGTGTCCCTAGGTCCTTTACGGGGTTCCTTTTGTAGTTGTTGAGCAAATCTTTACACCATATCAGGGATCCTTCTGTAATTTGAAGGTGTGCTTCTTAGTTCAGCGATGCTGGAAGGTTTGGGCCTCTACCCTGTACCGGAAGCCCTAAGAATTGCGTCACCAGTAGCCGAACCATAGGTCTGTGTCATAGCTGTGATTGTTATGACGGCTGGGATTCCTAGAACTGCTTTTGCAAACCCTCGGCTCGACCTTAAGGGTTTAGGCTGTTTAGGGTTTAGGGGTTAAACTCTGCATTTCTTCGTTTCTCGGCTTAGTTGGGGACCTGAGAGATTTCGGACAGTTCTTCTGCTGCAGCAAACACCTCCGGTGGCCCCTTGCAGTATCTCAGGGGCTGAGTAGGTAACCTTTCACCTTTTGTGGCCTTATATGATCCTACCATAACTCAAAACCCAAAGGGTCCTTTGTACTGTTATGGGGGATACTTCCCTAAGTCATAATAGTAGTTCCTAAATATGGGAACCCTACATTCTACCATATCGGTACATAGGACCCTTTGGGAAAGGTTAACCTTTTCAGGGCTGGGGTACTCAGCTTCTTGCAGTATTCAAGGTTGCGAACTCAGAGATGCTTCCAAAGCCCTGGCGGCAGGCATCGACAACCCACAACCTTCCAGATAGTGTCATTAATTCAAAAAGGGGCTCCTGAAGTACTTGCAGCTCTATTGAAATTGCCCCTTCTCAGAAAAGCTTCTGAGGTACTTCCAGCTATACTGAAATTGCACTTTTTTCCTCCAAGCCTCCCAGGTACTTCCAGCTGAACTGAAACCTTATTTTTTTCAGGTTCCCGTATCCAGCATCTCTGGCGTCGGGATTTGGGATGGAAGCCACAGTAGCTGAGTGGATACACTTTAGACTTTTTGGGGATAATACTGCTGATGGACAAAATCCTGCATGACCCTAAGGACTCTAAACTCTACACTATTGGGAACTATGGTATATTCCTTATAATGGGTAATGCAGGATTTTGTCCATCAGCAGTACCACCCACTATAATAAAACTGAAAGTGTGCACTTTTTGAGGGGCTTCTGAACTCAGCACCTAAGCTTGTGGGTTTTAGAATCAGGGTTCAGAGTCTGGGGTTCCTTTTTGAGGCTTATGAACTCAGCAACTAAGAACCCTTGCATCAGCCGATAAGGCGAAGATCTCATGAATGCCTGGCGCAACTGGGCAGCCTCAATCGGTTTTGGATTTTAGGGGTTTGGGGGTTTATGGTTTACAGTGGGGTTTAGGGTTTGGGGTTCCCAACCTTTACACTCAGAAGGGACTTCCAAGGTCCGAATAAGGGTTCAAGGTTTAGAGAATAGGGCTGTCGTGTTTACTAAACCTTAAACCCTATAAACCCTAAACCCTAAACCTTCTAAACCCTAAACCCTAAACCCCTAAACCCTAAACCCCTAAACCCTAAACCCTATAAGCCCTAACCCCTAAACCCTAAACCCCTAAACCCTAAACCCCTAAACCCAGGGGCTGCTCAGGGCTGCGTAGCTGGGGTTCAGGATCGGATGCTGCTGAAGGCTAGGGGGGGTTCCCAAGGAATATGCCTTAAATCATATTAGGGTTCCTACTTTAGTTTAAGGTATATTCCTTATTTGAGGGATTTTGGAAGGTCTGGGTTTCTCTTGACGCAGCGATAGAGTGACCGAACGAACGGAGAGATATCACCATTCTTTTGAGCGAGGGCGCATGTAAAGACTTGTTTGCAGGGTGAAACGACGACGTCTTCTGTGAATTCTAGACAGCACTCCGAAGGCTGAGAAGAAGCAGTCCAGACTTAATCGTGACATAACCATTGGTCTTGAAATGGCGATGATTGCTATTATAGCCAATGCCTGGAGTTGAGAATGCCTCAAGTGAACTATGCAGGACATATATCCGTAAGGGTTCATGTAACCTTATATTATATATATAGGCATACACACATGTGTATATATATATATATATATATATAGTTTGGCATACTCTGGCCGTAAAGCAGTTGTTGCGAAAGTTGCTGTGTGGACCCCTCACTTAGGGTACGTATCATCGAAAAGCTGTCATCCACTGAAGGAGCAAGATGTACCTGCGCCGGAAGACCTACCTCTTTTAAGGTTCCGTATTCTGCTGCAGGAGTTTAGGGTTTAGGATGTATGGTGTAAGGTTTAGGCTTCTGAGGTTTGGGGCTAGCGGCTAGACGGCTGCAGCATTTTCTCGAAGTAGCAAATAGGTCTAAATATCGATATTATGCTTTGGGGGTTTAGGGTTTGTGGCTGATGTATGATTGAAATCTCACGAGAAGGCCTTCAAGCTGCATGAGGGGTCGAGCCTGTCCAGAAAGTTCTGCTACAAGTTCCGTCGCAAGCTGCCCTGTTCTAAGCCAGTTTCATCTTCGGTTTGCCCTAAACCCTGAACCCCAACACCCTAAACCCTAAACCCTAAGCACGATGAGGACCTCAAGACCCTAAACTCATCGGGTTGTTAATGGGGCCCCAGTAGAGGGGACCCTGTCCGTTGCTCCTTCCCAGTGGAGCCGCATGTATATACACGTTCGTACATGCATACGTGCATACATGCGTAAACAAACGTAGACCCACCAGCCACACACACACACACGCACTCACACACTCACACACTCACACACACACACACACACACACACACACACACCCACACCCACAGACAAACAACAGACAAAGGCATAGCTGTGAGAATCGAGAGCTTCCTGCAGCTGAGGTCAGTCCGGGGAGGAGGACGAAGCCATCCGCTTCGAGGTCACGACGTTTTAAGGGTTTAAGGCTTCGGGTTTAGGGCCTCGCGCTTAGGGTTTAGGGCTTATATTACAAAGGGTAGAACATCCGAATATTTGCGCCAGAAGGGTCATTCTTTCTACGTGTGCTGGGCTTCGGCCAGATCAGTAGCTGCTGATAACATAATCCCTAAGGGTCCATGTACCCATATAGGAGTACTTTAAGGCCAATGTATATACTATATGAGTACAGGGACCCTTAGGGAATACTTCGTTTCTAGGTCTTCCAGTGGGTCCTTGGTCATTTGTTTTGTGGTTTCGGTAGTCTTATAAAATTACAAACCCAGTACCAATAAGGGAGCCCTGCATTCGGATTCACCTAAGGGAAGTCGACAACCCAACTCCCTACTTCAACAAAGTACGGTGCTATCACGCGAGTGCAAGCAATAGAATGGCTCTTCCACCATTCTGCAAAAAAGACTTACTGCCCCTTACCTAGAATAAGCTCTATAACTTACAACCCTGGACGGTTTAGGGTTTGGGGTGGAGTTGTCCACAAAGAGCAGGACCGTCGACCTTGCAAATTCCCCCTTTTTTTGGGCATCCTATTACATTTTTAGTGTATATTCCTTACTTAAAGGATATTTCGAAGGTCTGGGACTTATAGGACTGCTTGTTCGCCGTCTGTTTACTTTCAACGCACATTTTGGATAAACTTGCTCCTGCTCCATAACCTCTAAACCCTTAGGCCCTTAGACAATGCCTCGTTCTGTATCTTCTGCAGAGACATAGACGAGCCAAGTTGAGCATACATCAGTGCAGATCAACAGGAGAAGTTCAAGGCTTTGCATAGTAGTAATAGCAGTAATAAAAGTAATAATAGTAATAGTAGTACTAGTATAGTAATGGTAGTAATAGTATAGTAATAAGCTAGACAAGGCGGCGGGAGGACGCCTCGTGCAGTCCATGACGGAGCTTCACGACGACTTGCTCGGCCAAAAGCTGGCCTGGAGGGTTTAGGGTTTTCGGTTTAGGGTTTAGGGTTTTCGGTTTGGGGTGGGTTTTCGGTTTAGGGTTTAGGGTTTTGGAAGCAACGACTTCAGTGCACCCTCGTTGGCGTTCACACAGCCAACCGTGACGGGCTCGGCGTTTCGGCAGCTCACGTCCACGAGCGGGTCGGCAGTATCGCAGCTATCGGATATTCCTGCGAGGAGACACGATCGATTTGCCTTGAGATCCCCAGCGGACCTTCCGGGGGATGAGGTCCGCCAGTTCAACGAGAAACTGGTGGCGGATTCGACGGGAAAGTTGGCGGCGGTGGAGGTCGCAGCCCTTCGCTATGCGAGCACAGCGGGATCGCATGCGAACCAAGCCTGCCGGGCATTTGTCGCCGGCATTGGCCACGATTCGCAGACCGTCACCGTGGACGACAGGCTGTCGATGAGCAAACTGGAGATGACAGACCCGGCTTGGTTCAAGGCAAGCAACGAGGGTGTCATCTGGACTCTGGACGATCGTCTGAGCAGAAAAACGGACACGAACCAGCAACCCTAAATCCATGCACCCATTTCTAAACCGTAAAACCCCTACAAACACAAAACCCTGAACCCCTAAACCCCTAAACCCTATAAACCCTAAGCCCTAAACCCCAAACCCTATATACCCTAAACCCTAAACCCCCAAGATCTTTGCGAGGCCGCAGAGGCGGGGACTCTGACGGAGCTCCTCTTCCCGGGCAAGGCGGCGTTTCGGGATTCCGCCCAGGAGTTTAGGGGTTTAGGGTTTCGGGGTTTAAGGTTTACAGAGGAGTTTAGGGTTTAGGGGTTTAGGGTTTCAGGTTTAGGGTTTACAGGAGAGTTCAGGGGTTTAGGAGGTTTGGGGGTTTAGGGTATAAGGGTCTAGGGTTTCAGGGTTTAAGGCGTAGGGGTTGGGGTTCCGCAAGGATTCCAGAAGGGACCTGGGGTTCAGGGTTTTAAAAGGTTTAGGGTTCCATAGGAGCTGCTCTGAGGGTTTCTATGAAGTTTCTGTCGGATCTTGGGGTGCGGGATTCAGGTTTTCAGATGTGTTCCTTCAGAGTTTACCTTGTTTGGGACTCATGAGCCCCTTTGGGAGGTTCCGAAAACAGGGGTACCCTATTTTGGGGTCCTTCGGTTGATGATATAAACCCTGCATGACCCATAATAAGGAATATGCCATAATTCCCATAGTTTCGGGTCCTCAAAGTAATGCAGGACTTTTATCATCAACCGTTGTACTAAGGAAGCTACTGCTTAGGGTAAATTAGGGCCCCCTATTCTCGAAAACTCCCATTTGGGTATTTGGACTCGTTTGTGCAGGGTGGACTGATAGCCTCCAAAGTAGTTCCTTATGTTGCCTGCCCTCTTCCGTTCTCTAAAACTCCTATCTGAGTACAAAGCTGGTGATTCCAAACATGAACTGAACTGCAATGCAGACTGTAGGTATGGTATCAAGTGTGAAGTTTCGTGTGTGTTTAGGGTTGTGACTTGGTTTGCCTTCATGGCTGTTAGGGGTGCAGAGTCGGGTTTCGGATTCAACTTTGTACAAGTTAAGGCTCTCATAATCGACACCCGGGCAACCAAATGGATGCTGGTTCTGGGATGTCGAACCCATGCCACAGCCCAGGGAGGAGGAGCAGCAAAGGAGTGACGCCCCTGCATTCCCACCTTGACTGACTGCGGAGGCACGCCTGCAGGCCGGAAGTCTAGGTCCAAAAGTTCCGAAAACAGGGGACCTTATGTAGTACCCTAAACAGTAGGATCTTTATTATAATAAGGACCCCAAAAGAAGGCACCCCTATTTTCGGAAACTCCCATTTGGTTGACAGGGTGAAAGTCTGCCCTGCATTTAGGCCGAGAGACGACGTGCTCCAGACGGCTATTGCCACACACCCAAAGGCTCCGCGTACCCATATGTAGGTACTCAGGCCTTAAAGTACCCATGTAGGGACCCCTTTAAGGCCTGAGTACCTACTATATGGGCACATGGAGTCTTAGGGACACACGGTGATTTCATTGCGCAGCTAGGCATGAGGACGAAGCATTGCTGCAGCACAGGGAGGAGGCTCCTCCAGAAGTTTAGGGCTTTAGGGTTAGGGTTTATAGGGTTTAGGATTTAGGGGTTTAGGGTTTAGGGTTTAGGGTTACCGGTTAGGGTTCAGGGTTTAGGGTTCAGGGTTAGGGTTTAGGGTTTAGGGGTTTAGGGTTAGGGTTCACAGGGTTTAAATACGGTTTAGGAGCGTTAAGCGATCCTTAGAGATGTGCAGACATTTCAACAGTCAGGGACTGCATCTCGCGGCAGGCCTCTTTGACCGTAAACCAAACGCACACACTGTACACACCACTACCTCTCTTGTGGAACCGGGCCTAAGAAGTGTTTGTTGTTGCCTAACCACCCCCCACCCCCTCACAATTCTTGGGGTTTGTATAACCCTCCTGGACGCATGACAGGCAGCGACTCGAAGCGGTCAGGTGGGGGCCTTGCTTGTGGGTTGAAAAACCTAGACCTAGAGCTGCCCGCATTTCTGAAGTCGATGCAGAGGGACAGCTTAAACCCTAATGTAGGGATCTATAAGGGCTCCATAAGGGTACTGTAAGGGTAATGTAGGAACCTGATAAAGAAACCTTGGGCCTTCATTAGGGTTCCTTATATGAATCATACTTTTTTGGTGTTATAGGCCCAGGGTTTCTTAATCAGGTTCCTACATTAAACCTGAAGGAAACCATGACACACACAACCAAAGACCTCTAGCCTCGTTTCAACCCATGCTCGGGTTCTTTCATAGGGACCGGGATTATTATACTTCCTTAAATAGGCCTTATTAGGGCCTTGTTATGGGCATTAAGGCCCCCCGACCCCGCCCTCAAGGGTCACTATGATTCTTGGAGCATGGCACCTCATAAACAAAAAATCAAACCCCTACGCCCTAGGCTCTACGCTGTAAAGATATGGAGTTTTCGAAAACAGGGGACCCTAGTACAGTACCCTGAACAGTAGGATACTTATTATAAGGACCCCAAAATAAGGTGTCCTAATTTTCGGAAACTCCCATATCTAGAGGGTCCTGCCAACCTTTCAACCTTTTCCGTGGCTTGTAGTGTCCAAGATGGCGCAGAGTCCTTCGAGATTTCACGGCACACCGCTTTGGTTTCAAGGTATCTGGCACCCCAAGTTTCCAAAGCACCTGAATTTCGAGGTGTTTGTGTGCAAGATCGGCGTAGGTGTAGTTTAGCATCGGGGGGATTTCCGAATTATTAGGCACCTAAGGATGTGTTAGACTAGCAACAAGACTTTCTGGTTCCTATGTTATGCCAGTATACCGTAACAAAACCCTACCTCAGCGACCAAGGCCCTTGGAGTGACCTATAGAACGGTCATAGGACCCTTTAAAGCCTCTACAGAACCCTATTCCAGTTTAGTTTCTTCAAGTTTTCTAGCAATTACAGACTACCCTGGAGGGCTTAGGGTTCAGAGGTGAAGGCTCGGGGTCTAGGTGTGAGGCATTACCTACCGCTTCTCTTGAAGATCACGAGAGACCGGAAGCATAATGCAGGGGTCCGAACAAGTTTGTTGTTCGAAGGAGTCTAGAGTGTGGCAAAATCCACGTATGCGTATATATATATATATATATATATGTCTGTATATATATATATGCATATATATATATATATATATATATATATATATATATATGTATGTATGTATATATATGTATATATATATATATGTATGCATATGCTTTAAGGCATATGAAGGCCAACCGGAACCCCAAACCCTACACCCCAAGCCCTAAACCCCCCATATCTCCTAAACCCTAAGCCCTTCCCCGAACCCAAAGCCTCAAGCCCCGAACCCCAGCCTTGAACCCCTACAGTAGAAGCCAGAAAGTTGGAACATGGCTTTAGGAGGCTTAGTGCAGGATCCCTTATACTTTACCTTAAGGGCATGAGGCCAATGATGTTCCAACTTTATGGCTTCTACTATAAGCCCTGAACCCTAAACCCTACACGGCAGCACGAAATGACAGCAAGTCGTTGTTTGCGTCTGCAGGCCTTGAAGCTGATGCAGGCTGGGCCAAAGCAGGAGTTGGGGTTTAGGGTGCTATCTGTAGTAGTTACAGCTTCGGGCTTATATATATATATATATATATATATATGTACATATCTATATACATATATATATATATATATATATATATATGTATATGTATGTGTGTGTATATATATATATATATATATATATATATTGGGCCTAAAGTTTAGGGTTAAGGGTTCGGGGCCTTTTGGCTGCAGGCTGCCATGGTTTGTTCGGATGCCAGCGGCGAGACAGTTTTGTTTCATGGTTAGCTACATATGCTAGGACCCAGAGTAAGCCCTTATTCCCTTTTTTGGGGTTCAGGTTCCCTTATAACAAACTTTAAACCAACAAGGGCACCCTTTTTATTCCTGGGTTACTCTTGGGTCTAGTATGAAAATAGTGGTAGCAGTAAACGAATATGATGCAAGTTTTTCATCCGAAGCAGGAATTAGTGGTCTGTGCGCGTGGATCTAGGGTAGGGTCGTCGTCGTTTGGGACTTGCCTCAGCAAACAAGCAGGTTTTGGCAGGTTACGGTATGTGTTCATGTTCACGATATGGGCCCGGCGAAGACGTGAGGCATGCTTCAATCCTGAAACCGCAACCTAAAACCCTGATGAACTCGAACAAATACTACTGCATGTCCAAATAACCAAGATAAAAGCATGTACATCGTATTGCGAAAGTCACCAATTTCAGAAAAATCGTGCATAAACCGAAACCTGTGAACACAATGGAATCGTGAGGGAGTATGCGGCGCATGAGTAAGGGCTCTTCTTGACGATGGATTTCGGGGGGGCGATCTTGTGCCACATCAGAGGGCCATGGGTGCTGACTGCTGTCGAATAGGATAGCCCTAAGCCCGAAGCCTTAAAGACGCATTTTGCTCACAAACCATGCATTTAAACCTAATATACTAAACTGCTCTCTGCAAGTTTTTTTGATTCATTGTGCCCTATAAACCCCGAAATTTAGGCCTAAAATCCTAATGGCGCTCTGTAAGCCCTAAGCCCTCAGCTCGAAACACTGCAGTTCCATCCATACTCAAACTGCGGGTTTTACTTCGGCCAGGGATGATGGAAGTCGTTCGAGGCCAGATACACAGATATACATACATATATATATATATATATATCTGTATATTTATTTATTTATCTATTTATTTAAGCTAGGGTTTATAGGGTTTAGGGAAGACAAGGTTGTCTTCTTCTAGGGTCTAGAACTGGATTTAGGTCGGGCCGTCAGTAGGCACTCCAGACTATTACTTGCAAAACCAAGACGCACCCTTTCATTTCTGATTCCCTTCGGGGCCACCTTTTTCTATGGCAGCTGCCAAGCCCAAACCATGCCTAAACATGCTTAACCTCTCCACACGAAGGATGTCCGAAAAAGGGAGCACCAGTTATTTTCGAATCCTCCGAAACTAAGGAAACTTAAACTGCGAACCCAAACTCCTCATAAGTTCCTAACCCAAACTTTTCCCCAAAACAGTAAAAGTACATCCTAAACCATGAATCTTGCACCCTGAACCACTATAGATTCGCAGTACAGCCCTTATAGATTCATTCCTTCAACAAACGCAGCCCTTATAGGAACCAAAGAAGGAACTACAGACCAGGTCGCTCATGCGAAGACAGTTGGCGGCGAGCGCGTCCGGGGCCACGTCACCGTCCTCCCGGCCCAGGCCCAACCCCTTAAACAATAATCAGAATAGGGTTCCTTTAAAGGGGTCTATAAGAGCTACTACAAGGGTTGAATATAGGGGTCTTAATGATACCCTTTTGAGGACTCCTGATTGTAATCATGGTAGAACGGGCCCCAGAACCCTATTCTAATTATTAAGGCTATATTATATAAAGCAATTAAGTCCCTAAACTCGAAACAGTCCATATTCAAAAGTAGGGCTCCTTTAGCTAATGGTTACATCTGGCCGTAAAGTGCTTTACAGAGTTCCTTGACGGTTAGGGGATCGCTTCAAGGTACATGTCAGAGATCATTCAAAGATTCCTGTAAGGGTTCCTTTCAGAGCACAAAGCCGGAGTGCTGTAATGGCTCCAGAATACCATGATGTGTTTTCAAGATTTAAGGAACCCTTAAACTTCAAATCTCAGAAACCCACAACTGTTTCGGGCGTAGAACTTGGAGGTTCATGGGTAGTTATAAGTGGGGTTATAAGTAGGATAACTATAGTTATAAACCCATATTAGGCGACTTATAACCCCTCTTATAACTACAGTACCCATGAACCTCCAAGTAGAGGTTTTGCAACATGTTGAACCCATAACACTCAGACAGACAACCTGCAGCCCCAGATCCACCCCCAAGCCCAACCCCAGAAACCCAAAAAAGTCCGTAGTTAAGGAGGTACCACGAAAGCATAGTACGGGATCCATATGGGTAGCTGTCAAAATTAAGGTCCCGTTTTGGGTACCCTGAATAATAGGTGCCGTATCATAATAGCGACCCAAAAAGGGACCATAGTTTTGGCAACCACCCATATGATGAAAGAATGTATGCGGCATATTCCTTCAATGTGCCTCAGATGAGATGAAACTATTGTTGGAGTTTGTGAAGGCATCCCAAAACCTTCAAAAAACACAACACCTACACCCTGAATCCGTCCCAGAATCCTGTAAGCAACCTCCTGAACTCCAAAGCTTTCAAGCCTAAACAGCTCAAGCACACACAAACACAAACACAAACACAAACACACACACACACACACACACGCAAACACACATGCACACAAACATTCACACACACACAAACACACAAACACACACACACACACACACACACACACACACACACACACACACACACACACACACACACACACACACACACACACACACACACACACACACACACACACCGTCTTAAACCCTCCAGCAAGAACACACATACCGCCAAACCCCTCAAACCCTACCTGGACCTTAAGAAACCTACCTTTTTAGTAGTTCCGAAATATGCTTTCCTTATATAAGCCCCTGAATTATAGGATTTTTCTGGCTCAGGACCAAACCCTAAACCCCTAAACCCTATACCCTAAACCTCATTGAATGCCAAAGCCTCTTGCAGCGCTTGAGGCCGATGCCAAGGGCGACCAGCCTCTTGATCGGGTTAGGGGTCTAAGTTTTAATGTAGGGGCTTGAACAAAAAGGGTTTAGGGCTAAGGGTTAATCATGACAACACTGTTCCTCGGGTTCCTTAGTAGAGGAGGTATTTGTTATTGGTTAGCGGTGTACCGTGCTTTGGGGTTTCAGATCGAAGCTGTAGTGTTGAGGGTCCCAGAAAACTCACGACCCTTAGGGCGGTATGGGGATTATGAGGGCCTGGGGTTCCTATGATGTCCACTTAATTAAGGAATATACCTTAAACTATAGTAGGATCCCTAATCCGATTTAAGGCATATTCCTTACTTAAGGGATTTTGGAAGGTTTGGATGGGTTTCCAGGGCTAATTAAAGAAGGTTTTAGATAGGCGTTCGAAGGGTTTCATAAGGGGCGACCTTTGGCAACAAACCCCTAAACCCACCAACCCCTCAAATGCCCCGAACACTAATCCCGACACATGGTACAAGCCTGCGGCTTAGTGAGCAGGAGATGTTTCACCAACTATTTACAGAGTCCCTCGACCCTCCTAGTATATTCAGCAACGTGACAGCGAAGCAGCTGAGGCGATGGGGGGACTTGATCCAAGACACCTCGGCCCTCTCTCCAGGCAGCGCTTTGTTTGCTTAAGCTGTCTATTAGGGCTCAATGCTTTTGAAGTTTACAAGTAACTGTAGCAATCAAGGCGTCACAAGGCTATCTATAAGGGCTCTATTGTTTAAGTACGGCTTCTTAGCCATTAATGTATCCTCTCAGGTTTTGAAGTAAGGTTCTTAGAACTCAGATTATGAAACCCTTCGCTCTGCAAAAATAAAACTTGTCTACTACCACTACAGCTTTCATGTGGTTCTGCCTCAAGCCTAAGCTACTCCAAACCCCGCAACAAACACCAAAGCCCAAGCCCTGGACCCTCAACCCCACACGAATTTGCAGGCCTACTCCAACCCAACAGGCCCCACACCCCAAACCCAGAACTTCCCTAACCCTTATGAAGGGCCTTGAATAATTAGAATAGTGTTGGGGGGTATGTTATATATATATATATATATTAATATATGTACTTTTTTAATTAACACAAGAACCCCCAACATAGTATTGGTACTTATTGAGGAGGCCCCTAAAGCAAACACCCCGGAACAGACCCGTGGTCCCCTCACCACACCCTGAAGCAAGACCCGGCAACCGAAATCCTGCAGCCCATGGACGTTGGGAGCCTCTGCGCCGGCTGGAACGCGCTGGGATTTCTTTATGCTGACGGGACTGACAGCTAGGATGAACAGGGTAGTGGAACGCCCGATCTATTTATCAGTCTATCTGTCTTTTTGTGTACCACTCTTTCACCATTAACCGTGTTTTCAGCGGTCTTTATCGGGCTGACAGTTTCGGCTGGCCTCCCGAGTTCTCTGAAGCTCCGAAAACCTGGTTTGCCCCGGCGCTGAAACTCTGATGTAACCTATATAGTCTCCATTGTAGTTCCTTTATTGGTTAACCCAAAATCTCTATTATACGATCGTAACCCTAAAACTGGTTAACCAAAAAGTTCTAAAAGCCCCTACACTTCAAGAGCTAAGCTAAGAGCAATAGATAGGCCTAGTAAGTAGTAGTGTAGGCAACCTTTAGCCTTTTTTTGGGTAGTATAGTCCCTATATAACCCTGATATGACCAAAAAGGTTAACCTTTAGTTCCCCATGATACCCGACAAGTTGGTAGGAAGCTCGTGCAGGCTTGAAGCGGAGCAGCTCTGCCCAGATGCTGAAAGACTTGAGCCTGCCTCTCGAGATGTGCTGTGAGCTTTGGGGCTGGAGTTCGGGCCTTTTCACTGTTCTTGGTTTAGGGCTTTGGGCGTAGGGTCCAGGGGCTTGTGCGAGTGTTGGAGTGAGAGGTTTAAGGATGCCTGATGCAAGCTGTGCAGTTTACCTCGTACAGAAGATTGTTGCCCTCGGGGAATAAGTGCAGGCCATGCTGAAGGAGCACCAGTAATAGTCAAAAAAAGTTTGGTTCATCATAGTATGCCCGACACCTAAACCCTCCATATACCCTGAACATCAAGACCATTGCAACGAAGTACTTCTTCGAGATGTGAGACGGCTGCCGCAGCAAGTCTTTGCTGCAGTACAGCTCCTGCCCCAATTTTATAGGAGGCCAAAAAAGGGTTTTAGCCTATGGGGGGTTCAGTAGGGATTAGGGTTCCCATAATAGGGTTCATATTAAGGAATCCCTACCCCAAGAATCTTAAACCCCCTTTTGGCCTCGCATCACAATTGCATGCACGGTCCAAGTACACACTGCAGTGTACACTTCGGACTCAGGACCAGAGAGACGGTCGGTTGGAACCAGAGTGCACGCTGACCAAGTGTTTAGTGATTGTTTCGTTTGGGGTCTAGAGGCTGCGCTGCGCATACTAAGTCTTAGTAGCTGAGTGGATACACTTTACACTTTACAGTAAATATTATTATCCACTATTCAACTGAAAGTGTACACTCTTGGGGGCTTATGAACTCAGCAACTAAGAAGTCTTTACCAAGTACTTCGCGAGTTAGGATTCAGGTAACGTGGAGGGATTTGGGACTGTCTGGCCTCGGGGTAGGCTTGTATTGGATGCACTGCGCCTCAAACAGCCTGAAGCTCGGCAAACAGGAGGCTTCTGTTTGTTGCTTACCACCCAAAGCCCTGCTTGGAGGATCATTGGACGTAGTAAGTAGGGTAATTGGGGTTATAAGTAATTATAAGTATAGTTACCCTAATTACAACCCTAGTTACTAAGTCCCATGACCCTTTAAGTACACCGGAACCACTGGCTCCACTGAGACCTGTTGGAACGATTCGACGCCGTGCTCGGCGACCTTTCCGTCCAGAAATGGCACCTCCGTCTGCGCCTGGCATTTCCCAGAAAATCCCAGAGGGAACTTACTTCCATTTCAGTAATATTTCTTGGGTCTCTAGGCCCTTATTCCCTTTTTTAGGGTTCAGGTTCCCTTATAAACCCCTTTACACCAAAAGGGCATCCTTTTTGTGCCTGGCCTACTCTTGGGTCTAGGTCTCGACCACGCTCCGAGTTTATGAGGATCCGAGGTTCGAAGAGCACGGGTTGAGATCCCAAATTGTTGGGCACAGAGGACATACTTGGAGGGTCGGGGGACTTAGTAAGTAGGTAATAAGTAGACTTATAAGTACCCTTAAAGGGAACCTTAATTGGGGTTATGGTACTTATAAGTCTCCAAAATAACTACTTACTAAGTCCCCCGACCCTCCAAGTAGAGCATCCAGAACGCCCCCAAGCCTTTACGCACCAAACATAACACTAGGTCTCCCGCATGATTGCGCCCGCATGATTGCTGGTTGCTGTGGACCCTCTACATTAAAATTAGCAAACCCATGTCCAGCTTCTAATTAGGTTCTGTTAGTGTTATTAAGGCTTTCAGGATTTAGGGTTTAGTGATGACTGCTCTCCATAAGGGTTCCAGCAAAGGTAGGGTTTTCGACGGTGGCATAAGCGTGCTTTCTTTTACCGTGAATGCCCAATACCTTCAATACCGCATAATTTCAGGAATATACAATGAAGTTCCGCATTCTCTTGCAAGGACCCAGACCTTCCAAAATCCTTTAATTAAGGAATATTCTTTAAATCATATTAGAGATCCTACTATATTTTAAGGTATATTCCTTAATTAAGGGATTTTGGAAGGTCTGGGGAATGTTATTCGATCAAGGGGACTTGGGACAACCCAAACGCTAAGCACCCGAGCAGAAACCCAAAGACGCTGCACAAGTCAGGCCTTAGGACAAACCTCATACACACGCGATATAGTCCTTAAAACCCTTTAGGACGCCTCTAAACCCTACACACTAAAGCCAAAAATCGGAAAAGAGCCCATCAGAAAACCCTAAACCCTATAGGGCCTAAACCCTGAACCCTCAACCAAGTTTCTCTGAGGCAGCCACCACTTTGGGCTCCCGGGAAGCCGAAGCAGGGAACCCTCGCTGAGAAGGACCTGAAGAAATCTTCTGTGGTTTAGGGTTTTGGCTTCAGGGGTAGGGTTTAGGAGCCCGGGGTCTACCTACTGATCCTCGAAAGTAAGGTTATAAGTAGGCTATAATTAGGACAACCCACTTTGGGGACTTATAATCCCCGTTATAACCTACGTACTAAGTCCCATGATCCTCTAAGTATAGTCTCCATGGTAGTTCCTTCTTTTGGTTAACCAATTTTATGGTTGGGATCCTGTAATATAGCTTTGGGTTAACCAAAAAAAGGAACTACCATGGAGACTATATAGATAGGATTTGGAGTTTAGCTTTGGGGGTTTAGGCTTTAGCGGTTCAACGAGGCGTGCTAGATTTCACTCAGGGTGTTGGAGGCTTTTAGACGGTTTTGCAGGGTTAAAAGGATCTTTGTAAGGTTTTCAATCTGGTTATGTAGGGTTTTACAAAGCTTTACCGGTCAGATTCTTTTATAGCATTGATCAAGGCTTTTATCAAGGTTAGTTTTGAGGGTGCTGCGCGGTGGTTTCTGACACGTAGTGGTTGCCTAATTAGGCACAGTCAGGATCATCCTGTCTTGCGGTCTGTGCTTGAATCCCTGATTTCTGGAACTTGCACATGCTGTTTCTGATACGCGAGAACTTGTTGTTCGACTAAGCGTCAGATTTCCGTTAATCTTTCATTGTGTCTTTCCATTCACAAGCTAGTTTCAAGATTCATTAGCCGGCAGATTTCGCATATGCATATCAAGAAGCGAATCACGGTGCTTCGGCTTCGGGGCTTTGGGCTTAGCACTGGGGGGTTTAGGATTCGGGGTGCAGGGTTTAGGTCCGTTTAGGTTCTCGGAAGAAGCTCTGTTGGGGTTTCGGGGTTCATCAAAGAAATCGCAGCATCCTATGCTTTCGGCCGCATAAACGACCATTGTTGATGGTACTGAAACTGCAGGAAACATTGCGACAATTTCCGAACTTCAGAGGTCCGTTGCTAGGATGCCCAGTAGTACCCTTATTCCCTTTTTGTAATAATAGGTTTCCTAGAAAGTAACCCAATACCAAAAGGGCCCTAGGTTTCCGGGCGGCCTAGGGTTGGGTTTGGGATATCCTAAAGCCGCGAGCCCTAAGCCCCAAACCGAGTGGGCGTGACCAGCATCTCCACGGCCAAGCTCCTAGAACGTAAGCTTAAGCGAACTACTGTTGATGATAAAAATCCTGCATTAGCCTAAGTACCCCAAACTCTGGGAATTATGGTATATTTCTTGTAATGGGTCATGCAGGATTTATATCATCCACCGTATGTATATCGTTCCTTAGGGTTCCATACTATGACAATTGCATATTGTACCTGAAAAATCCGAGCATAGTTTTAATGCCGATAGTCTTATAACACCATAATAAACAAAGAAAGCAAATTAACAGTGCTCAGTAGCGAAAGCTGCGCCCAAACCCAGCTCTGAAAAAATCATACACCCTCCGCGCCAAACCCTTAGGCTAAACCCTGAGCCCCTTCTAGACCTTACCCTTACCCGGAATAACCTTGATTTTTTGAGGACCTACATAAGGAAATCATAATAAGGAACCCTAACAAGGCAATGTAGGAACCTGATTAAGCAACCTGCAAAGTTTCTTACTCAGGTTCCTACGTTAAGGTAAACCCGAACAGGAGCTGCGGAAAGGAAAGGCCAGAGATTCCTTGGCCCCTGCCGTGGGCAAGGTGCTTCCGGAGCTGGGAGTTAAGAACTAGTACTAATGTAGGAACCTGATTAAGAAACCTTGGGCCTTTATTGGATTCCTTATATATATATATATATATATGAAGCCTACTATTTTAGGGTTTGGAGTAGGTTTTTCTGATCAGATTTTCCGGTAGTAGAAGGTTTCCTTTAATAGCCTTTTCTACGGTGTTTTAACGTTTAAGCTTAAGGGTTTTTCATGAAGCTAGTACGACGGTTTCAATTATGTCTTTTGGTGGTGTTCAAGAGGTTTTCGAAGTGTTCCCTTCCCTTGTTCCTTGAAGGCTCACCGTAAGGGTCTAAGTACCCAATAATCATTTACCTCCCAAACTACCACCCGCAATACTATGACCCTAAACGCGAGTACCTAATAAACTGGACCCCTTGGACCCGTCGACTTCCGGGAGTTGGTAAGCAGGTTGTATGTGCTGTATGCGCAGTATAAGGTTTCAATTTAGTCTAGGATGCCCAGTAGTACCCGTATTCCCTTTTTGTAGTCCTAGGTTCCTTATAAAGTTACCCAATACCAAAAAGAGAGGCCTTTTTATTCTTAGGTTACTGGGTATCCTAGTAGTTGTGCTAGTCTGGTAGGTGCTCCAGCAACGCATTCCTCCACTAACTGGGACACCGAGACCTTGCAGATGATGATTGAGCCAGAAACACTCCAAGTGTTTGGCAAAGTCTGGTCAACAAGAGGGTCCAGAAGCAGGGGTGGTTGAGGAAATTTTCCTGCTGGACGTGAGATCTGTGATGCCAGCGCCTGCATCCGGATGTCGCAATGAAGACCTGACCAGTCATCCCGGTGATTTGAGTGGCAGATCACCTGTGCTGAATGTTTGATTGCAAACTTGAGAAGGGAGGGTGTTCACTCTTGCCTTCTTCGACCATCGTCATCATTGAACCGTGCCAGATGCCTAGCAACACTGTCCCAATTCAGGTCACGCATTAGACCAAAAGGGTTTAGGGTCTAGGGCGTCTTTGTAGCTATAGTGGCCCGTGCGACCAAATCATGTTACCTGCCGAGTTTCATTGGTATTACCTCCACGCCTATAAGAATCAGGACCTTGGGCGTAGGGAAAGATGCAGGAGATTACAAGCACGGCTTACTTTTGAGAGGGCGCACGTAGCGGTGAATGAAGAAGGAGGTGGCTTTGCGCAGACGCCTGAACCGAAGCCTCAATTTCAACCTTAATAGTCCCTGAAGGTTACCTAGAGGGTCATACCCTACTGCTTTTAGGGTACCTAGTTTTATGTTTAGGATCTCCTATATATAGAAAAGTAGGTACCCTGAGAAAGGGGTTAGGTTATGAGCCTCTAGGTAGTACAAAAACCCGACACACTACACTCCGACATCAATTTATCGGTCGCTTCTGTCTCAGACTGGCCTGCCGGTTTTGCCGTTGAGGGTTTGGGCTTTTTCCGGGTTTGGGGTTTCGGGCATGTCTTCTTGCTTCCTCGAAGCGGCGAAGCGTCCGCGGCCCGTAGGCCCTCGACATGCACTTAATTACCATGGGTTTTCCATGGTCTTCCGCCCCGGTAGGAGCGGGCATCGCCCGCAGGCGGAAAAAGGAGCTAAGTCCTACGGGAGAGTAACCTCGTCCCAGATGTGCTAAGGAGTGCGAACAGTCCTAAGGGAGCGTAACGCGTCCCTGCTCTGCACTACGGAGCCTACGGGAGGGAACGTCCCGTCCCGCAGAGCTGCACATCAGAGGAGTGAGACACGTCCTCACCGGGAGTGCTACACGTCCCAAGGAGAGAGGCCGTCCCCTGCAGAGCAGAACAGGAAGCTCCCGTGTTCTCGCTCTTACGGAGCAGGGCCGAGAACCAGAGCCGAAACTCGTGCTGAGCTGAGAAGAACCGGGTGAAAGACAACCAACCAGAAGCTCTCCGAGCAAAGCTGGAGGATGAAGTGGTCGAGACCCGCCGGAGCGAATCTCTTAACCACCGCTACGCACCGGTGTCCTCACGCCACACGCCTCAAGGAAGGGCAGTGCCGCAACAGGCCAGCCCTGACGTTAAGGAGGCGGACGGTACAGGCGCCCGCGGAGTAACCCTGACAGGCGTAAACCACCACGGGAAAACAGACACAACACGAGAGCGACGCCGGGCACACCGTACCCCGGAGGGGAGGCCTCCCTCGACAAAAAAGCCACGTGTCGTGGCGTCCGGCAGAGCCCCATCGGAGCAACAGGTCCTAACCCGAAAGCAACCCTAACCGCCCACTCCCTTCAACAAAGCGCAGGGCCAACGCTTCCCCTCAACAAGGCGCAGGGACGACGCTGCCCCTCATCTTCCTAACAGGTAGCGCGGGGCCCACGTGCCTGCAGACGAGTTAGGGCTGCATTGGGCCAGGGGGCCTGCGGAGTTTAAAGAGGCCAACCAGGCGGACATCCCTGATACCGAGCACAGTGCCGTGCAAAGCACCAGGGAGCGCTGTACAAAAGCTAACTGCCGACGAAAAATGCCAACCTCCGGAAGGAGGCCAGGGAGTGGGAGGCAACACGTCCCTATTAGCCAGGAAAGCAGCAGTAGCTTCATCGCCGCAGTGTGTCGTAGGCAAGACACAGGGCGGTGACGCCATAAAGGGACTGCAGGGGGGAGCCACCCTCACAGACCTAGGCGATGTAACAAAGAACCCTCCTAAAGGCCATCGCCTAAGGGATAGGCAGATAGACCTCGAAAGTGCCTGAGGAGGGGGTCCTCCTTGCCGTAACTCAATCCTCATTGCCAGGGCGGCCGAGGAGAAGGAATTGAAACAGAACCAAAGAAAACCGGTGTGAGACTGCGCACGTGCTGGGACCCTAAAAGGGCGGGCAGAGGGCAGCGACTGCCGCAGGCAGCGCCCGAGCCCTGAGCAGTGCACAGAAGCAGTGGGCTTCGAAGCACTCGTCTGTACCGGCTCCTCCTATCAATTTCGCAGGGCAGGGTCGTGCAGAGCGCCCTTCCTTGCCCACTTCGTGTCGGAGCAGCTGAAAGGGAGGGGCGCGGCCTCCAGGCCCCTAGGCACCACCAGCTACTGTCCAGGAAGGGGACGAAAAGGGTCTGCAACCTTAAAGAGCCCTAAACCCTGCACGGCAGAAAGACAGATGCGGCTCACGGCGCTTGGGAGTGGCAGTCACGTCCCAGAAGCGCACCTGTGAAGGAGTGATAGCCCACTTCCTTGCTGTCTTCAGGCCGGTCCTGGTGGAGGGCGAGCCCGATCCACTACGGCCACGCGAAAAGCAAGGGGTGGGAGCCACACCCAAGTCAGGGGCGCTATGGCTCAGAGAGAAGGCTAAAACTGGGATTGTGGGGGCCTTGAACCTTGTCAAAAAGCAAGTTGAGAGCCCCAGGCCCGTTAGTTAAAACACGCAACTCTCTACGGCCACGAAGTGTGGCACTAGAGCTAGCTTGAGCCGAGACTTGAGCCAGTCTTCTTGCTTCACAGGCCGTCTCCCACACAAATCCAGAGCACACGATAATTAGTGTTTGAATAATTTGCGGTGCCGACCCCTTGCGTCTAGGCGAAAGCCTTCAACAAGGATCCATCGAGTAATCCCTAAACCCCGAATTTTTGTGGGGTTCCTTATTATGTTTTCCTTATGTAATTCCTTAAAAAGTTAGCGTTTCTAGAGTCCAGGTAAGGCCGAAAAAACTAAACGCCAATATTAACCCTAAGCCCTAAACAAAACGCTTTAAGATACACCAGGGCCCATCACCCTAAACCCCCAGAACCCCCAGAACCCCCAAACCCCTAAACCCCCAACCCCCCCTATGCCCCCCCTAAGCCCCTGGAGGCAGCTGGGCTCCTGGCTGAAAAGGCCCAGAAGGCAGCCCTGAACGACACGTCTGTCCCTCTCGAGGCCGACTCGGGGCTGATTCGGAGCGTCGAGGGGGTGTAGGGTTTAGGGTTTATTGTGTTTATAGGGTTTAGGGTGTTTAGGACTTAGGGTGTTTAGGACTTAGGGTTTTCAGGCCCTCAATGACACGTCTGTACTTCCCGAGGCCGCTTCGGGGCTTAGAGATTTTGGTATAGGGGCCTTAAATTAAATTATAGTTACTAGAATAGGCTTCCTTTAAAGGGTTCCTTTCAGGGTTCTATGAGTGATCTAGATGCGTACTATACCTTGGGGGCCTTAATAATTCGAATAGCATTTGGGGGGATATGATACTAAAATTATAGCAAGGAGCCCCTAAAACCCTATTCTAGTGATTAAGGGTACATGGAGCCTCAGATGTTTGGGGGGTTCCCAGAAGTTCAGGACATGGGGGGGTGGAGATTTGAGAGGGTTTAGGCTTTATGGGTTTAGGGCTTATACTACAGGGTTTTAGGAGGAAGTGTGGGGTTTCGGCTTCGGCTTCTACAGCCTAATTTAGGCTTCAGGGTTTGAAGGGTTTTAAATCTTCATCTCGATGAATCCGGGGCCCTTGAGCCCTCCCCCAAACCCTACCTAGAGGCTCATACCCTACCCCTTGTTTAAGGTACCTATATAATTTTTATATAACAGCTCCGGACCATAACACTAGGTATCCTAAAAAAGGGGTAGGGTATGACCCTCTAGGTAAGCTCTGATCCCGAAAGGTTTTGGCTCTTGAGGGAGATACTTGCGGGGGTCAGAGCCGACGACGCCTACGTAGCAATGCTAATGGGCAAGCTCTGCAGCAGCCTGCCTGACGGGTCCAACGGACCCAACACTGAGTTATTTGGGTTGAGGATAAATGATCATGTAGGTTAGGAGTTTGGGAAGCATCCCATTATAAAGTACTTGGACCCTTTGGGTTAAATAGCCCTTCACTGCGGTATGTCTCGCATACCCTTCTGACAGGGATTGTTTTCAGCTCTACTTCAGGGCGGTAAGCCCTCAGTGCCAAGATCCAATTTCCTCAATCCCCAACCGCCCTGGCTTCTCTTCTGGGCTTCATAGGGTTTATAAAAGGGCTTCAAAAGATGGGTAGCCAGTAATCAGGTGATGGTGGTCATGGTACGCCAGTTATGGAGTGGTGGGGGTAGAATTATTCGGCACCTGGACCCTTTTTTGAGGAGGAATCCGGAGCCTGCAATCTAGCATGGGGGCCTGAATCAGTACTCATACTATTGTGGGGGTTCCGTATTGTGATGATGGTATATCATACTCCCAAACCCTATTCTAATCATTAAGGTGCCTACACTATGTCCTTATCGTAGCCCTTATAGACGCCTTTAATGGAACCCGGGAGGAAACCCTTGAACCCGCAAGCTAACCCCTCAGCCCCGAACTCCTCCACCCAGCCTTTACTTTGGGGGATTCCGGAAGGTCGCGGCTTTGGCAAGGATCCAGGACGACGACCTTTCAGAAGAGGAGGAGGCCGTCTAGGGCTCCCCTCAAGGGTTTCGCTTTGAAGTTGGTGTAGTAGGTTTCCTTGGAAGGGCTCCTGCAAGAGATTCTTGGTTTCGGTTCATGGTTAGTGTAGGTTTCCTTGGCTCCTACAAGAGATTCTTATGGCAGTTTTTAGGGTTGCTCTACAGGGCTTTAGGGTGTAGGGTTCCGTAAACTCCTATAAGAGATTCGTATCGCGGTTTGATGCAGTTTTCTTTGTTCTCCAATTCCCAATACTGAACCTCCAGACTGTCAAGCCCTTAGAGTTTATGTCATATCGCTCCAGAAGTTTTTGCTCGGAGAAATATGAGCTGTGCCCAGAATCTAACCACCCCACGCCGAGGGTGGGGAACAACCTCAAGATACATCTTTCTGCATGTACGTCTTGTTGTATATGTACATATTATCCCCTGCACACTTTACATGGTCCAGTAACATGCAACCCTCACAGCCTGAACTTAAAAGCTCCGCAAAGCCGAGGTAAGCTAAACCCAAACCCCAACCCCAAAGACAAATCCGAATCCCAAAAGCCATCGGCAGCTTCAGCAAGTAGAGTGCTAGATAGCAAGATCTTTCTCATGAAGACCTAAAGAATTAAAATGACCTAGTTGGAAGCAGGCACCGAATTCGATTTCTAAGCACCCGAAACCTGCGCCGTGAATTCCAGGCCGTCAGTTATGAAGCCATCCCGATCCCTCATCCTGTCAGGGCTTTAGGGTTTGCGGCTTATTGTGATTCTCCCTAAAATCTAAACCTGAACCCTGAGAAAGCCCTAGACTCTAAACCTAAACCGCAGAAAAAAAGAAGCACCCTATAAACTCTAAACGGTTTAGGTTAGCCGCAAGCCATCTTCGACGTGAGGAGATCAAACAGGAGCTCGGAGAATCCCTCCTATGAGCTCTGCACAGAGTCGGCGAGTCGACCCAAAGGAGGGGTATACGTTCTAGGGGGTTTTAAAGTTTAGGGTTGAGGGTTCAAGGCTTAGGGTCTAGCGTTTCGGTTTCTGTTTTAGTTTAGTTTATTTGCTTACCTGCCCTGCTAGAGCCTACTTTGCTTGTAATGGTTGTGATACCCTTATACAAGGCCAAGATTGACATGGTGGTTCTAGGGATCCTACAAGACATAGGTTGTGGCAAGATTGGCCAGGGATCAGGCCGCAGGCACTGTGGGGTTTAGGTTTCAGTGTCCAAGGCTTTTGGTTTAGGGTTTAGGATATTGGGAGTAAAGTCTTGGGTCTGGGGCCTCGTGCTGACGAATTTGGGATCATTCGGGTCTGGGCCGGACTACTGGGCACGTCTCGCGGCTGAAGGGTAGGGGTGAGTTGTGCCTGGGTTTGAGCCTACCCCACAAGTACTACAACTAGCACTGTTTATGATTGCTATCAGTATACTTACTGTAACTCAGATCCCCAATGCCCAACGTTTAAACTTTTTGGGTTCTTGTAGTTTAGTAGGAATCGGAAAGTTTCACCTTTCATTTCTGTGGCTTATTGGGGGAGTAAGCTAAAACAAGTGTTGTAATTATCATCCATGTTCCTGCTAATCATGCGGGGTACCACCAAGGGCCCAGGCACCAGAACAGCCGGGTTTAAGGTGCCAAAAGCGATTCAGAGTCTGGTGTACGAGCATACAGAAGATTTCTGATAAAATGCTGTCAGAAAACAGGCAAGGATTCAGGAAACAGTCCCAAAGGATACCGGTGATGGTTGAGGCACCTGGTTAACGGCTCGCCAACATTGTAGTTGTGATTCTTCTTACCTCACTTGGACAACAGTCTCATCAACACAGCCCCAACACCTGAAGCCCCTGTTGCTTTAAATGGGGCAGTCGCAGAGTGATTATTCCTCGGTCCAAGTATCCAAATGGTAGGGTTTGTTAGGTCCCGAATGCTATACTTTGAATTACTCTGAATAGTTTTCCGCATCTATGTTGAGACCTGGATCCTTCGGGTACACATATTGATACAAGCAAGCTCACCAAACTGGAACTCAGGGTCTAGGTTCTAAGCAGGGCTTGTGTTTAAGGGTTTTTGTGTTATGATTATGACTTGTAGTTGGTGGTTGATGATGTACAGGTTATTATGTTTTCTCATAAAAGTACTTGCATCGTTTGGCGCAGGAAGCCGCCCAAGAGAAGCGCAGTCACGAGCTGCCGGTGAGAATGCCCCGCTGTTGAGGACGATTTGCCAGCATCGGAACTAAAACCCTCTCCGAGTTCTGCTTGTTCGTTGCACAATCAAATCCTCATCCCCAAACCCCGCATACAGTGCCCGATCAGCTTCCTCGCCATCAAAAGCCAGCCTAAATCGTGGCTGTTCGGGCTCACGGAGCAATCCCAAACATCGCTATTTTGCGAGAAGTACGTCAAGTGCGGCTGCAACCGCAGTTTGAAAAGAGCGTCGAGGGAAGACTCTGCAAGTAAGTTAATTTGTCCCACTCTGATCCGACGGCTTGCGGCATGATTTCTGAATATTTGATATGGTTTCTCCCACAGCTTCCATGATATATGCCCAGCACTTTGCCAGTTGTTATAAGCCACTGTAAGGTTTTGAGTTGGGGAATGTTGTGAGTGCATACTCTGGGGATATGTATATATATGGTGCCGCGTCGCCGCGTCGCAGGCCCCCCCCCCCACCCCCCATGGTATGCCCCCCCCCCCCCCGAAGCCAGGCATCTCGTCCAATCAAACAGTCACACGTCATCCGCGTAACTCCCCCCCCAAGCCAGGCCTCGCCTCTGGCCTTGTCAATCGCGGGTGGGGGCGGGAGGGATAATCCATAATAGTGGAACCACAAGACGGCGAACCACAGGGGCGGGGTGGGCAAGGACACAGGGAACCACCGGGCCCCTTCCCTTCCCCTCTCTTCGAGCACAAATGAGAATGTTGTGCGCAATGATGTTGACGTGCTAGTCCCAGTGTGGCTATTGGTGGTACCTTTGCACTTATGTTGCTCTGGGCTTCGGCACCGCATGTTCATCGCTTTATCTAGTTGTAAACGGTGCTTGGCGTGTGATGTTCTTGCGAAAACCATATCGTCCGTTGTCATTCCAAGCCAAGTTTCGGTTGGGTTCGCTACAAGTAAGCTTGAGCACGTATTAAAATGATTTGCATTCGGGACTTTTGAGCAAGGGACCTGATGAGAGTGAGGATGGGGATCATGAGCACCATCTTCGTCATTATCATCACCATCATATTCATCACTATCATTGGCTTTGGAGCTCAGGGCAGGTCGGAGTTCAATAGAACTGTATCACATCCTACGTTCCAGACCCGTAGCAACGGGACGCATAGCCATGGACGGGGGCGCAGCCGACCGCAACCACAGGGGGGAGGGGCAGGGGGGAACCCACACCACAGGGAACCACAGGGGGGAAGGGGGTGATACCATGGGGTGGGGGGGGGAGGGGGGGCCTAGCAGCGCTGCACCATATATATATATATATATATATATATATATGTGGTACCCCCCCCCCTGTGCCGATACACCCCCAAGGGATACTCCTTGTAAGGAGGTGTATGACCAGTTTATTCCCTAAGGATCAAAGGGCAGCGCCCTGCACACGGACAGTAGTTGTTTTGTCTTGCTACGCAAGGAGAGCTTGTCTTGTCTCAATATGGTAAAACCACTGTGAGCCAATGGGCAGCGGAATGTATATGTATGAGCATGCAGCCATTGCTGTAGGTACCTGTTAGAGCTACCCCTTTAGAGGTTTATGGTTTCAAACAGACACTAATTTTCTTTTACCGAAAGCATGGCCGCACATTCAAACATATACTGTTATGCCCACTGTCACAGTTGCGGAGTTTTTGGACTCATTATAAAAACAGCATATTAAGTATGCTAGGTATAGCACTGAAGTATACTGCTGAGGAAACTCCACTCCTTTTGCGCACACACTCATGCATGTTTGTCAGAGAGATCATCTGTACAAGATCAGATCTGGTGATGTTCTACTACCGAATTATGCAGCCACTCATTGTGCTCTTGTTAGAGCCTTGTGATTCACTATTGTGAAACTCTGAGACTTTTCTTATCTCAGATTAGGATCCAGGTTTGGATCATAGGCTCGAGCGTAAACGTTCGGATGTGGCTCATCCGGGTCTGAGTGGTCTTCTTCGGAACTTGAGAAGATTCCGAATAATCTGTTCTCAGCCCTGGTGAAGGCGGCGTCTGCAGTATCATATCCATGGTTGGATGTTGTCGCCTTTGGCTCGGCCTTTGGAGCAGCTTGTGAGCTGACTGGAATTGCCTTGGCTTTTGCCGGTTGCGGCTGCTTAGCCTTTGCCCGTTCAGCCCTTCTTCTTTCAAGCTGTCCGTCTGAGGACGCCCATGATCTTTCACTTTCATCTCCTGAGGGAGATAAGGCGTGGGCATAAAGGTTATTCCAGTACTGTGGTGCAGAAGGAGTTAGGACTTCTTCATTGTCAGATTCTGATTGGTCTTCCTCAGAGCTTTGGTCATCAAAGAGTGTCTCGAGGACATTTTTGAGATTGTTATTTCTTCGCTCTATCTCTAGTGAGGAATTGACCAATTGATTAAAGACTGTCCTTGAGTCCTTCAGTGCTGTGAGAAGGATTTCACTCTGGATAGAGTATCTTGGATGGTGTCAAGATGTTCCTTTCTTTCCTCCTTGTCTCTCTGGATAGAGCCTCGCAATGCTTGTGCGATTCTGAGGAGGTCTGTGTATTTCGCAAGAGGCATAGTTACCGTTTGATTGTCATGTATGACAGTTGTTTCATCGCCGCTTAAGTTCCTGAATAGGACTTCCACGATTGGTAGGAACTCCGTGCTCCACGGTTCCTCTTCATCATATGTTTCTACGTGCTGTAGCACGCGTTGTGTAAATTGGCCGGATGCTTCTACCGTTGCATCGATAGAGCTGATGTGTCTTGATACTATGTTTCGACACGTAACGTTAATTGCCTGGCCTTGATTGGCTTGGTCAAGTGCAGCGTCTGCATAGGTGCAGAGTCCACTGTTGTGGGCTTCTCTAGCTGCTTTTCGTTGAATACGCCGATTTTGACCTCCTCTTCTGGTAGGACCTTTTGGTCTTGGAGGATCAGAAGGTACTGTTCCTTTCGCCTTCGGCGGAGGACTCTTAGGTGGAGGTGACATGTTAGCCTTGTTAGGCCCTGGTGGCATTGCCTTGGGCGCTGATGACGATGTGGCACTTGGAAGTGCAGATGTACCTCTGGCCTTTGCCGTGGATCCCTTAGGGATCGATGTGTAGGTGATCTGCATGGCTTCCTCGGCCATTTGTGCATGCAAGGCATCCTGAAATAATTGCGTCATGTGAGGAGTGTTACTTGCATCATCGTAGGTCTGGAAGCGCTCAATGTCTCTTTCGGTGCCACGTGGTCGTGTATCACCTCTTTGGAAAGGATCATTCCTGCGAATCTCCGCAACTTGTACTGCATGGAGGCAGTTTTTGCATAGCACTTTCCTGCAAACATCTCTTGCTTGCTTAAGCTGGTAGCAGCTGTCTGAGAGATGGTAGACTTCGCTTCGGGAAGTATGCCAAATAGGTCGCAGATCAGTTGTTTCTCCGGAATTAACCCTGTTGGGTCCTAAAGGTTCACGCGTCTGCGGTTCATCCTCGGGTTCGAGGAATGGAACTCTTTGGTTCGCTGCTGCTCTTGATTTTGGTTGTTGGCGCTCCATACATCTGATAGGAGGCCTGGTAATCTGCTTCCACATCCAGTGTAAGCCCATTAGCAGCAGGAACACATTCCACGTGATGCTGAAGACAGAGAAGTTTTGCTCACTGGTTAGTGAGTCTGGAAGTGAAGTCTCGTCAGTCTTGGTAGACTCTGCGTTTGCTCCACCTCGGTTGCGGTGTCCGAACCAGCCCGACAACCCCGCTGCTGTAGCAGCTGTTCTGAGTGCCTTGCCGCTCGGAGCAGACGGTGGACGCGATGCTTTCCTTCTTCTTCTCCGACTGGAGGATTCGTCCTCTTGTTCCTCTTCATCTCTCTGAGCAGACATCAAGTTTGATGTTTCTCTTTCGTGTTCTTCGATGTCACTTTTTGTTGGTGACGGTTCTTCTTCTAGTCCATCCAGCTCTTCCAAAGACATGTTGAGCTTGTCAACAATATTGGTTCTTTGAGGCCTGGACCTTGATCTTGGTAGATCTTGTTGTGAAGAGGATGATGATTCCTGGTTCCTTCTTGGAGGAGGACCTTCAGGCTCGCTGGGACGTTCAGGCTGTGGCCACTCCCAGAATCTTCCATATCTGTGATGGCTACCTGATGGTTGCGATTTGTCGTACCAGCTGTTGCCGGATGAGTAAACGAATGAATCGTTGTAACCCCAGTATTCAGCATTACGCTGCTTGTAAGCCTTTCGCTTGTCAGCGATTTTCTGGACCTGGGCATCTGACCGGTTGTGTTTCCCTTTTGTCAGGATTGGTTGTATCGTGAAGCCCAGTGGGCTATGCCAATCTTTGTCAGTGGGACCCAACCATAGGTCAAGGTTAGAGAAAGTTGAATAGTACTGCTTGACTGAAACAAACAGACGGATATCAATATCCCTGTTGTTGTTCGTGTCCTGCCACATATCTGAGATTCGTTCCCAGTATGTTCTTTCAGCGGCAGGTGTGACCTCTCTTGGACTAGGTGACGCCGTGTGCGGCGTTTTACTCCAGTCAAGGATATAACTGTTGATACAGTCAAGGTCAGCAACTTTCTTCGCCGGGTCCGCCGGTAGACGATCTGCACGTGCCAGTCTGTGCTGGTCGGAGTTGTTCAAGCAAAGATGTCGCACTTGTGAGTGCCTTCCTGCTATTTTGTTGAATGCTGCAAGTTTCTTCTCCAGGTATAGAGAAAACAAACTGTTTCGCGGGTGAACGTCTCCACCTTTTAAGGTGAGCCTCGACGCAATATTATTGAGATCTCCCGCTATTACATCCGGTTTAAAAGGGAGAACCTCGTTGAGGAACGCGTTCACCAGTTCGCGTCTCTGTTCTTCCTTATGAGTCATGAACGAGTTGAAATGGACGATCGCAATGGTGATGACCTTGTAAGGCCCTTTTGTACACCACATCTCGTCAAGATCATTAGATGCTTCTTGTGAGAAGATCTCTGCGTATGTCTCAAAGTCTTCCTCTGGTGGCTCATCACCCTCGACATGGCCGTTCCATTCACAGAGAATCGGCGAGGGGTCGAGGTCGACAATGTCAGACACGCCTCTGGTGAGAGGTAAGAGCCATCAGTGGGTCCATCCTTGTCAGGATTTTTGCCCTTGAGCGGGTCATATCCGATAATCTGCATGAACTCGTCTCTCGTCATCCTTTGGCCAGAATTTGGGTGGACCCATTCTTTTGCCTCTGGTATGGTACTGTGGTACCCGAATGTGAGGCGGCACACCGCACCGTGGCATGCCCACAGTCGCTTCTTGGTACCACCATTCTTAGGCTTCATTGTTCGATGACGATAAAAGTGGTGGACGAGAGCAATGTCTGTTGTTGGGTCACCCTTGACTCCGATGTACATTGAGGGTGCCTCAGGCTCCTTGGGAGGAGAATGGATTAGCATCCCTCTGTATTCGTGTTTTCGCATGGTTGCGATCGAGTACTCTGACGCAAGTGCTCCTGCCTCGAGTACGAGGGTAATATGAGCTGAATTGTTGAAGCACATGTCAATAAGAGGGTGATAATCGAATCCCTTCTCAGGTTTGAGCTTCTTTTTGGGATTCCCTGCGGGCACCGGAGCTCGATCCATATTTCCCCAGTTGAATACCACTAGATTTAGCGATACACTATCTGGGTTCGAGCCTTCAATGTATTCTCTCTTCTCATTGACGCCGGCCATCCTATTGCGAACTATCTCGTAGTGTGCATCGAGCACCAGTTTGTCTTCGTGGCCAGTGAGAGTGAGAAAAGAAGCCGGGTGGCTTGTTCTAGAGTCCTTGATGTTGATGTGACTCTTGTTAACGCTCTTATATTCCTCCAAGGTTGGAGCCTCTGTGGAGCTGTCATACGTATTCGGAGGATTGTTCCTGATATCATCAAGGCTGTATGGATCTACGCCTGGATGGTCCTTTTCGAACATGCTTCTTGCGTGTTCGCAATACATGTTGATTTTCTGGACTGCCAAATCTACGTCCTCATGTGTGAGGATGGCCTCGTATAAAAACTGACGCTCGTCTGAGGTCATTCCTGCTCTCACTTTGGAGGTCTCAAGGCAATCGATTGGCAAGACGCACTCGCACATCCGTTGTTTACCCTGTGGGGTAAGTCGACAGTCTGCACATACAATCGTTCCACAGGAATAGCAAAAATAGCCTGTAGGCTGTTTGCAGAGATCGCAGAGAGGATTGTCTGGTCGAGGCAACATTCGTATCCTTTGGTTAAGGCTCATGGCTGTCCTGCGTACTCCTACAAATCTCTCCTTGTTAGGAGGCGCAGAGGAGGAAGATGCTGACTCTCTGGGTCTGTCCCACTCCTCTTCGTCAGGAGCCTCAGAATCTTTGATCATGAGTGGACTTCGGATTTTTCGATTCCATCGACTAACCCAGATTCTTTCTTGCATTTCTTGTTGCATAGCCGGGTTAGACGGTGACTTCGAAATTCGGTGCTTAGTATTTTCTCGAATCCGAGCGCTGATGCGCTCATGTTCTCTTACGAGATCTTCCTCATCAGCAGGTTCCTCGTATTCGAGGTTGAGCTTGCTTCTGTTGACTCGATAATAGGTTTCTGTTTCAGGATCGAAGAGAACTAGGAATGTTTCCTTCTCCTTTTTAGGAGATTTTGGTTTTCTTGGCTCTTCGTCTGAACTCTGAACATATTCTGTTTCAGGCTTTGGTTGGTCAAGTTTGACCTTCTCAAGTTTCTCTGTGATCTCTTTCGTGGGAGATTCTTTCTTCTCCTCTGATGCTGCAGGTGCAGAGTTCGTCTTGTGAGACGGATTAACATCAACTCGGAGTTCTGAGGATGACGAAGATTTTGAGCTCTTCTCGCTCTTCTCGCTCTTTTCGCTTGACGCCGTCTCAGCGTCTGATTCTTCGTCACAATCCTGGTTAGGATCTGGTTCCTCAGGTTCCGTCTCTGTTCCAGAAGATTCTTCCTTGGGAGGAATTACGTTGGCAGAAGTATCCTGGACAGGTTCTGGAGGTTTGTGACCTGTCGTTATCTTGAGCACTTCAGTGGCGCTTCTGGTGCCGTCGGAATTCCAGAGCTGTCCCATAAGACTGTCCGGATCCTTGTCGGCCTCGGCCTGCCGGGCGAGCTTGGATCTCGGGTGGATCTCCTTGACAGTAGTTTCCGTGTTCGGAGGTACTTCACCTGCAGAAGCGGTTTGCTCCTGGTTAGGAGCTGTGTCTGTCTCTGTATTTGGCAAAGAGAAAGACTTCTTGTGAGAAGATCTAGCCTTGGGAGGCTCTGGAGGCAAATTTCGCCTTGACATCTTGCGAAGTGTCGATTCGATCTCCTTGCCGTAATTTGAGCACCATTTCTTCGACTCGTAAGTCGCTGACGGCATTTGTTCGGAGCAGTGGTCTGCCCACCATGGTCCGATGCTCTTGAGCTCATCGTATTGCGATGATACCCAGAGTGTTTCAGAGGGTGCAAATACGGCGCTAAGAGTACGGGCATGCACTACATCTGGTGTAGCAAACATCCCCGCTTGCGACTGCCACATGTTTGTGACTTCGTTCACTACGTTATTTGCGTCGAATACTAGGAGCAGTGCCTTGTTGGCACGCAGCAAAGTAGGATTAGGACTCGCCAGGGTTAGCGATGAAAACTGAACAGTGTCCCTATTGGAACGACTGTTTTCATTCACGAGAGCTTGAAGACCTGGTGAGGTCACCACCTGAGATAAGAGGTTTGATGGTACCAGACCATGCCTCAGGATTGAGGATAGTGCATGCAGGTCCGTGGCATGCATGATGTAACAAGGGTTGTTCTGCCGAACAAAATCTTCCATGCCTGCGGGCCTTGGCGCGTTAGTGGAGAGACGCTGCGCATGGGACTGCACAGGATTGCTCCCCGTTGCCATAAAGTCTGAGATGGTCATGTGTGACCTTGGCCTCTCTTCTTCAGGATCTGGTTCTTCAGCTCTTGGTAGAGTTCTTCGTGAACCGTGTCCTCCTACTGCCGAGAGGTAAAGCTTGGTCATGGTCATCACATTTGCATCCTGTGGGATGGTAACGGCGGCAATTGTTGTTTCAGCCCTGCCATCTTGGTCATAAACCATAGTGACCACGAACCTGGACTTAGTGTTAAGTAAAACACCAAGCGCGATCTCTTGTGGTGAATATTGTGCGAGCTGTGCATCGGCCAACTTGGACATGTCCAGAAGATAATTGTGTTGGCCAGAAAAGAGATCTTGGCGCTGATTCTGAAGGTGTCTCGTTGAGTGTGCTAACCACCTTCCGACCTTGTTGGTCTTGGAGAGAATGTGGAAGCACATCTCTGGTGAGAGACCTGTTACCTCTACCAGTCTTGGCACTGAGGAGGGATAGTCATATTCTCCAGATGCATCAAGACTCACACATTGTTTTACCTCCTGTGGGAGGCCAGTCTGAAGGTGATGTGCAAGCATCGTACAAAACTGGCGTGGATCACGAGCGTGATTGCCCACGTTGTTATCCCAGTATAAAAGGGGACTGTTGTCCCATGGTCCTTGGAGGACTCCTTCGTAGAGCCTGACTCCATGTTTGGAGATTGGAGTGAGCTTTGCTCGACTCGCATGGCCACATCGTAAGATCAGGTCAGCAAGATCTCTTGGACGCGGATTGAACACCTGTTGGTGACCCATGTAAATGTATGGAGGCTCGTTATTTTTCTCACGTTTGTGAAATCGGTGTCCACCGTGATCGGTGTGTCGACGTGATGCGTCCCGACGAGACTCGGGATAAGAGCTATCCATGTGTGGATGTCGCTCATTGTACGCCTGTTCTGCCCTTGGTAGGGCGTATCCATCACGGCTACGGAAATTTGATCGTGTGCTCATTACGGCACAATGACCAAACGAGATCAGAAATGCTTGGTTAGCTCAAAAGGCTAGTTGCTGTGAGGCTCGAGGCTGAAAGCGGCTGCGGATGGTATAGAACATAGAGTTCTCATGAACATGTCTGATCTTAAGGAAAACGCAGCTTGCAGACACAAATTTTCTTTTAGACGAAAAACAGTCTAAATAGAAAATCCAGCACATGGTTGTGCTACCAGCAAACAAGACTACCACCATGTTCCTTGGCAATAAAATAATCGGTAAATCTCTGTTGAGACATCAATTCCAAGGAAGGCTACCGCTGTAGCGGCATTCCTAAGGTTGTCTATAATCCACCGAACAGTGAAAGCTTTATGTTGAAGGAGTTCACGGAAGGGTGGATGAATGTCTGTTTCTGGTAAGTTTCCTGTTTCCAGAGCCTTGATAAGCTCATCAGGTTGTGCCGAATGCTTTGTTAATGCATCAGCTAGGCAGTACTTCGAGCTTACATGAGCTAGATCATCTAGAGATCCAGAGTTGGATTCCTTACGAAGCATCTGTATAAGATGGTGAGTTTCCTTTTGCTCTGGAAGGTGTGTCGTGCCTGCTGTTGTCACAAGATTGTTCGCATCTGTTCTGATATGTATAGGTACCGTCTCTGATGAGAGATCTGCCCAAAGTCCTTTGAGGAACAGGCAGGTACCAAAGCAACGCATCAGTGCGTTAAGCTCTGCCACTGTTGTGGACATTGTGGTTGTCGTAATCTTGTGAGACTCATAGTCCACCAGGCTACCTCTCGAGGATGTTTCCTTGATAGAGGATTCAGAGAAATCATTCTTCTTGGAAGAAGCAGCTGCTGCTGATTGTTTCATTCCTTTTAGCTTCGGATTTCGATCTTCAGCAAGGAAAATAACATGTGCTCTCTGAGATGATTTGTCATCATTGTTCCTGTAGGAAGCATCAGGGTAACCGAGGATTCTGAGATTTCCTTTCAGCGGCCAAAAACGCAATTCTACTTCGGTAGACTTCAAAATCCTAACAAGTTTGTTCAGTTCTCGAATATCACCGATAGTAGGCTTGGCAGCCTTGCTTGCACACCTACTGAAGCGATAACAAATGTGGGCTTGAGTCCGGCTTTGTAGCCAGTTGATCTGTCCTAAAACACTTCTATAAGCAGTGTGCTGCTGTGGTGTGCATTGTTGCTCATTGTTGAGCTTCTTGTCAAAAACAATTTCTTCTAGAGCTTCAACAGCTAGGTTCTGATTTACTGAGATATGTGCTGGCACTGATGCTGTAGCATCCTTCCAGACTAATCTCTGTCCTACAAACATGATATCATTCGTATCTTCAGAACCTACTGCAAATTCCTTTTTGATCGATTCTATCACGGCCTTACGAAAGGTGTCATCACCGGCCATGCACAGGTCATCTACATGCAAACAGACTACTCCATGTACCTGTCTACCCTTGGCATTGTTGCCTGCTATGGGATCTAGGAGATAGTCAATCGCTGATTCCATGGTCTTTGGCTGAGACTTCTTGAGCTCAGCATCTGCTGTTGCAGACTTCTTACCATACAGAACATATGTACAGCGATCCGCACGGGTTGGCACCAGGCCATAAGACAGGAGTGCCTTATCAACGATGTTCCACCATCTTCGAGGTGCATCGTTAAGTCCATAAGCGGGTTTCTTCATCCTCGCTGCAATGTGGGAAGGATAACCTGCTTCAGGAGGAATCTGACAGATTATGTCTCTCGACTCATCATAGGCTTCACCCTGTAGGAAAGCAGTCTTTAAGTCGATGTGTGTCAGATTCCACAGCTTGTTAGCTGCTAGTTGAATCGCTAAGCGGAAGCCTGGGCGACTCGCAGCAGGACTATCAGTTTGCTGAATGTCCTTCTGTCGATCCTGGAAACCTCTCAGGACCCATCGGGCCTTGCACTTAAGGAAGTTTCCGTCCTTGTCTCTTTTTAGAGTCAGGACCCATCGACCAGTGACATAATTTCGGATGTTTCCGAGTTTCCGTGTATCGACGAGCTCAAAGACATCATTGTCTAGCCAGCTCTGATATTCTGCTGCTTTCGCTTCATCAAACTGTTTCTTCATCTCACGCTTTTCCTTGGCGGTTGCCTCCTTCCGCTGTGCCTTCTGGGTTAAGTTCGCTGAGTTCCTGGAGGAACTTAGAGATGAAGCCTTGTCCTCTTCCGTGAGAAGATCATACTCTTCACGGATGTCAGATCGAGACCTTTTAGTGGGTTTATACCGTGTTCGGTCTGACCTCACTCTTGATGTTACCTCTCTGATGTCCACGGGTCCGCCATGCATGTACCGAGGCATGGAGAAAGAACCTGTGTTACTGCACAGTTTCTGTTCTTCTGTGAGAAGGATCCAGTCCTTCTCATCTACGACCAAGTCACCTTCCTCATCAGAGTAGTACCTTGTGTTCTCTGACTCGGCATCGCTCTCCGGTTCTGGTGAACCAGAAGTGTGAGGAGGAGCGGACGGTTGTCCGGGGTCGTCTGGGACCAGTTCTTCCTCAGTGTCTTCTTCATCTTGTTGTAATGGAAGAATGGGTCCCTGTGGATGTGCCTTCGGTTTAGGTTTAGGTGTCGGCACCTGTGGAGGTGATTTCTGTTTGTGTGGCGAAACTTTCCTTTCCGATGAAGACCTTGGCGACACATCACCCCCCAGACGCCGAGGAGACGGAACGCGAGGAGGCGGATGCACGCGAGGCTTAGCCCGAGCAGGAGCCACGGGCTCATCGGAGGAAACGGCCGGTAGTCGCGGTGGAGGTACGGGAGGAGGAGGACGCGACGGCGGCGTGCCGGGAGGCATCGGCTGATCTGGTTCCGGCATAGAAACATCGTCAGATGTAATCCGTGAGCGATTGGTGCTCATCGGTTCCGACGGGTCTGACGGCGAAACCTCTTCGTCCGACATGATTACATCCGGCGGTGTCCGCACGGACGGTGAAGTCTTGCCGCCTGTCATCTGGAATAGCACCCCCGAGAAGGTTGATGGGTGTACTTTGTTCCAGGAAACCTGGTGCGGCAAGCAACACGTCATGGTCGAATTAGGCTTCTTCTTGTTCCAGAAAACAAGAACGCCATCAGTTACACTTGTGAGTGCTTTAACTGTTCCAAATGTACCTCTGTATAGAGTACACTGTTCGAAACCAGACCCTGGTAAGAGTCTTGATCTAAGACGAGTAATGTCTGACACCAAGGCATCAAGGGACGGTGATGGTTTGGAATGATGCAATGGTAATTCAGTTTTACTCGATAAAGAATTTACTCTAGCAACAAGTGATCTGATTTTTGGATCTTGCAGGAGTTTCGAATCCTTGAGAGGATTTGTCGTCAAAAGTGAATACTCCTGATCAAGAAGTTCCGAAAGTCCCTGGAGGCATTCATCTCCAGAGTATTCTAGTATGTCTGTGACTAGAGAAAGATGAGATGCATACGCATCTCGTTTCAGGAATCTTGCCAAACACGAGGCAAAGGTCTCACAGAATTCATAAGGATACACTTGTGCGAGTTTGGTTTTAAGACCGTAGCCTTGAATACCCTTTTCGTCTCCTGGTGGAGATGTTGGAGACTTCGTTTTGGCAGAATGCCTCTGGAGAGGAATTAAAACTTGCGGTGGCAAGTTGTGCATAAAAATCGAAGATTTCGATTCATAGTATCCTGTTGGATCTTTCATGCCATAGGCCTGTAGGTTACAGACCTCATAGCTGATCTTATGATTAGAAAACAGGCGTTTTGCTTCTGGTGAAGACCAGAGCCTGCTGTAGTATGGGTTCTCAAGAACAAAGTAACGTCCGAGCTTCATTTGGTGGTCTGCGACCGATTCACAGAATTTTAAAACAGAAAGTCTCTTGGCAGAGCCTTTCTTCCACTGTGAGTACCAGCTAGACCACTGAGAATGGTCAGGTGACATAACAATAATAGTAGGTTCTTGTTCCTTGATGATCCTAAGAAGATTGGAGCGACCTTGCGGTTGCTCAAGATCTAGACCGCTACGCAAATCGACTGGCTGACCTACTCGAAGACCTGATAGGGCAGCCTTGTGACTCATGCGGGGAGATCCGCCGTAGAGTTCTAGAAAATCAATCTTCCCAATACTGGTGACCTGCCAGTGACACTCTTGATGAGGAATCGTTAGGTCTGTCGACTGCAGGGAAGCATCGAAGGTGACCATACAACTTGCGTGGTCAGAACCTTCTGACGTCAGAGTTTCCTCATCAGGAGCGAGAGGAATCTCCACATCAGATGTTATGTCATAGTTTTTCCTCAGTTTTGAGATATTGACACGGACGATGCGTGTTCCAAGATCCACACCTACCATGGATCCTCCGAGTTCGGAGATCACCTTTACCTTTTAACCAAGATCCATGTTTGGACCCAGTGGATCCAATCTTAGACTTATCTTCTGACCAGTAGAAAACCTTATCTCCCAAAGAGAAAGGTCCTTGGGTCATTGACAGTCTGGCTGCAAGATCTCTACGCAGATCATCAGATTGGCGTGCCTCTTGGTAAGCCCTGTTGGCAAGCTCCTTAATGGCTCTCGCAGTGACTTCCGTATCAGTTGGATTACCTGTCAACTGATTGGGATCGGCGTTCTCTGGTGTGATAACATCTCGAGGACGCCTTCCGAAGGCCATTTCCAAAGGAGTAACTCCTCCGTAGGTAATCGAAGAGTTTCTTGCCAAACATGCTTGGCGAACGAGGTTGCCATACTTCATGGTGATTCCGTTATACTGCGGGTCACCATCCTTCAGGATCTGAAGTATGAGCTTAATCTGATGCTTCAGCAATCTTACAGCAGCTTCGGCCCTGTTGGGCCATGGTGTTCCAGGTCCTGTTGCCACAGGCTTGATATTCTGCCGATTGTAATAAGCCTCCATTTTTGGAGTCATAAATGCTTGATCTCCAACTACAACCTTTGGGTTGATCTGAAATTTTTCAAAGTAGTCATTCATAATAGACATTGTAGTATGTTCTTCTTTATCCTGGACTACTTCGGCAGTCAACAAGTTTGTTGCTCCATCATAGAGTATAAGAAATACTAAGCGACTATCCTTGCCGGGAATTGGAAGCTCACCGTGATCTACAAAGGTGAGATCACCGAAAGTTTCTGATCTTAGACCAGAAATCTTTGCTCTCGAAGGAGCTCTCACATGTTCCTGGCAGGCTGAACACTTTTTGACCAGTTGGTCATATAGCTCGTAGATCTCCTTTGGGATCTGTAAGGCTTTTGTGCGTCGCTTAAACTGATCCGTACTCATATGACGGTGCTTAAGGTGAAGCTTGTAGAGTTCTACAGGGTCCTTAAGCTTCTCATGAATCCTGCGAAGAGCAATGGGAAGAGATGGCGAAGGTTCTGCGACAATCTCTTCACCTGTTGGTGAGTCTGTACCAGGAGCCGGGTATTCTCTTGACTCAAGTGGTCTTACCTCCGTCCCGTCATCAGCTCCTGGGACTGTAGACTTCTCTTCAACAGGAGGTTTATCCGCATATTTGCGGGTTTTCTTCAGAAGGTTTTTAAGACCCTTTGGAGTCTTTATCTTCGCAGATGGAACCTCAAGTCTTTCTTCTTCTGGAGGTTCATGCGGTGCAGAGGGTTCTGCAGGTTTGTCCCTAGAGCCTGATGATGGTTCCGATGGTCCGGAAGGCTCAGGAACATCTCCAGATGTTTCTGGTGGATCAAGTCTTTTGGCAGATGATTCTGCCGGATCAGATGGAAGAGGCTTCCTTTTCCCTGAAATCCTCTTCGGTGGTGGATCAGCTGCTCCCTCAGGTGCTCTGTCACAACCCTTGAGGTACGTGTGAGCCTTTTTCTGTCCGGCACAGGCTGGACAGCGACCTTCCGGTATCCTAACATAAGGCTTATTGGCTCCTAGAGCAGTCTCCGTCGCACGGAACGATGTACCTGACTTAGGAGGGTACTTCCTGGTGGAAGTAAAGCCTAGAAGGTCCAATACCAAATGGTTATTGGTACTAATCGGAAGAGGGGTTTTATACAAACCGAAAGCTTCACACGTTGCTAGGTCAGCTGTTGGACTACACTCGAGAGTCATTCTTAGGTTTCTCATCTGTTCAATGGAGAACAAGATGGGTACTCTTCCCTGATCCAAAACTTCTATGGTTGTATCTCTTCTTGGAGTTGTGTTAAACCATAGTGTTACACGCTCCTTGATAAGAGCTGTTTCACTATCTGCAAAAGAGAACTTCGTGTTCGAAGGTGAAAAAGTGAAATCAATCATGCCTGGGGCATGTTGCTTCACGGCCTTGATAAGCCTGTTCACCGCATAGCGGGAACCCATAGCCCTAGTACAACCAGAGTCAAGAATGACAAAGGTAGGGCTCTTATCAAGATTGATCCGCTCGGTGAGAGCAGATAGGACGGTGTGCTGCAACGGAAACACTGCTGTTGCAGTCTCCACACCTTGCCCCTCGGATGGTTCAAAACCTGGGGCGCGTAACTCACTGATGAGTTGTACACGGGTTCTTGGTGCGCGCTCGGATCTGTGCCTCTACCTGATGATCCTGCTTGATTTCTTCTCTTCTTTCTCCGTGTCTTTCTTCGTGAGGCTTGTGATGCATAGTATGTATAAGACGTTTGATCGTCATAAGCGGCATAATTCCAACTGGAGTCAGTATAATAACTGTCCTCATACCATGAATCCCAGCTCGGTGCGGTGGAACTTTCATAGGCCTGTGGAGATCCAGTTTGGTCTCCTTGTAAGGAGGCAGACTTAGCTGTATCCTTACCTTTGCCTTTTGATTTTGTACCCTTGAAGGAGCTTCCTTTATCTCCTTTGTCCTTTCCTTTTCCTTTGCCTTTTCCACCTTTTCCTTTTTCTTTTCCTTTGCCTTTACCGAAATAGCTGGAATCAGTTGGATCATGTTCTGCCTGGTTGGCTCTCCCTTTTCCGCGGTATGACCTAAAACGGCCACGTCCTTTTCGCTTGCCACCCTTTGCTCTTCCCGGTGATCCGGGACGCATTCTTGGTCTTCTTCCCTTTTTGAATCTCCTTGCAACGAAGGCCTCATGGTCGTCAACTGTCCAGAAGACAGCTTCTTCATCCTCGGCGGCAAGAAAGCCTTCCTCAAGGGTGTCTTCGTCTTGGAGCCAGAATCCATCGACTCCGTCGTATTCACCCTGATCGAGGATGAGGAAGTTTCGACCTCCGCGTTTGCGGCGTTGATCTCTCCTTCCATGGCGGTCCTTCTTGTGAGAAGTGTGCCGAATATTGGGATCCTGCAGACCAGTTCTGGTCGTTGAGAACTGATCGAACATGGTCTGCCGTACTATAGGGTACGTGTAGGTCTCAATTCGGTAACCTTGGTTGGTCAATGCTGTTACCAACCTCTCACGTTGCATCTCATTTAGGTCGGACTGCACTAGGAAGAGGAGAGCTAGGAGATTATCATTTAGAGGAAACGCTCTTCGATGATTATCAAGGCGTTCCTTGTTCCATGTTTCGAAGAAACGTGCGGCGTATGTGTCTCTCTCGGTTGCATCCTGTAGGCGCATGAAGGTTTGATCTGCTTGCACAGCCTGCATGAAATCAGGATGGGCATCTTCCAGAATTATCTCTGGTAAGAGATCCATCCATGAATTTCTCACGCGCTGTAGCACGATCTCAAACTTAGCAATCCAAGTCACAAAGTCTTGGTTGCCCTTCCATGCCTTGAATAGGCCGAGGAAACGCCACAGGAAAACGTACTGTTCTCCTTTCACGAAAAATGGACGCATCTTCTTCTTGAAGTAATCTACTCCATCTGGGGCTGCAAGCCTTTCTCTGTTGAGTGATTCTTTTTGTACTGCGGCCAATCCGGAGAGCCTCGTCTTGAGAGACGGACCTCTTTTGGTATCATCCAGCGTTGTTATATCGCACCAGTCGTCAATCAACTGTTCATACTCAAACCACGAGGTGGTGCCATCATAGGCAGGCGCGATCTTGGGCGTTATGCCTAATGATGCAAGCATGCGGTCAGATGTTGCATATGACTGTGCGACATAAGTAGCTGGACCTTGGGAGGTCTCTTCGTTCTCATATCCCCCGGAGGATTGGGAACTGCCGTCGGCTTCGCTATGCGAGCTCGACATTGTGCTGCCTCTTGTCCGCTTGGTTAAGCGTTCGGCGAGGCCGACCGCTGTAGCGGACTTTGTGAGGCGGGCGGCCCTTTCCGGGCTCCGCTACCAGAAAACTGTGCCGATACACCCCCAAGGGATACTCCTTGTAAGGAGGTGTATGACCAGTTTATTCCCTAAGGATCAAAGGGCAGCGCCCTGCACACGGACAGTAGTTGTTTTGTCTTGCTACGCAAGGAGAGCTTGTCTTGTCTCAATATGGTAAAACCACTGTGAGCCAATGGGCAGCGGAATGTATATGTATGAGCATGCAGCCATTGCTGTAGGTACCTGTTAGAGCTACCCCTTTAGAGGTTTATGATTTCACCCCCCCCAGTACCCACGCCTTTCCTCTAAATCCTAAATCTCAGGTTCAGGATGGCGTCGCAGTTTGGGATTGGGGGCAGTGCCTGCAGATTGTACTTTATTATTTCATGTCATTGGCGGGTTCCCTCCAAAATAGCCCCGAATCATCCGAATCATCTCCGAATCATTTTGATTCGGTCCCGGCGCTGGATCCAAGATCCAAGATTGCCCAGCGGTCTTGCGCGGGCAATCTTGGATCCGACCCTCATCCGAATCATTTCCGAATCATATTGATTCGGGCCCGGATCCAAGATTCAAGATTCAAGATTGCCCAGGGGTCTTGCCAAGGAATCTTGGATCCGGATGATTCGGATGAAGGGTCGGATCCAAGATTCCTTGGCAAGACCCCTGGGCAATCTAGAATCTTGAATCTTGGATCCGGGCCCGAATCAAAATGATTCGGAAATTATTCGGATGATTCGGTTTCCCTCCTTACTCGGCATGTGTATTGTCATGGTAGTTATAACATCTGGTTTGTCATGAAGTATGCCAGTCATTATTTAGTCAATTCTGTGTTTGTTGCTTCAGGAGATGTAAGTCCAGCACGATTCTGAGTATCGTTTTTATCATTTACACGTTGACGTAATCCTCCATGATCTAGCCCATTGTGCAGTAATCTGTTCAATCAGCTTCATCGTCATTGCAGTTATCGTACCGTCAACACCAAAATGAACATCTTATGTTCCAGACTTATTTCCCGGCTCCCCTTCGCCTTCTATTGTCATGTTGGTTATATGCAACGTCTGGTCTTTTGTGAAGCATGCCAGTCATTTACGTTACCATACAGCTGTGACTGCCGTGATTCATCCCGTCATTTCTGTTTTACTGTTTGGACATGTAGACTAGCACAGCAATTCCATTCCAGCGGCGTCGTACAACTAGGAAAACTGATTTCGCATTGATAGAACTGTTAATACGCTTTTGACATGTGCAAAAATGTTGATGAAATTTAGTCGGCCTAACCGGCCTAACCACTAGTTTTATAGTTGGACAGATTGGCCGGATTCATTTGTTGGGTACACATATGACATATGTGCTCTTGCGATATGATTACATATGTTGCTGCATGTTTCGTGAACATCTTCATGAAATCAATCCTTTCATGCTGTATAAGACTAGGCATGAATCTCTGCCTGAAGACGGTACTGTGAGAAGACCACTTAATTCATCGTCTTCGTCCGTTACCGTGTACGGAACTAGACGTATCGTCTACTCTTGTCTAGGACTGAAGCCTTGACTCAGGGAAATTTAGTGTTATATGCAAAATGTATTGGCATCGCTTACACTTTTCTAAAGGTACATGTATAACGTGTGTTGTTTCATGCTTGGATGGGGTGTCTCTAGGTGGTGCACCTTCACGTTTGTACGTCTTTAACTGGTGCTTACAGTAAAGAGCACTACCCAGTACAGTCACCGCAAAACTCTGACATACAGGAGTCTTTATTGGTCATCATGCATTAATAGGTGCGAAACATGTAAACGGCTCTGTAAGAACACACAAGCTCCAGCTCGATAGGATGGACATGATTCAGATGATGCATAGACTAAAGATTACCAAGCTCAGAATAAACATGTAAACCTTACAGTTCATATCAATACAAGACAGCGACAACAACAAATTTATCTAGTCAGTACCAATTACGATATAGCTTAACATTTACTTTTACAGGTCGGGCTAGTATGAAGCAGGGTGAACAGTAGCCACGGGACTGGCGTACCTAGGAAAGTTTGTTTTTCAGACATACTAATACAGGGGGAAATAAAGAGTGCTAGCTGGGTTGCGTACCTAGGAAAGCTTTTATTCAGACATAGTAAGACAGGTGAACATAAAGAGTGTTGGCTGGGGTGGTATTACTGAAGCAATCAGAACGGTGGGTATAACCATTTTTTTTCCGCAGGCTTGGAGACCGTAGGTCGCGCCTATTGCACTGTACTGAATTCAAAGAACAGGTGGCGCAGAAATCTACAGACGTAGTATGCGCTCACCAAGAGGAGTGGGATGTAACCAGCAGTCGGAAAAGCTGTCCCAGCCCTTCAACAAAATGAACTTCAAGACTCTGGACACCGCATGCGAGTTGTAAAGGATGCGTGGTATTCCATACTTGGCAATCCAAGTAACGATCCTGATTTCGGACCTAAGAAGCGGGATCTTCCTCACGGGTATCAGATGAGGCTATCCCCGCAAAGTAACCATATACCCAGGATGTCAAAACACCCTCATTGAGGTGATATCGGGACATCGGAGCAACTGCGATAAAAAACGGCAGTGCTACTTAGTGACACTTGCATCACTCACTTTCCCAGAACTGCTAAGTCAGGTAAATCGGAGGCACCGCCACAGATCGAAGACCAGTCGTCAGTGCATAACCCCTCGGTAAGACTTGCAGCAATTGCCAGCTTTCCAATGGAAGCCAGCCGCACGCCTCCAGGCCCGTAGACGAATCATGACGGGTGAAGGCTGTAGTTGGCAGCTTTCCACCTAAGGCCAGCCGCAAACTCGTTTAACATGTAGTATGCGAGCGTGCCCTCCAAACTAATGGTCACCCTGGACAGTGTGTCCTTCGGCTTCGTGTCCATGAGCGCCATCATTTCAAGTGAGGTGCAGCGGTTGCCGGCTTCAAGTTTGATGACACAGATGCCTTCGCCTGGCGAGCCTCTGTTCTGCATGGTGACGCATTGCTGCAGGGCAAGCGTCTCTGTGAAGCCAGCCTCAAACTCCTCTACCGTGTAGTTGCGAGAGTGTCCTCCAAACCAATGTTTAGCCTGGCCCTCTTGAGCAAGGTGTCCTTCGCCCCCATGCGCACCATCGCGCGGTTGCCAGCTTTCAGGTTGAGAATTTATATGCCCTTGCATGAGGAGCCACCGTTCCGCTTGACGAGGCTGGAAAAGTCTTGTTCAAGTCAGCCGCGGACTCATCAACCATGAGTGGGTCCTCCGAACCAGTATTCACCCTGGCCCCCTTGCGCTGCGTGCCCTTCGCACCTATGACTCCATCACGTCGGGTGGGGTGCGGTAGTTGCCAGCTTTCCGGTCGATCATCTAGCAGGCTCATGACGTACCGCCTTCCGCTTCGCGGCCATGGCATGCGGTACTGGGGCTACCGAGATTCCTCAGTGGGTGACTCGAGCCCTGGGTATAACCATAGTAGTAAAGACACTGGTCACAGGAAGAGCATCATTGGTAAATGTAACAGTGAAACTACACTTGGTGCTGGCATAGAAGAAAATATTAGTACTTTCGTGTACTTTGCATACAACCAAGAACAGTGGAGATTGGAAAGGTCTGGATTGCCACGACGACGATCCCGCACAATTCAAGCGCAAAGCGTGGGTACATGAGGGGGGGGTATACATGATATGCTTATACACATAATACGGCGAGACTAGCAATTTGCAATGTAACGCCTATGTCATTTCATAGCTGAACAGAATGCCTGCCTACTCAAAGGGCCACGGGACTTAGTGACTAGGGCTATACTTGTAGCCCAATTAGGGTGCTTATAACCCTACTTACTAAGTCCCATGATCCTCCAAGTGCTCCTCCGACTGAAGGGTTGCGTGTCGCCGCTGGACTTCAGGGGCTCCCACCTTCCCAAAGGCTTCATCTGCCCATATAGTAGGTACTTAGGTCTTAAAGTACCCATTTAGGGATCCCTTTAAGGCCTAAGTACCTACTGTATGGGCAGAGGTTGCGTTATACCCTAAACCCTTTTAGAACCCATATAGTAGCCCTGTATAGCAATCCGAAAAGAACCCTGAAAGGATCCCTATATGGCACATGGAGTCGTAGGGCTTGTGCTCAACTCCTGAAGCTCTGGCAGCGGCAGCCTTTCAGGGGGAACCACGAACGCCCTACCTGTAGTCTCCATTGTAGTGCCTTTTTTGGTTAGCCCAAAACTATATTATAGGATCCTAACCATAGAACTGGTTAACCAAAAAAAGGAACTACAATGGAGACTATAAGTAATATTTGGGCATGAGGAAGTAGAAGAAGGTTTAGGGTATGCAGGAGCCTTAACAGATAGAAGAGGGTTTGGCTTTATCTCAGAGTACACTGATCAGGACCTCTTGAGGACAATTACTACCTACCACGTATGCCGGCTCCCGTTTGCCCAAAGGGTCCAAAGTACCTTTATAGTAGAGTGTAGTTTTCTATATTAGGAATTATTATTATGATTTAGGGAAGTATCCACCATGACAGTACCTAGGACCCTTTGTGTTGGTGCCAACGAACCTGAAAGCTTTGAAGCTTAGCACAGCGGAAGCCCCGAAGCCGTAGATCCACATGTGTGCGTAGCGACATGCAAGGAGTTTAACGTAGACTCCTGATGCACAACTTCCCCCTGGCGCCCTGTCTTTTAAAAGCCACAAATTTGCATCCCACTTACAATTTCTTCTTTATCACAGAGGATCAAATGCCGTGTCTACATTAAGGCTGAGAGCCCCTGACATTTACTACATTCTAGCTATACATATACATATACATATACATATACATATACATATACATATACATATATATATATATGTATATACACATAACTATATGTAAATATAAATACATGTATATGCTGTACATTTATGTCTTGTAGATGTACAGGGCCATGGTTTTTTTTTTTCGAAGGCGCGGCCAACCCTTGTTTGCGAGGTGCGGCCAAGGGTCCCTGGTGCATGCGGTCCCCTGGTCCTCTGGTCCTTGGTCCTGTGGTTCCCTGGTCCTCCGGTCTGCTGGTCCTCTGGTCCTGTGGTGTCCGTGCATGCGGTCCCCAGTCCTCTGGTCCTTGGTCCTGTAGTCCTCTGGCCCTCTGGTCTGCTGGTCCTCTGGTCCCGTGCTCTCCTGGTCCCGTGGTTTCCTGGTCCTGCGGTCCGCCGGTCCCTCGGTCCCGCAAAAGCAACAAGAAAGCAAACAAGGAATAACACAAATAAAGCACAACCCCAGAAGAAAGAAAAGCAGAAGAAAGATGATGAAGGAAAGAAAGCCAGGAAGGAAGCACAAAAGAAAGCAAGAAAGCACAGGAGCTAGCAAGGAATGAAAGAGAAACAAGAACGGGAACCCATTTTTGTTTGTGCCCTTTTTTTTGGCCCTCTTTCTTTTGCTCCCACGTCCTGTTATTTACACAGGGAAGGAAGAAAGCAAGGAAAAAAGGAAGGAGGAAGGAAGGAAGGAAGGAAGGAAGGAACAAGGAAAGAAGAAGGGAGAGAAGGAAGGAAGCAAGGAAGGAAGGAAGGAAGAAAGCAGGGAGACAAGGAAGGAAGGAAGGAAGGAAGGAAGAAGGAGCGAAGGAAGAAAGGAAAGAAGCAAAGCAAGGAGGGAGGAGAGCAACGAAGGAAGGAAGGAAACAGGGAAGGAAAGAAAGAAGGAAGAAAGGAAGGACGGTAGTATTTCAGTAATATATATATATATATATATATATATATACATAGTATACATAGTACATGTTGTATATATAATATGTATATATTTTTATATATATATATATATATAGTATGTACAGTAAAGATAATATATTATAATATAATATAATGGAATATAATATAATATATATAATATATAATGTAATAAAATATAATGTAACATAATATAATATAGTATAATATAACATAATGTAATCTAATATATTGTAGTATAATATAATATAATGTAATATAATATAATGTAATGTAATGTAATATAACATAATATAATAAAATGTAATATAATGTAATATAATGTAATATAATGTAATATAATGTAATCTAATGTAGTATAATATACTGTAATATACTACAACATAATGTAATATAATAAAGAAATACAATATAATATAAAAAGATATAATATAATATAATATATTAGAATAGAATATCATATAATAGAATAGAATATCATAAAATAGAATATCATAAAATAGAATAGAATAGAATATCATATAATATAATAGCATAGAGTAGAACATAATAGAATATAACAGAATATCATAGAATATAATAGAATATCATAGAATATAATAGAATATAATATAACATAAAAGATTATAGGATAATATAATGGAATTTAATAGAATGAAAAGAATATAATATAATGTAATATAAGAGAATAGAATAGAATAAAATAGAAAAGATATAAATATAAGAGAATATAATATAATATATACAGTATATAGAGTTATATAGTTTTATATATATTATTATTATATAGAGTATTTATATATATATATATAGTATATATGTATATATACATGTACTATATATAGTATATTATAGTGTATATAGTATTTATAGTATATTTAGTGTACATAGTATATCTAGTATATATATATACAGATATACATAGAGTTTCAATATATATATATATATATATAGTATATGTAATAAGTACACGAGATATAACTTTAGTATATATAGTTTATACAGTATATATATATATATATTATATAGTATATTTAAAATATATACATATTTATATAGCATATGTAGTAGAGTTAGTATATATAGTATAGATAGTAGATATAGGAGATATTATAAAATTGTATGTATATATATATATATAGTATATATAGTGTAAATAATATATATATATATATATATATATATATATATTTATATAGTATATATATACACAGAGAGAGAGAGAGTACATATGTGTGTATATAAATATATACATATATATATATATATACATATGGAAGGCCTATTATTTTGGATCTTGTTGTTGAATTTTTTGTTTGGTGTTTTTCCATGGTTTTTCCTTGGGGAAGCACTATTTTCCTCACGTTTTGGACAGATTTGGTGTGCTTTTCTTTGTTTTTTCCACCTGAAACGAAAAGAACCCAGGAAGACAGAACGAAACACCCCAGAACAAGGACCAAAGCAAGGAAGAAGAACAGAAAGAAAGAAAAGATAGAAGGAAGGCAGACGGTTGGAAATTCAGGTTCGGAACTCAGGTTCAAACCTGGGTTTGAACCTAGGTTCTAATTCGGGTTAGAACCCAGGTTCAGAACACGGATTTTCTCGGGTTGTTGATTCAGCGGGGTTAAGCGCGAAGCAACACAATCAATCATGAATGACTTGGAAGTTCTCTTGAGCCACGAAGTAATCAACAACAACGTGTTTGCCAACCGGTCGTTTGAGCCGCCACGAAATAAATAAAACCGTGTTCGCCAACACAAAAAAAGAATAAAACCAGACAACACGGCTTCAGGGGGGTTTAACGTGAAGAAGACAAAATCAATCCTGAAGGATTTAAAAGGTTTGCAAATGGGGGGGGCTGCGCCCCCCCAACCCCCCCGCTTTTTTTAGACTAAACTCCCCCGCTCTCTAAAGCCACACAAGAAAGGGAAAGCCAGACAACCACGCTCCAGGGGAGTTTACCGCGAAGAGAGCACAATCAATCCTGAAGGGTTTAACAGCTTTGCAAATAGGGCGAGTTCCCCCCCCAAACCCTCGCTGTTTTAGACTAAACTCCCCGCTCTCTAAAGCCGCGAAGAAATGAACATAAACGTATTCGGCAACACACAAGAAGGGGAAAGCCAGACAGCCACACTCCAGGGGGTTTAACGCGAAGAGCAGCAACAACAACAGCAACCAAGACGACGACCACGACGACATCAACGACCCCACCACCACCAACGACGACAGCAACGACATCAACGACACCACCACCGCCACCAAGGCAAATAGTCTTGGAAATGGCGGCATTTCCCATTATTTGTTCTTTAGTTTTTCGTTGATCCCTGGATCTAATTTGTTTTTGATGATGAGTTTTTTGATGCCTCACCCCGTCCACAGGGATCCTGCCCCTCGAAGCGCCCGCGCTGTGGTGCGGCGCGACCCCGATGAACCCTCTACAGGGATTCTGTGTGTCGAAGCGCTGGCGCTGTGGTGCGGCGCAAATTCTTTACGTCGCCGATGAACCCTCCACAGGGATCCTGCGTGTCCAACCTGAACAAATCCTTGGCCGCACCTCCGAAAAAAGAGGGTTGGCCGCACCTCCGAAAAAAAAAAAACCCCCGCCAGATGTACACGTTTGGTTATCTGTACATCTGAGTCATATGGGCGTGGGTGAGAGCTAGAGAGAAGGAGAGAGAGTACATATGAAGATAGGTCGATCGACAGACAGATAGATAGGTAGATAGCATGGAATGAACATGAACATCTAACCACATGTGTGTATGTGTGCATATATATATACAAATACATACGCATACATTTGTGCCTGCCTCTAGGTGTACTTATGTGGTATGGAAGTAAGGCTGCATCTGTGGGCATTTTATGCCCCCAGCTCCCAAGCCCGAAGCTGCAACAAGAGATGTTTAGTGTTTAGGATCAGATTTTAGGGTTAAGGAGTGTAATCCTGGAAACCACAACAATCGCAACACAAGCATGGCAAGGCCCAGCAAGGATCAATAAAGCACGTGCGCTGAGGTGTTTCGACTTGGTACTACTTTATCAGTTTTTTTACTACTGCCCAATCCTTCATCAAGTGCGACACAGGGATCGGTTTTTCGATTTTCACAGCTTCCGTGCAGGTGGAACTGTTGAAGTTGAATGAGAAGATTGCCCTCCTCCACGGACGCACTGCGCCTCGGTGTGTTTAGGGTGCTTGGGGCTTGGACACCCTGAACCCTAAACAGGCCCCACAGTTTTGGTGTCTCGTAAGGGTCCATGTACCCATATAGCGTAAACTTTGGCCTCAAAGACATCCCTATATAGCAACTTTAGGGCCAAAGTAAGTATATACTATCTAGGTACATGGACCCTTGGGGGTTCACAAACTGCAAATCGCTGAACTTCAAAGCCCCTATAACTCGATGCACGCCGAAGCCGCCTCAGAACCCTTAAGCTTCATCCCAAGAGTTGATAAATATGGGGGTTTAGGGTTTAAGTTTAGGGGTTTGGGGGTTTTGGAGTTAGGGTTTAGAATTTTAGGGTTTGGGGTTTACAGTCCATGTACTAATACAAAATAAATACGCCTTCCCTTCAAAGTAGATCCTATGTAGGTACTTGAGGGCCAGTGTAGACTCATATGGATACATGGACCCTGAGGGCAAGTTCTGCCATGTTCAGGCTGCCGAGTGTCGGACCCAGGAAACTACAGCTACTTACCCTAAGGCTCCATGTGCCCACGTAGTATATACTTGGGCCTTAAGGGGGTCTAATATGGGTACTTTCAGGCCAAAGTACCTACTATATGGGTACATGGAGCCTTGGGGTTAGATCCCCAGTACCTAACCTTTAAGCTTTTTGGGGTCCTGTAGTTTAGTAGGACTCGGAAAGTTTAGCCTTTTAGTTCTGTGGCTTATCGGGGTACTCAGGCTAGTGTTTTCTTTCGGACTGTTTGGAGATTCGGACCGATGTCCCAAAGGCTCCATGTACCTTTCTAGTAGATACTTAAGCCTTGAATTGAAGGGGTCCCTATATAGGTACTTTATAAGGCCAAAGTATATACTATATGGGTACATGGAGCCTTAGGGTGTTTGTGCATCCAGTATGTAGCTCTTGCATGAAGAACCGCTTGTAGCACAGCCTCTGCGCACAAACGCCATGTAGCCATTCGCTTACCCATATCGTAGTCATCACAGCTGTTCTACATACAGAAAGCACAATCGGTAGTGTACCCCTTAGCCTAATCCCTCCGCGCCCCCAAACACTGAACCCTAAGCCCTGCAACAACAGCCAGGACGCTGAGTGTGCTTGCGTCCGGAAGAGGCGTGGCATCCGGAAAAACTTCGACATAGGAGCCTAACGAAGAAGAGTATAGGCTCTACGTAGGCTTCAAGGGGAACCTAAAGAAGCAGGATTTAGGGTTCACAGTGTAAGGGGGTATGCCTTTTCAAGTATGATTTGCTTTCCCTAAGCGTCCCCATACCTAGGGACCTATATCAGACATACACCGTCGCTGCAGCTTCTGTGTAGGAACCCCTTTAAGGGCTAAGCAGCTTCGTGTACGAACCCTGTAGGTTTTAAGCTACAGGGTTTAGGCTTTTAGGGTTAAAGGCTTTAGGGCTTTACGGTTTAGGGTTTCAGGGTTTAGGGTCTTAGGGTTTAGGGTTTGAGGCTTCAGGGTTTTAGGGTGTAGGGGTTTAGGGTTTAGGGGTTTAGGGTTTAGGGTCACCCGAGGACGAGGATTGCCGCCCCGCACGAAGGCAACACAGACTCCTCAGTTCATACGGCGTTTGAGACGTGCCGGATACCTGGAAGAGCTTCAGCTCTTGGGCTACGACACCTTCAGTCGCATTCGCCACATCCAAGATCTCCGAACTCAATGGCCCGAAGCCCGACTAAACATGCAAGTCGATCTTGTAATTCCTTCAACTGCCCGAAATGCATGGGTTAAAGGGGCTCGAACTATCAATGAAGCTGAGTTCCACGCCACTCTATTGGAAAGTGGCAGGACTGTAATGGACCTCGGGACAAAAGAGGCTCTGGGTCTCGGGGTGCATCTCATGTACCGCCCTCCCGTGCAGGGCCTCCCCGACGGTCTGGTGTGCCCCCGAGTGGTTGCCTGCGTGCCTCCCTGCGCCACTGTTGCGTTCATTGTCTGCCTAAACCCCGCAAGCCCCCGAAACCCTCAAGGGAGAGAGCGGCACAGGAGGGACCTCGGCATCAGGAGAAGGAGCGGGGGGGTGGAATGGGCAGTATTGGACATCCGTCTAGCTAATTACCTATATGAGGCTTGGCTGCTTGCGGTTTCCTTGCATAGCTTAAAAACCTGTGTTTCGAATCGTCATAATACTTTGTAGGACCAGCTTTTTCGGACAATGCAACCCCTGATTGTTGCTCGAAAACCTTAGGAATCCAGCTTCTGTAGCAAAACCCCATACAATTGAAACCGCAGAAGACTCATAATAGCAACCATCGAAGACTTTATGCGACGGCCGTGCTTCTTTGGGTTAGATTTCGGTGCTTAAACACTTGCAACACGATTCCCTAGGGTTCCTTATCTTAGTGACAAGATTTTGTACCCTAAACCCTATACAAAACCCTGAACCCTAAATCCTAAACCCTAAACCCTGAACCCAAAACCCTACCCCTAACACCATCTTCTGGTGATTCACGCTCCTAAAAACCCTATAGCCTTTTAGACCGCGTTAGGGATGCCTTATGAAGGAAGAATCTTGTTCGAAATCTTGAGGTTGCTAGATCAGGGAAGCCTGAGAGACAGTATGAGATACAGCTTACAAGACTTCTAGTATATGCCTTGAAGGAACCCTTTCACATAATTTAAGCCTCTATCGTAACAGACCCTCTTCAGGGTTTAGGGTTTGGGGTGTAGGGGTTCATTTCGAGGTTCTCGAAGATCTTCCGCGCAGAGCTTGACCCCCATGGCCAGCCCGTTACCTACGCGAGGCGCGCTTTTAGTTTAGACTCTGGTTTAATTTCGGGGTTTGAGGTTTCATCTCGGCCTGTCTGGTTTAGTATTTAGGGTGTAGCGTTTAGTGAGTTTAGCCAGGGTTTACGGTTTATACGGCAGCAGGGCTAAGTCGGCTAAGTGCTTAACAAGCTCATGTTGATGCCTTAAACCCAGAACCATAGTCACTATGGTTCTGGGTTTAGGGTTTAGGGTTTAGGGTTTAGGGTTTAGGGTTTAGGGTTTAGGGTTGTTGAAGATGGCAGATACATATGAGGGTAGTTGTCAAAATGATGGTCCCTTTTTGGGTCCTTATTATAATGCGGCACCTAATATTTATGCTGCCCAAAAAGGGGCCATAATTTTGACAACTACCCATGACGAGATCCTGGTCATCAGCTTGAGACTATGAGTGCTTTGGTGTTTAGGGCTTCAAGTTTGGGGTTTAGGGCTTAGAAAGAATTGATACATTTAGTGTTTGGGCTTTAGCCTTCTACTGTCGATGGTATGCTGTCAGTGCTGGGCGATTTTTTAATGCCGAGGTCTTCAATCCGTGGTTGAGTTCGCTGAGTCCTTCGGCATGGTGCTACGAGTTGCGCTATAATACTAGTCACGATGTCCCCCGACCCTCCAAGTGCGGTCTCTTTCGCGCAGATTATATGCCTTAAGTTTACACTAGGATCCCTAATGTGATTTAAGGAATATTCCGTAGTCTCCGCGGTCTCCTTCGCGCAGATTCCGCCGCTACATGTTTCGCATGCTGGACGCCACGGATCCGGACGAGCCGACTCAGGCACTCCCTTAAGGGTTTCCCAGAGGCTCCAAAAAACCCCTAACGTATGGAATATACGTTAAAGGGTTCCTCTAAGGGTTCCTCAAAGGGGTTTATAGGGTTTAGAGTTTAGGAGGTTCTAATATCCCTTAATTAAGGAACGTACCTATTGAAGCAGGAACCCTAATATTAAGTATTGTTCCTTAAGGGGTTGTGGATTCTCTGGGTTCTTCAAGGATTCAAGGGTTTAAGGGCTTAGGGTCTAGGCTTTGGGGTTAATTATTGTGTCAGGGTCCAAAGGCCCATCCTGCATCAGGATCCACAAAAATAGATCCCTTAATGGGGGTTCCTATAAAGTACCCTTATAGTAGTATAGGGCCCCAAATGAGGGGATCTACTTTCTAGATCCTCCCGGGGGTGTGGGAAGGCGCATCCTGCATCAGGATCCATCCCAGAGCCTCCAAAACCCCTTAATTAAGGAATATACCTTAAATTATAATAAGGATCCTAATATGATTTAAGGTATATTCCTTAATTAAGGAGTTTTGGAGTCTCTGGGTTGTCGATGTCTGGAGGTCCTGGGTGGCATGGTCTTTGGGTCCACGGGTTGCAAAAAGCATCAGTCCTTCGGTTGATGATATATAGGGGTACCTTTAAGGGGCTCCTTTAAAGGGATCTATAGGGGTTTAGGGTTTAGGGATATAAATCCTGCATTACCTTAAGGTCCCTAAACTATGGGAAGTATGGTATATTTCTTATTATGGGTACATTACACATACTATGGAATATACCATAATTCCCATGGTTTAGGGTCCTTAAGGTATTGCAGGATTTATATCATCAACCGTTGGAGCCTTGCTTGCACCAGAGGCCAACAATCATGAGTCCTTGAGCCTTAGCTGAACGATCACTGGACTTACAAATGGAGCCATCCTTTCAGGGTCAGTGATGTGGTGATGGGTCGTCCAAAACCATCTCCTAAAAAAGGCCGGAGTAGTTATTTATACTATTCCTACTGGCTCCTTGCTGAAACTATGGTATAATCAATCGATCCATGTAGATCCCCTCAGCTCTATTCTAATCATTACGGCCCCGGTTTGAGTTGCAGTTATTTCGATCTCTAAACCCTACCTACAGGATCGTACCCTACCCCTTTTTCAGGGTACCTGGTGTTATGGCTAGGATCTCCTATATAGACAAGTAACTAAGTAGCTAAGTAGGTACCTTAAAGAAGGGGTAGGGTATGAGCCCTTAGTTACATCCTATACCCTAAACTCCTAAACCCCAGCCAACCGTTTCCAGCCCACAAGCCGCAACACGAACTCCTCTCCGAAAAGCCACGCATTTGGACAGTTTAGGGTTTAGGGCTCATGGGGTTTAGTGGTTGGTTTAGGGGTTTGACTCTGCTACATGCTGCCACCTGTACCGGAACGACCAGAGGATGAGACAAGCGACGATAGCGATCTGGAAGGTCAGGATTAATGTCGTGGAGAGTACATGTTCATGGCCGCGGCGTACTCCTGTGATCTGTTTTACGTACCTTTGGGGAGAGGAATACTCACCAAGAGATCTAGGTGTCGTACAGGGTGCGTGATCCCAAGCGGTCTTGCTGCACAAGCGACACCATACCCCTTTTGTTACGTCGCCAGATGCCCTACTTCTGGGGTATGATCTAGGATCGTCCATAATCACGCCGAATTTGACGGCGCTTGACCGTCCTTATGGCAGATCCCGACCAGGGCACAAGGAGAGAGTACATGTTCATGGCCGCGGCGTACTCCTGTGATCTGTTTTACTTACCTTTGGGGAGAGGAATACTCACCAAGAGATCTAGGTGTCGTACAGGGTGCGTCATCCCAAGCGGTCTTGCTGCACAAGCGACACCATACCCCTTTTGTTACGTCGCCAGATGCCCTACTACTGGGGTATGATCTAGGATCGTCCATAATCACGCCGAATTTGACGGTGCTTGACCGTCCTTATGGCAGATCCCGACCAGGGCACAAGGAGAGTCGTCGGCCCCAGGTCACTGAGACCACCTGGTATGATGGTGCAGCCTCTTTCTCCTCGGTATCAAAAAAGTAATTACCTTGGTCCGTGGACAGGTGGGCTTGCATCCGTGTCGGAATGATTCGTAATCCTTATCGAGGGCTCTGGAGGCTGCAACAGAACAGAACACACTTCTCTCAAAGCCCTTGTAACTCAGACTATGATGGACAAACAAACTCCATGTTGTCCGTATATGATACTTCTACGTACTTCTAACCTCAGCTATTACTTGCAAGAGTTCCGTCGTGGGGTCTGGGAGCTTTCCCAGCAGCAGGCCATTTCATGTCGGATAACCCAAAGGGTCCATGTACACATATGCTAGGTACTTAGGCCTTAAAGTACCCATATAGGCACCCCTTTAAGGCCTAAGTACCTACTATATGGGCACATGGAGTCTTAGGGTAAGAAGCCAGCAGGCAATGATTCTGGATCAGTTCATCGCAGAGGCAGGCCAAATTCTGCTTTCTGCTTTGAGGGGTTTACTTCCTGATCATCGGAATTTAAAGCCCGAGCCCTAAACCCACAACTGACGGTGTTTATGGTCTCGATCGCCGGGTGTGCCAAAAATCCAAGGGTAAAAGGAGGGACCCTTAAGGACCCAGTATATACCCTTAATATAGCTATTGTATGCCCATGATATAGCCCATTATAGGGTAGGGGTCCCCATTAAGTATACCGTTAATACAGCTATTATATACCCATGATATAGCCCAGTATAGGCTAGGGGTCCCCCTTAAGGGTCCCTCCTTTTCCCCTAA